>VDFB02281492.1:166447694-167047694 GCA_007258455.2 Sequoia sempervirens | reverse complement strand
GCTTCTCTTAAGTGAGCAAATCCTTGATTTAATATAAAAAGTCATGCTCCCATTTCGTTTGATGTCTTTGAGTTTGTTACCCCCGTTTTTGGTTATTTCAAATTTTAAATTTTTGTATCAAATTCAATATTAGGCTGATCTGAAATACATATTTATGCATAGTCAAAGTTTTCATCAAGAAGCCTTATCATGAGTTAGTTGAGCTGTGTCTCGCTGTCATAATTTGTCAAACCTATATCAAAGAATCACAATCCAATTGATTGGAATAGGATGGTAGCGTGAAACTCTAGGTCCAGTGCCAAATAAAAAAAATATTATGTATTTGTACCCGAGATTAACTATGTGGATTGGCAAAAATCACAAAAACAATTAAATTTCAAAATTGTGAAGGTTTATGCAAATCCGTTTTATGGAGATGATCTTGATGGTATCATGCTAAATATAGCTAGTTTCAGCATCAACCCACCTCTTAGTTTCCAAGACATTAAAGATTCAATTTTTATCAGTCAAATTACCGAAACTATTAAATTAAAGGTTTTGTTTAGTCGAAATGAAATTATATTTCTAGGTTATCGTTGTAATGATATTTTTGTCAACCTCGATTTTTTTTGTGGAGAAGAGTTGACCCAATCAAAATTTATGCTTATTTTCTCTCGCACCCTTTGAGGTTTGTAAAAAAGTTTGTTAATTTGTTCACGAGATTAATTATTTTCAAAAGGCATAGCTTTATCACTAAAAATAATATTTTTATGAGCAAGTTAAAAATTGACAAGCCAAAGGAAATTTATAAAGACGTAACTATCGATTGAAGGGAATAAATGATCAGATTGCACACCAAGCAAGTTAGAATTTGGGATTTAATTGCACACTTTTTCCTTAATTTCTAACTTATGCTCCCTTACTCAACTTTTCGGAACCTATGAACTTGCTCACTTTTTAGCATTAGTGAAGGTATGCTACCTTCCTCGTTTTTTCACAACTTATGAACTTACTCATTTTTAAGCATTAATGAAGAGAAACAATTTTTATAACTACTAGTAATATGTAAAGCTTGAATTGGAATTGCAAGTTGCAAGATAGACATAAATGCATCCTAGACATGTTTGGTTGAGTCCCTCAATAGAGATGCTATCTCAAGCAATGTAATGGTAGCAAATTTATGCACAAAATGAACTTGGTGAAAGGGTTTTAGAAACTTCCAAGCAAATTCAATCAACTGGTATAAAGCCAAATTCCATGACCCATGCCAACATCCTCTTTGATTGCACCAATATGGGAGCTTTGTAACAACACATTGACATCCATTTGCAGCGATTTACCATATGCATTTGTTAAATGATCTTAGAAACTTTCAAGTAAAGGAAATTTCTAATGTGTGAGAGTTTAAAGAAGGCACACAAACTGTTAGACATCACGCCTTAAAGAAATGTCATCTCATGGAACGTCAATGATTACAAAGTAAACACAAAATGGGTTTGTTGAATAGGTTTTCGAAGCTCTCAAGCAAATATACATGTGCTAGGTGTTGGAAAACAATTTTTTTTTAAATGATACTCTTTTTTTAGTTTAACACAGTCGTAGTAAAAGTGTGATATATTTTTCATTTCTCAATGAAATTTAAAAATTTAAAATGTTTCAAAAAGTAGAACATAAGCATAAAACCTATTTATTTTTTGAAGAAATTATGAGTGATTTGTGACCAGTTCAACGTAGAAATCTAGCATGAAGAAGAAGGTGCAATTCATTTGTAGGAACATTGAACTGTTTGATAGAATTAAGGGGTTGTGAAGTTGCCAAAATCAAGCAAGTTAGAATTTGGGCTTTAATTGCACACTTTTTCCCTAATTTCTAACTTATGCTCCCTTGCTCAACTTTTCAAAACTATGAACTTGCTCAATTTTTAGAATTAGTGAAGGTATGCTACCTTGCTTGTTTTTCACAACTTATGAACTTGCTCATTTTTAAGCATTAATGAAGAGAATTTTTTTTATAACTACTAATAATATGTAAAGCTTGAATTGGAGTTGCAAGTTCCAAGATAAACATTAATGCATCATAGATATGTTTGGTTGAGTCCCTCAATAGAGATGCTATCTCAAGTAATGCAATGATTGCAGGTTTATGCACAAAATGGACTTGGTGAAAGGGTTTTAGAAACTTCCAAGAAAATTCAATCGGTTGGTATAAAACCAAATTCCATGACCCATGCCAACATCCTCTTTGATTGCACCAATATGGGAGCTTTGTAACAACGTATTGACATCCATTTGCAACAATTTACCATATGCATTTGTTAAATGATCTTAGAAAATTTCAAGTAAAGGAAATTTCCAATGCACGAGAGTTTAAAGAAGGCACATGAACTGCTAGAAATCACACCTTAAAGAAATGTCATCTCATGGAATGTCAATGATTACAAAGTAAACACAAAATGGGTTTGTTGAATAGGTTTTCAAATCTCTCAAGCAAATACAATTGTGTCGGTGTTGGAAAACAATTTTTTTAAATGATGCTTTTTATTAGTTTAACATAGCATAGTAAAACTACGATATAGTTTTAATTTCTCAACAAAATTTCAAAATTTAATCAAAAAGTAGAACATAAGCATAAAACCTATATATTTTTTTAAGAAATTATGAGCGATTTATGACCAGTTCAACGTAGAAATCTAGTATGAAGAAGGTATAATTCATTTGTAGGCACATGAATTGTTTGATAGAATTAAGGTGTTGTGAAGTTGCCAAAACCAAGCAAGTTAGAATTTGGGCTTTAATTGCACACTTTTTCCCTAATTTCTAACTTATGCTCCCTTGCTCAACTTTTCAAAACTATGAACTTGCTCACTTTTTAGCATTACTGAAGGTATGATAGTACACCTTGCTTGTTTTTTCACAACTTATGAACTTGCTCATTTTTAAGCATTAATGTTCAGAGAAACAATTTTTATAACTACTATTAATATGTAAGGCTTGAATTGGAATTGCAAGTTCCAAGATAGACACGAGTGCATCATAGATATGTTTGGTTGAGTCCCTCAATAGAGATGAGCTATCTCAAGCAATGTAATGGTTGCATGTTTAAGCACAAAATGGACTTGGTGAAAGGGTTTTACAAACTTCCAAGAAAATTCAATTAGTTGGTATAAAGCCAAATTCCATGACCCGTGCCAATATCCTCTTTGATTGCACCAATATGGGAGTTTTGTAACCAGTTCAACGTAGAAATTTAGTATGAAGAAGAAGGTACAATTCATTTGTAGGCACATGAACTATTTGATAGAATTCCTTGATGATATGTTGTCTTATGGGATGTAATAAGAAGATACATATGGATTTGTTGAAAAGGTTTAGAAACTTGTAATGCCCAAAATTAAATTTTTTGCTTCATTAAGGCATTTTGAAAGACTGTTAAAAAGTCTAGTAAAAATTGTCAAAAAAGTCAAAAAAAGGGAAATTTGCATGTCACACATGTTGGTCAAAAAACTCAAAATTTTCAAAATCTAACAATCTGGGTCCCTTCAAAATGAAGTTACTTACAAAACCTAGATCTCAGTTTTTTGGCCCTACTTTTTAGGAAATCTTCTAAAAATAGAAAGTTTTTTAAAAATAGACTTTTTTCAGGGTTTCTTCTCAAATGGATACTGGCAAAATTTTCTAAAAATGAAAAGTTGGTAAAAAATATAATTTTTGTTTCTAGGGCTCAAACTAATTTTGATTGGTTGAAAATACTTCCTGATCAGGTTGGTCTAGTCAGAATTGTCAAAAGATTAGTTTTTTTGGTGGATTTATAATGCTTTTTCAGAAGCTAAAACAGGAGCTCCAAGGTCATCAATGGAGGATGGTCAACTACTAGGTGTCAGATTCAAGGTATCAAATGCTGCATAGATCGAGAAACGATGGAAGATGCTCGAGGAACAAGGAACGAATGAGGGAATCTAAAAATCTAGAAAATGGTGAAAATTTGTCTAACACTGGAGATGTTAGGCACCCTTGTTCAGTCAAGGCGCCTAGCTATCTTTGCCTTAGCATATTTTTTAGTTTCTGACATTCGATGCACAAGAAGTTTCCGAGCACAGAGTGAAGAATGAAGAGATAGTAGAAAGTTGAAAAACTCAAATAAAAAACTAACTTTGGCAAATAAAGGTGCCCCAGCTAGCTAGGGGCGCCTAACATTTAAGACAGTCAAAAGCTAGAGTTAATATTTATGACCTCCAAGACATCTTTTTCAGAATTCTTCTACCTTTGTAGTGAATCCATTAGCTGGGTCATTGGATCAGTCAAATGGCCAGAATCTTGGATTGAATAGAGAGGTTGCATCAAAGGAGCAAAATGAAAATCATGAAAAACCTCAAAAATATTCTTTGGGATCCATGGGCGCCCCAACTAGCGAGGGGTGCCTAGGGTTTTGGGAGGTCAAAATCAATTTCTAGGGTTTGCAAAATTAGTCATCTTTTTTAGAATTTTTCAAGCTTTCCAGTGGATATCTCAACTAGACCATCAGATTCATCAGTTGCTGGCAATTTCAGATCAAATAGAGAACAAATAATGAGGAACAAAAAAAGACAAACTAGAAAGTTGAAAAGCTTCGAAAAATGGCTAACTTTGGAGGAGTTGGGCGCTCCAGCTAGCTAGGGGTGCCCAAGATTTTGAGAGCTTAGAAGGTGTTTTTAGAAGTTGCAGCCTCCAAACCATTCTTTTCAGATTTGATCAAGTTTCACGATGAGCCCGTTAGTTAGTTCACAGGATTCATTAGACATCCAAAATCAAAGATCAAAGGGATGCATTTTATCAAGAAAAAATTGAAAATTTCAAGAAAATAGCCAAGTCTGGGATGCTTGGGCGCCCCAGCTAGCTAGGGGTGCCCAAGCTTTTGGGCCCTCAAAACCAGTTTTTCAGGTGTACAAACCTCCAAAAGATCCTTCCCAGAATTCTTCAGGCTATCCAATGAATCTGTTAGCCAGTTCACCGGATTTGTCAAACATCCAGAATCAAAGATCAAACTAAGGTCAAAAACAAGGAAAGGTTGAAAATCCTAAAAAAATTCTAACTTTGGAGAGGAAAAGTGCCCCAGCTTGCCAGGGGCACCCAAGGAGCAATGCCTTAGAAATTTTTCAATTTTTGTTAATCATCATTCAAAGCAGTGTCTACATTCAACGTTTCTGATTCTAGATTGGCTTCAGAGTTTTAAAGCTTGGAGAATAAAGTGATTTTTCATCCTCAAACTCTATTTAAGAAGGCTTTGGCATGCATTATTCACTTTTTGCAAGTGGGCATCCAAAAGAAGAAAAGTATCTTTTTCTTCTCATCAAGATTTGGAGGCTCAAATGCAGTGCTTTTTCAGTTTTTTTTCATGGATTTGGGATTGGAAAACAAAGAGGCACACTTTTTCACGGTCCAATCTTTTAGGGCATCATATTTCAAAAACAAGTGGTCAACTTTTTTGGTTTTCATCGATCCGGGTCCATCTACTTTTTGCTCCTCTTAAAGATTGGGAAATTTTATATTTCCAAAAATCTACTTTTTTAGTGCTTTTTCAAGAAGTCCTCAGCTTTTCCAAAATCTGATGAATTGTGTCTCTTCAGAACGTGATTGTCTACAAAACCCAAACCTTAGCTTTTTTTCTTCTTCTGGGAATCTACTTTTTGGAGAAAAATCAACAACTTGTTTTCAGTAGTTTGCGCAAAACTTTTCCGAACATAGGTGTGTTCATAGTCAAAATTCGAGTTTTTAAACATGTAGTATTCTCCAATTGAAATCATGAACAAATCAAATTTTTGGCGGAGAAGGAGTCACCTTTTGGGGCAACAATGTTTTCCAAGAATAGAACTCAAAAAGAAAAAGTTAACTTGATGCCTTTTCCAAGTTAAACTTGCTATTCTCATTCATGCTTATCTCTTCTTTGTGAAATAGAAAAATCAAATTGTAATAGTTGGAACTTTCCCTGCTTTTGTTTTTGCAGGTTGTTAGCTAGTTGTCATGTTTTAGTTGTAGAAATAAAGCTTGCGAGTTGGAAAGTCTAGTTGTAAAAGCAAGGAGATTTTAGGGTTCCCTACTCCTTGTTTGTGTATAAATAAGGGAAGCTTTGCCCATTTCTTTTTAACTGTTATTGTGATAACAAATTGCTGAGCCTACTTTTGCCTGCAAGTTAATATTCAGTGTCTGTTCACTTAGTGTAAGAGCAGGCTTGCATGCCTACCTTTTGCTGCAAGTTATTGCTTAGTTTATGTGTAATCTGTGTCAAGTGTATTATGGTTTGATCACTAAATTATAAGCTTGTTATTGCTACAAACCTGCTATCCAAGAAGTGTAATTGTTGTTAAAAATTTGAGAAAGGAAATCTTATGCCTAATTTGCTTTGATCTACTATCTTAGGTTTTGTTTTATGTGTTCTGCTTATATAATCTTTATTTCAACTTACATCTAAAAGTACAATGAGTCTTCAGGTGTGCGTTGGAAGTGAGTTTGTTTAAGCATTTGTGTTAAATCATTCCTAGTTTACTTCCAACTCTCAAGCTCTGAGTTTACTTGAGTTGCTAGAAGCGTCATTAGAGTAGGCCTAGTTGTAGTTGAAGTTATGGAAAAGAGAAAACCTCAACTACGATGCAAAGAGTTTTATAACCTTGTGCTCTTAGCTGAGAACAAAAAGATTGGTAATAGTTTAGTTTACTTTATTTAAGCATCATCAACAAAGAGGGAGCTTCCCCTCCTAATTTGCATAGCAGTTTATCTATGCATAACTGTCCGTTTCTAATCCGCATTCCAGAGGTGTGAATTGAAATGCCAACAAAACTTTCAAAAGTAAATTCTTTTGCCAGGATGAGAATTTTATGCTAGTCAACCTTCATGCAAATAGTTGGAGAAATGCGTATGGTTGCGTGGTATTGAGAATTGAAATGGAATTCCATTATTAGAGAGTGAAAATAATGCTGATGTTGAGGATTGAGGTGATGTCAGAACCGTGGGGATCTTTTGGGGAAGATAATTTGGTCGATGAAATTGGATTGTGGTGGAAGTCAATGCTCGGATTTTAGAAACAAATCGGTATTATACCATGCTTTAGACTTTTAGATAGGTCCATGGTGGAATCATTGCATTTTGTTAGTAGTTGTGATTATTAGAAGAAATGTGGCTTCAACAAGGGAATATGGAACATCTCCAAGAACTTTTGTTTCATTTACAAATGGAGAAATAACTAAAATTTCCTATATGCTCTACAAATCAAGCTACATCCATCATTCCGTGATTGAACCATTAGATGCTTATAAGGAGGATATGGTCCTGAGTATAGTTCCAAAACTCCTTTGTCATAGTTTCCTATTAGTTTGGCAATTGTTGGTGACCTTGGCCAAATAGCATGGAAATCCTCAAAGTTAGAGCATATACAAAGTTTCAAGTATGATGTGCTTCTTTTACTTGGTGATCTTTCATACACATATTATAAAAAAAATACGTGGAACTTATTTGATCATTTAGTGGAGTCTTTGGAAATGTAGAAAACCTTGGATGGTTACAAAAATAAATAATGAGATTGGAAATTTCCCACTGTTAACTCATTCCTTTGATGGTTTTAATGAACGATGGTGAATTCCTTTTAAAGAAAGTGGTTTAAAGTTTGACCTGTATTACTCTTTTGAAATTGTAAGGGTACTAATGTGTGAAGCATTTCCAATGGGAAATTTTTCTTTTTGGCGCACAAAATGGTTCAAAGATGCTCTTAACCATAATAATGGATATGCTACTTGAGATCATGATTTGCTTTGCAACTTTGAGGGTAATGTTGATACAAATGTTGTAACATGGTAGATAGATTAATTTTATTTGAGGTGAATTAGTTTAAGTAGAGGTTTGTATCTAGAAATATTGAACAATATGACCTTCAAAATTATCAAAACTGGCATGTTTTCATCAACTCTAGTTCAAGTATCATTGAAAGGTCCCACAATTACTACAATTATGACAAGCACAATATCTTACATAAGTCAATGAAATTTTCAAGATCATTATTTTTTATTGATGTTTTTAAATAAAAAATGGATGGCTTCTCCGTAATAGTTTCCTTCATGGTACACATACATGATGCAAGCAATCTTTCACTAGAAATGCAATGCTAGCCTCAATAAAATTGATGACTTTTTCCTTATTTCAGAAGTTATAGTTTCTAGTTACCTTTTTAGAAAAGTGACTTATGTCACTCCTTGTAGATTGAGGTTAGATAATGAACCTTATTTCCAGAAAAGTGATGAAAGTCCTAGAACTAAATTAGGTTTATTATTTTCAAACTCATTGTATTTCAAAAAGGTAGTTGAGGTAGTTACTGGATAGTTTTAGGAAGGAATCCTATAAATATTAAGCTATTTGCATTGTAAAGGGGGAAACATTGGGATAACTTATTAGAGAGATTTCATGAAGACCATTGGTTTGGCACTATTGTACAAAAGGGTTTCTGAGATTGCATAATTTCAAAAAGATAATAAAGAGTGCATTTAGTTTGTATGTCCTAAATGTGTTGATGGGTTATTATTACTGATTTCTTGTATGTTAAGTTGGTAATATCTTTATGTACTTATGGAATCCATTGATGATCCTTTTATGTAGTTGATGAAACCCAATCATTGTTGGAAGTGGAATTACTCTGAGAGGGGGGGGGTGAATCAGAGTAATATATTTAAAACTTTTTATGACTTGAAATGTAGATTTAAACCCTTTTTGATCTTGAACAATAGTGACCTTCTATATGCAATGTAAACACTGAATTTTGAATGATTGTTTTAATGACTTAATCAAATATACCAACTCATATCAAAGCATGATGTACATTGTTCATATAGTGTTGAATGAACAAATTTTTGATGCTTTCTTTTGCACAAGACAACAAACTCACTTATGGCATAATTTAGCATTCACACATTGAACATGAACAATTGAACTATGATCTTGAAGACAACTTGAAACTGTGAAAAGTATTAGAGCATTACATGAACAACTTTTACAAATGACTAAAAGAAAGATTATGCAAGATAGGCACAAACCACACAAAAGAGAGACACAAAAATTTGCTGAGTGGAAAACCCTCTTGGGGTGGAAAAACCACTCCAAAATGCCTTGCAGGCTTAATTCCAAACTATTTACAATAGTTTTTAGAGCACCAACTCTGTAACAATTCAGGAGCAACAACTCCACCAAAATTCTGAAGCACCAACTTCAGTAGGAGCACCAACTCCTTTACAAAGTTTCTCAATAACCATGCAAACTGTCAGGACCTTATAACTGCATTATTTTGCAATTACAAAATCTCAACACAGTACATATAAAAGATATACAATAATGCCCATTATAATCTGTACTGAATGAAACAATACCAATATAATCTCACTGAAATATGCAATCTCTATAATAAGAATCAAAGATATAAACACTTTAAGCTCTCTTTTTCAATTTTCAAAATACAAAAATATCATTGTAATAAACCCTTATTCTCTTTTCAACAACGCTCTGTTCTATCTCATAAACCCTCTCTTTATTTTCTCTTTTTCAACAAATATTCTTTTCAAAACCTCTGAACACACTAATGGCTTATTGTCATTCTTTTTATACAACACAAAAACTGAAACCCTTGTACCAAAATGTGAGACCTCGAGTCAAGAACCAAACCCTCGAGTTAGGGTTTCTAAATCAAACTAACAAATACAGTTGAAATCAAAAAAATATTTTTCCTTTTTTAAATATAATCAACTGTAATATCTCTGCAAATAAACTATATCTTTTCACTTTCCTTTTACCTTATTCACCTTCGAAAAAATAAGTAGAAATTTGTAGATATTACCTCTCATGGCAGTTTGAAACTATAGACAAATCCCATGAAATCCTCTAGATTTACCTCTGCTTCCAGCTCAAGTGAAGTCCACCAACATATTTCCAATCTTTCACTGTCCATGATACCTCAAGTTTGAGCAAAAATCCACAACCACGGTGTCAAAATATGTAATTGCTAATTGCAATGGTGGCACAGGGTCTTGTGTTTAGAGAAAAACCAAAACAACATAATGAATGCCCTAACTTTCATCAAGACTTTAGACTGCCTTTTCATCATTTGATAAAGTTTAAAGTTCGAAACATCATAATAACCTTTAATTATACGTTGCCAAAGATTTCATTAGTGTTGTCAAACATTGACCACACAAAACATGAATAATGCCTTCAATTATTCCAAGATTCCCATGGGTCGACACAAGTAAACAAACATTATCAATAATATGTAATATAATATGCTCGATGTAAAGTGCTAAGCTCGATAAATGTAGTCGACAAGCAAGATGAAGGCTGACAATATGACCACCAATAGTATGATAGCCGATAGCCATTTAAATGGCTTTCATTTTAATCACAAATAATAAAAGGCCGATGAATCAAACATTATGACCATTGTAACATGGTAAGCCCGACTAGAGGATAAAACAATGTTAATCATATCACTTGTGAGGAGCCCAAATAATATAAATCATATCATATGTAAATAGCCCGATTACTCAAGACAAAGCCATGTATGACTTTAGCTTTATGCCACCGAATATAGCATATAATTGCTATAAGAAATACAAACCATTCTATATTTCATTTCCCCTTGTTTAAGAATGCTGCCATGTAAACCATTATAAAGCAAATGTTAAAGAATTTCCTTTGTGAAGGATACTCAAGGTATCATGCGCCAAACCTGTAGCTGCCATTCTGTATTCTCATTACTAGCATTGTAAATGCCAAAGAACACTTGTACTGCCAATGACATAGACTGTCTGTGTTATCAAAGATGATACAATCATATAAACCGAGCACATAAAATCTGAATAAAGTGAATGTGCAATACAAGTCTTCATGAAAACTGAAGCTTACCAAATTACCTTTAATTTGAGCAATGAAATGCTATCACCTGTATGTGTCAGCAGAACCAAGTAGAGACTGAGAATAAACATGCCAATGTAGATAATAACCAGTATCATTGAACCAATCTGAGTGTCAGAACAACATGATTCACATAATCATCAACTGCACATGAATCTAACATAATCAATACCACAAAACAAATTGAAGATAAACCAATCAAATCACTGAATATGCCAAGTACTGAAACATCAATATAGCCAAATTATGAAATACCAAGGCACCAACCCAGGGCAGTTTTGTCATCAAGGACAAATGCCATAGAAGAAGCCAACAATCATACCTTGGTATCTTGGTTTGGATGTGCTAAGACAACTTGTTTCTCCATATGTTGAAATTCGTTTTCCTTCTTTCATCATTATCACATATCAAAACATATTTGGTGATAAAACCCCTTTGTAATTTGTTATCAACTTTTTTATATTTTTATATCAGTTGGTATTCATATGTCTACCTTTAGGGTTTCTATTATTCATTCTCCTTTAGTTTTGTCTTTTCTCCTTTATGTGCTTTCAGGTTAAAAGTACCAAAAAAATCTCAAAAACCCCCATCATATGATGGAGCTTCCCCTCTCAAACATAGAGGAAGATTGTTATTCCATAACAATCTCTCCAAATGTTGGAACAATTGTCACTGCTCTTTGGGAAAACATGGTCATTATTAGAGATAAAATCATAGTGACAAATATGTTTATCAACAGATTCCAAATCTCTATACTGAATAATCAAAGATGTCATTTAGTCAAGCCAATCCAAGCTAATATCATCATGTGAAAGTGTGAAGAATTTTTTCTTAGTGAAACAAAAAAGAACACATGTTTACAAATATATCTTCACCTAGCATTATCATATTTTTTTAATTATAGTTTCATCTTATTTCATAACAAAAACCATGGATGCCACCATTTTCAAGGGTAGAATAATGCATAATTGAAGAGGTGTATTTACACCTTGAAAGCTTTAAATATAGCATACAATTTTAAATGTGAATCCTTTAATATTTTATGCTAAATTGACATATGTTATCATTTGAAAGAAAAATTTGAAATGATAAATATTGCATAAAAATTTCTTGACAAATAAGATCAACCATCAAATTTAAGCCTTCTAAATGGATTATTTTTTCCTTGGAATAATTACTAAAGATGGATTCCTAGAGATTATAATTTTTCAGTTAGACTTGTTATGTTGTTAGCTAGATTATAGTTAATGACCACATTTTTTACTTAGACATTAAGTATGCTATTAAACCATGGAATATATGATTTTGTTTTCTAAAATGTATATGGTTTCATTTATGGGAACCACCTTTGGAATGCCTTAATACTATTATCACATGAAGTAGGGTAAGAATAAGAAGTTGGGTCCATGAAGAGGGGAAGTTTCAGCAAAAAAAAAAGGTCTAAAGGAATGGGTACCCGAGCCTTAGATCGGGATCCCGTTCCTAAATGGGTACCCGCTTTAAAATAGGTACATGTTCTAAAAAAGAACAGTTACTCATTTTAAAGGAGGTACTCCTTTTAAAGCGGATACCCATTTTATAAAAAAATGAAATATCACTTTTTGATTTGGTTTTAGGCTCAAGAAAGACTTGGTAACCCAACCCTTAGCCTTGGGCTTGCAACTAAAAGACTAAGGCAATGTTAAGAGAAATAACTATCTTTGGCGATGGTATACTAGTAAACACCAACTTTGGGCCTGTATTCTCTCCCATAAGTATCTTAAGGATGTTAACACTTTTGATGTTCCTTGCTTCCCTTTAGAGGGAAGCAGATCTATGATTTGACATACTCTAAAAATAGTGGCTCAATTGATTAAGAATGGTCTTTTTTGGATCTGTCATTCATGTTCTCAAGATATTTTTTGGTGGGATTCTTGAGATGGTCATCCTCTTCTCCTTTTTGCTTATCCTCACCTCCAGCCACTTTGTGATCATTTTACTGCTACGGGTTGGAATATGATTAAGCATTATAAGACTGTTCAAAATCTTGGGCTGGCTGCTAGTCTTAGATGGAAACACTCCTCTGATTGGCTACCAGGAGGTTCAGAGGAGGATAGGCAAGATTTGGCTCAGATTCTTTCCTCACGTGAATGCAACACCTTGGTGGGGTAGGATGTCTTGGCTTAGAGCATCAATGATTTGTCTGGTAAGTACTCTGTTTCAATGGGTTATGGTGAGTTGGTTAGGTAGATGTTTGGGGACACTGAGGTTCCTTGGTGGAAACATGTGTGGAACAAATTTTCTTGGCCCAAGTGCAATTTTTTTATGTGGATGGTGGTTCAGAATTGGTGTCTTAATTGGGATAATTTGTGCAAGTGAGGGTTCTAGGGTCCCTCGATGTGTGTCTTGTGTTGTAATAGTGAGGAGAGTGTCTCTCATCTCTTATTCCAATGTTCCTTTTCTAGGGAGATATGGCACTTCTGGTGGGGTGTGTGGAACCAGGCGTGCTGGCATGTTTCCTCTTTGGTTGAGTTCTTTGTTTGGTGGGGAAAATCCCCTGTTAAGACTTCTTTCCTTCAAGTTATTTGGGCTCTTGGGCCAACCTTTATTATTTAGCATATTTGGTTGGAGAGGAATCGCATGATTTTTCAAGATGTGAAGTTGGTTGTTCACCACTTGTGGTGGAAAATTCTTCATTCTTTGAGAGAAACTGTTTCAGCTAAGTGTGATTTGGCTGAGGGTGTGGATCCGGGAGATGTTGCTTGCTGCAATTGTCTTAATCTTCCTCTTCTAATAGGGAGGGGAATTGGTGTCCTCCTCCTCAAGGTGTGTTGAAAATCAACACAGATGGTTCTTCTCGGGGAAATCCTTGTCATGCCGGTATTGGGGGTGTTGGACGGAATAGTTTTGGGACTGTTTAGTTTATCTTTTTTGTTTATAAGGGTCTGCATACTAACAATTTGATGGAGGCTCTTGCCATTTTATATGCGATGGAATGAGGTTGTGATCTTGGGTGGAGAAGGATCATTTGTGAATCTGATTCTCAGGTGGTGGTGACTTTGTTGAATAGGTTGAAATTAGAAGATGTTAGTTGGCATTTAGCTTTGATTATAAAATAGATTCTTAATCTGTGTGCTTCATTGTAATCTATTACTTTCTGTCACATTCCTAGAGAATGGAATGGAGTTGCAGATTGTTTGGCCAAATGGGCCTTTGATCATTTGCAGAATTGGAACATTGTAGATAGGGGTCAATTACCCCCGAAGTTGTCACAAAAGTTGGATCACTTAGTGGAGATTGATAGGGTTGTGTAATGCCCTTGCTTTGTACTTCTTTGTTTTAGTTTGAATAAATTTTTACCCCTCTTTTAGTGTAAAACCCATTATAGATCATAATGTATAGTTTTCAAATATGTAATTGTTTTTATGATTGGATTATGTTTTCTATTTTTTAATTAATTTCTAAGAAAACTGGTTCATAAACTTGAAATGTTAGGTTTTAAAAAAAAAATTAATAGCTTTTAATTTGTTATTTTTTTTGTAAAAAAACTATATGTCATCATTCTACAAAAATTTCTTTACACAATGATTTTTTTAAAAAAAATTATTAGTTTAGGTCAAATTATGGTGTTTGTACACGAGGTTTTTCAAAAACAACAATTAGGTCCAATAAAAAATTAATAAAAAACATTTAGAAAAAAATTATAAAAAATATCCTCATCAATCTTCAATTTGTTACACATCTTTCCCCAAAAATAATTTTATTTAGGTCAAATTATGGTGTCCGTACATGTGCATGGTATGGTCCTAAAAAAGTGACTTTTAAAAAGTGGTTTTTATACATTATTGCCTATTAAAAATTAGTTTGTATCATTTGGGTATTAGAATAAATTATGTATTTGGAAACTAGACTCAAAATACTAAATTTTATATTATTGAACTTTTTATGATTCAATGTGTAAGTGCTTCAAATTTTCAGTCCAACTGTGAAAAATTTTGAAAATTAGGAAAAAACAATTCCACCTTTTGAACATTTTGTGGACCCAACTTCTTGCACATGCCCAATATTGAAACATTTTCATCATGTTATCCTTTAACCTTCCTTGAAACTCTTACTAACTTTAATGTTATTTATCTAGATCTTAGAACATGACTTGTAGAGGTTTTGATGTTGTTTCTTGTTGTTCCTCTTTGATCTACATTTCATCAATAGATGGACCTAAATTGTGCTTCATGGATTTTAACTCTCTCATAAGGTACACCTACAACTTGGGTTATAAGATTTTAAGTTTGCATTCTAATCATTTTAAATCTAATTGTTAAAAAAAGAATTTTTAATCCTCTTGAAAAGGAGTTTCATATTCTTATTATATCAAAATGGAGAAAAACATTCCACCCCCTTCTATAAACACACAAGGATGCTAAGGTAAATGAAAAGCCAAAGGAAAAAGTTAAGATAAACTCAATGTAGTTACTACTATTAAAAATTGTGATGTTGTTGATGAGACATGATGGAAGTTACATAAGGAATTACAATAACAAAGATATTACATCAATTATATATTCTCATCAATGGTTATTATTTACTTCCATTTGATAAAACTATTTTTTATGAATCCTAACACTCGATTCATAATATTCTTAAGAATAAAGAGAAGGAATCTCATGATAAATCTAAACAATTAAAATCATGCTCAACATGCATTGGACATACTTAAAGGAGATTTGAATTCAATATAACTTTAATATGCATTTTCTTGCAAGTTGATTTGCTGCCCTATGTTGCATATGATCCATTTTAACCTTACTATAATGATAAATAAATATCTTGTATTGACCATTATAATGAGTAGCTATCGCCCTAATACATTGCTTCGGGAGAAATCCTAGAAAAGATAGCTCACTTGTTAATTACTTTTTATGGATCATTAATATATGAGTAGCATATTTTTCCTTGAAAGAAACATGAAAAATTATTCATACTTATATTGATGCAAATCTCATATATTCTCCTTACTAATGATCTTCAAATATCTTCAGTCAAATTGATTATATTCTAAATTGACGAGGAATACTATATGCTCATTAACACTTGAAAAATGCATATTAAAATTATTTTTTTACATCAAGAATCAACTTTATTTGATTATCATGTTATTGACTATTCTGGTGATTCCATTTATAGGAAATATACCATAAACTCTATTTCAAAATAAATGGTGCAGGTGCTCTTATATGGATGGTGTAATACTTTTAAAGAAGCTATATTATATATATTTTTTAATCAAAGACAAAAATACAAAAGTATCTCCTAAAGAATCAATGTGGCTTAGAAGATTTATGGAAAAGCTTCAATTGGATACTTGTAAAAGTAGCACCTTACTATATGATAACTAGAGTTATTTTAATCTTACCAAAGAATCTCATTTCCAAAGAGAAAAAAACACATTGAAGATCATGGAAACCTCACTCAAGGAAAAGTATTCCATCATAAAAGTTCTCTCTAATTCTATTAATCTAAATATCTAGTTTATACTATGATCAAGAATAAATAGATTGAAATCTTAGCCATCACTTATCAAAACCTCTATGTAGTGATTGGCCTTAGGTGATGTCATTGAGGGGGAGTGTGTATGACACCACCTAATAAGCATAATATAAGACCTCTAGGAATTATGTGCTCCAAATTCAAATAAATATTTAGCCTTAGGCGATTCCATTAAGGGGAGTGTGAATGCATATGCCACCACCTAGTGGCTAAATCCTAGATGTATAATTCCTACGTGAATCTATTAAATTTATTCTCTCTATGAATCTTCCACTTATTAAAGCATTATTTTAAGTCCTACAAGCACTATGTATGAACCTCAGTAAGGATGATTTGAAGAGATCCGAGCTCCAATAAAAATATTTATAAGACCTCATATATATAGCATAATTTTTAAAACACTAGGATTATAAATTATGACAAGATATGGCGCAGGTGCACACGGGTGGACAAATGATCGACACCACCCAAAAGTATTGTTGGTTTGTTTGGTTCGCAATTTTTGCAGTGCCTAAACCTCTTAAATTTGATGCTTTAGCGAGATATAGAGCTTTGGTGGAATTTTGTCAAATGTTGTATTTGCAACTGCCTTTGTTTGACATGTATGCGAAGTGTGAAAGCATAGATCAAGCACATGAATGATCAACGGGTTGCCTCAAGAAATCGTTGTCATATGATTTTGATGGTGAGGTTATTGGAAAGTTGATGTGACACTTAAATGCTAAATTGGAAAAGGGAAAACATAGAGGATTTTATTTTATTTTAATTGAAGTGAAACCTTTGGATTAACATTTCTCTTTCTTTTTGGCTGATTTTTCATTCATTTGGCTGATGATATTATGTTCTTTTAAAAATCTTGAAATAAATGTTTATACGCCTCTTCATCTTCAAGGAAGAGAGAATTGAAGGAAGACATATGGAGGGGTCGGTTAAGTAAATAAGGGAGAGGGGCATTGAACGAAGTCTAGGGGAAAAACAATGAAAAGAAAAGAGTGCAGCTATGGAGGAAAAAAAAGAGGCGCAATAGAGGTGAGTGTATGCACAAATGCGAAAGGAAGTGCACAGAAAAAAGGTTCATATGTTGGAAGAGAAGTTGACCTCTGAAAAAAAAAAGCCTAGGTGAGTTTGAAGCAGACAGTATGGAGAAGGAAAAAAAAGCTGCAAAGGGATGTAAGGGGAGTGAATAAAGAAGAGAGTTGCATCGATTAGAGGAAGAGGAGAGAGAAACATTGACTCAACTACAAAATAGAGAGAATAGAGGCTGATGAATTGGAGGAAAGAGGGCCACAGTTGCTTGAAACAATCATTGCAAATTTGAAATGCTATAAAAACTATGTAAGGGTCGATAGTAGATGAATTGAGTGCCAGCATAAGAACAATAGATGGTGCGGTCAAGGGAAGAATAGAGAGTTCGAGGATGAAAGACAAGCATGTAAACAAAATCCCAAGAGTAGGGGCATAAATGTCGTGACAAAGATGCAATTTGTATCCCAAAACAACAAACAAAGATATATAAGGCCATGTATGGTGTTCTCAGGTGATTGCAAGGGAGTGCAAAGGTATTTTGGAGTTATTGTTGTCCTGTGAAGAATTTGGGCCATGGATGTCTAATTGAATGTCAATCATAATTGAATAAATAAAAAAATCATGTTTGTTTGCAACCAATATTGTTGATGGTATTAAGGCATAGTGTTTCCTGTGAGTGAGATTTTGTGTTTGTGAATGGTGTTTGGCAGAGTGGAGGATCTGTCTTGCATCAATTGGTATCAAAGTGGCTAGCCTTGAGAGTGGAGAGGATCCACCAGGACCTGCAGGTAGAGTAGAAGAATTGCAGTGAATAAGAGCTCATGAGAAATGTTGTAGGTTTGTGAAGTCTTGAACAATAGGGAGTTGAAGAGCTGCGAAAAATCACAAATTTTGAAGAGTGTGATGTGGATTACAGAAGATTGCAGCAAGTGAGATTACGATATTTGTGAGAAAGAAGCCCATCATATGGGATGGATGGAGGTAGTACCAATAGAGGAAGATCTATTTGATGATGGTTGATATAACCATTAGAATGGATAGATTGGAAGCAAGGAAACGAGAAGAATTGGTCAAGCATGATGAAGATAAGCATGAGGTTACAACAAAGAAAAGACATGAGGAAGGCATGGAGAAAAAGGGTGCAAATGAAGAGGTGAGCAGTGAAGAAGTGGAATTTTATGTAGCAGTGATTGAGGAAGAAAAGAATGAAGCGAGCAGCGAAGAGGTCATAGTGAATGGTGATGGTGAACTCAATTTTTTTGTACAATTGTTGGAAATTGAGAATGAGTGGATGTCAAATCTTGATGATGCAGCAAAAAGCGAAGAGCAAAAAGTTGTAATTGACGAGGTGCAAGATGTTGTAGTGGAATTCGATGTTGCAACTGCAAATGCGGATGAGGTAAAACAACTTTGTGATGTTATTATGTTTTTCAAATGTGATGATAGAAGAAGAGATGGGTAGGAAACTAGAGCATGTAGTATATGTTGCAGATGGTGTGTGGTTGTGTGTAGAGGTGGTTGAAGATGATATAGATTATTTTTGGTGGAGGTGGACAGTTAGAGGTGGGTTTGAACCCACAAAGGAGGAGAGAAGTGTGGAAAGTATTTGGTGGAGGAAGTCGAGCTTTGGTGAACATGAGTCCACGATGGGGAAAAGGAGGAATATGCAGTGGTGTTGGAGGAAGGTGGTGCGTGTTTCAACATGATGTTGGAAAAGATGAAATAAAGTTTGATTTTCAGCACTTGGACAATGAAGGAGTTTGCTGTCGGTTGATGTAAACTTGGAAGAGTAGTGCAACTACTCAACTTTGCTATTGTGAGCCTATGCTCACAATATTTCTACTCGGCGTGTCTGGTTTAGGAGCATACGAGAAGACACGCGATCAACACCACCCAAAAATATTGTTGGTTTATTTTTGATTTATTTTGGTTTGTTTGGTTCACTCTTTGTAGTGCCTAAACCTCTTAAATTTGATGCTTTAGCGAGATATAGAGCTTTGGTGGAATTTTGTCAAATGTTGTATTTGGAACTACCTTTGTTTGACATGCATGCGAAGTGTGAAAGCATAGATCAAGCACATGAACTAATCAACATGTTGCCTCAAGAAATTGTTGTCATATAATTTTACTGGAAAGTTGATGTGGCACTTAAATGTTGAATTGGAAAAGGGAAAACACAAAGGAGTTTTTTAATTTTAATTGAAGTGAAACCTTTGGATTAATATTTCTCTTTCTTTTTTGATGATTTGTTATTCATCTGGCCGATGATATTATTTTCTTTTTAAAATATTGAAATAAATGTTTATATGCCTCTTCATCTTCAAGGAAGAGAGAATCGAAGGAAGACATATGGAGGGGTTAGTTAAGTAAAGAAGAGAGGGGCATTGAATGAAGTCCAGTGCCAAAACAAAGAAAAGAAAATAGTGCAACTATGGAGGAAAAAAAAGAGGCGCAACAGAGGTGAGTGTATGCACATACACGAAAGGAAGTGCACAAAAAAAAGGTTCATATGTTGTAAGAGAATTTGACCTATAAAAAAAATCCCGAGTTTGAAGTAGGCAGTATGGAGAAGGAAAAAAAACCACTGTGAAGGGATGTAAGGGGAGTGAATAAAAAAGAGAGCTACGCTGATTAGAGGAAGAGGAGAGAGCAACACTGACTTAGCTACAAAATAGAGAGAATAGAGGCTGATGCATTGGAGGAAAGAGGGCCACAGTTGCTTGAAACAATCATTGCAAATTTGAAATGCTATGAAAACTATGTAACGATCGATAGTAGATGAATTAAGTGCCAACATAAGAACAATAGGTGGCGTGGTTAAGGGAAGAATAGAGAGTTTGAGGATGAAATACAAGCATGTAAACAAAATCCCAAGAGCAGGGGTATATGGAAAGGTCATGACAAAGATGCAATTTGTAATCCCAAAACAACAAAAAAAGATATATAAGGCCGTGTATGGTGTAGAGAATAAGGAACAAGGTGATTGTAGGGGAGCGTAAAGGTATTTTGGAGTTATTTTTGTCCTATGAAGAATTTGGGCCATGGATGTCCAATTGAATAAATAAAAAAATCAAGTTTGTTTGCAATCGATATTGTTGATGGTATTAAGACATAGTGTTTCCTGTGAGTGAGATTTTGTGTTTGTGAATGGTGTTTGGTAGAGTGGAGGACCTTTCTTGCATCAAGATGACTTTCATGTAGTCCAATATACATGGATTTCATCTTGACAAATATTTTTGTCCCTATTTATCACTATCAAAGAATACCTACGTTACTGGGGTTCTTCATTTTTTCTTTTATGAAAATTGACATGTGATGCTCCCTATTAACATTAAGGGGGGATGTTAGAACATAATGTTATTAGGGGTCATACCCTTTTAACATTTATATAATGTCCTAATATAAGGTTATTAAACCTTATATATTATATGCTTTATTAAGCATATCCTATTAGATTATTAATTATTTATGATGGTTATTTTAATAGGTGTGACTAATACCTCTTAAGGTATTATGACATCCTTTATCCTATATTTAAGGAGGTTCTCTCTCATTTGAGAGGTGTAGATTTTGGATATTTAGAGCGAATTATAACATTGTGTACATGAGGTATTATTTTCCATGTAGAAGTATGTAGAGGAGTGTCCCCATGTTGGGTCTATATTATAATAAACCAATTTTGTAAGTGTTTTAATAAAATGATGCTTTATGGGTTTTTTTACTTGAAAATGTTTTTATTAGTGCTATAAGATTTCCACAATCTATTTTAAATGTAATTATATTGCTTCTCACTTTGATTGTGTGTGATTTTTTTCATCAACATTTAGGATCACATTCCGTTCAATCCATCATCAGGATAGAAAGCTGAAGAGAAAAATGGATAAGTTGCAGACCTAGCTAGGTTTAATAAGAAGGAGATGTTTGAGAGAGGGGAAAGCACAAAACTCAAGGGGAATTACAAGAATTAAAAATAATTAAATAAATGGATAAGTAAAGAAAAACAACTTAAGAATATGCACCAAGCAAGAAAATAAAACAAGAGGAGAAGTAATAATGAAGAAGGAAAAAAATAGACAAGAGAGCAAGAAAACTAGAAGGAGAAAAAAGAAGAATTTAAATAAGTGCAAGGAGGTAAGTTGAAAAATCTAAAGAACCTACAAAGCAATGAGAAAATTAAAAATTAAAATAATCAGATATATAAAAAAATATAAATATACATGCAACCAAATACAAACAAAATAAGACAAAATTGTAAACTTACCTGCAATTATAAATAAATGTATATCTATATATATGTATGCCTAAATATGAACATACATGCACATACAAATATACAAAGGAAATTAATATTAAAGGGGTGCATACATACAAATATACAAGAATACAAAAAACTATAACAAAAATAACCAACAATAAGTACAAGACAACACAACAAAGTAAAAAATCCAAGAAATAGACACAAAAATGAAAATTATATATGCAATTAATTAATCAATTACAAAACAACAAGAAACCATAAAAACAAAAATACCTACAAACAAAAATGCATATATATATGTATGTGCATATATGTGTGTGTGTGGGTCAAAGTGTTCTCGTGTGCAACTAAACAACAAGCAAAATAGGATTCGAGAAGAATTGAAAAGAGAGGCAAATAAATAAAAGACCTAAATACCTCAAAAAATAAACCAACAAAAACAAGAATGCACAACCATGCATATATATACACCTAAATGCATTTTTAGTATATATATAGGCAGAAGGGGGGCAAGCAAACACTAAATGAGAACCACAAAGAAAGCACACTATAAATGAGAGGGAAAAAAGGAAACTTTAAAGAGAAAAGAGGATCGGACGCGGAAGAAAGATAAAGGTCGGGACACAAAGGAAAGGAGAGAGAGGATCAGAGAGGAACAAAAAAGGAAGGGGGAGGCAAAAAACTAGGGAAGGGGGAGAGGGAGGGTAGCCAATCCTAGGAAGAAAATGTCAAGGAGGGGGGGAGGACGATGGAGGTTCCTTAGGTTTGACAATAGAGGTTTCCAAGAGAGGCTTAAGCCCCACCCTTCGTCATGGTTGAGGTTGGTGGGGTGGTTGTTGATTTCAATGGCTTCCTTTAGCTTCCTCTTGAAGAAGTTGTCTTATTTGAACAAGATTTGAGGGTTTTCCAGAAAAAATATGATGCTTGGTTGATGAGGAATGCTCAGTAGGGGCAGACTTAGCAACACACTCATGCCTTATGTTAGTACTGTGCTCTCTGAATCTAGTGTTAAATGATCTACCCATTTTCCAAATGTATAGTGTGCCGCAAGAACATACCACTTTGTAGACTCCTGAGTCTAGAAGGATGTCTTGGCGATATTTAAGGGGAGGACAACAATTATTTATCTTAGAAACAGGTTTGAAAGCACAATTCAAGACCTTTTATGGAGGATTTTAGAGATTTTTTGGGATAGGCCTTTGACAAAAAAAAGACAACTTCTTCAAGAGGAAGCTAAAGGAAGCCATTGAAATCAACAACCACCCCACCAACCTCAACTGTGACGAAGGGTGGGGCTCAAGCCTCTCTTGGAAACCTCTATTGTCAAACCTGAGGAACCTCCATCATCCTCCCCGCCCTCCTTGATCTTTTCTTCTCGGGATCGACTGCCCTCCCTCTCCCCCTTCCCTGGTTTTTTGCCTCCCCCCTCCTTCCTTTTTTGTTCCTCTATGATCCTCCCTCTCCTTTCCTTTGTGTCTTGACCTCTCTCTTTCTTCCCCATCCAATCCTTTTTTCTCTTTAAAGTTTCCTTTTTTCCCTCTCGTTTCTCATGTTCTTTCTTTGTGGCTCTCATTTAGTGTTTGCTTGTCCTCCTTCTGCCTATATATACATACTAAAAATGCATTTTTCTGCATTTAGGTGTATATATATGCATGGTTGTGCATTCTTGTATTTGTTGGTTTATTTTTGGATGTATTTAGGTCTTTTATTTATTTGCATCTCTTTTCAATTCTGTCTGGAAAACTGCAAAATCTTGTTCAAAGAAGACAACTTCTTCAAGAGGAAGCTAAAGGAAACCATTGAAATCAACAACCACCCAACCAACCTCAACCGTGACGAAGGGTGGGGCTTAAGCTTCTCTTGGCAACCTCTATTGTCAAACCTGGGGAACCTCCATCGTCCTCCCCCTCTCAACCTTTTCTTCCTGGGATTGGTTGCCTTCCCTCTCCCCCTTCCCTAGTGTTTTGCCCCCCCTTCTTTTTTTGTTCCTCTTTGATCCTCCCTCTCCTTTCCTTTTGTGTCTTGACCTCTCTCTTTCTTCCGTGTCCGATCCTCTTTTCTCTTTAAAGTTTCCTTTTCTCCCTCTCGTTTCTCATGTGCTTTCTTTGTGGTTCTCGTTCAGTGTTTGCTTGCCCCCCTTCTGCCTATATATATACTAAAAATTCATTTTGCTACATTTAGGTGTATATATATGCATGGTTGTGCATTCTTGTTTTTGTTGGTTTATTTTTGGATGTATTTAGGTCTTTTATTTATTTGCTTCTCTCTTTTCAATTCTTCTTGAATCCTATTTTTCTTTTTGTTTAGTTGCACATAGGAACACACTGACCCACACACACACATACCCACATACATATATATATGCATTTTTGTTTGTAGGTATTTTTGTTTTTATGGTTTCTTGTTGTTTTGTAATTGATTAATTAATTGCATATATAATTTCAATAATTGATACATGTTTTTTGTTTTTATTTATTTATGAGTGCTTTGTGTTATTAGATTTATATTTGATTTTTATTCATAATTTCTTTTAGGCATCTCTCTCTCTATATAATTTCAATAATTGATACTTTTTTTGTTTTTATTTATTTATGAGTGCTTTGTGGTATTAGATTTATATTCATAATTTATTTTAGGCATCTCTCTCTTTATATATATATATATATATATCTATGTATATAGATATAGATATATATGTATATAGATATGTATATGTATATGCTTTGTCTTTTGTGTTCTTGTTTAGTTTTTTCTTTTTTTTTTTTGGATTTTTAAATGTAGTTCAATGTAAATATTTGTGTTCACTTATTTTCCTCTTTGTTTTGTTTATTTTTGTAATTGTTGAAAGTTTTTATCATTTAATTTTGTTGTTTTTATAATATTTAAATTGTCTTTTATATGCATCTTTGCTTATTGCTTATTAATTGTTTTTGTTTTTGTGTTTTAATGTTCATTGTATTTTGTTTTAATGTTTATTTTTCCCATTCTTATGTATTTATTTATTCACAAATATTTTGCATTTTTGTGTCTATTTCTTGGATTTTTTACTTTGTTGTGTTGTCTTGTACTTATTGTTGGTTATTTTTGTTATAGTTTTTTGTATTCTTGTATATTTGTATTTATGCACCCCTTAAATATTAATTTCCTTTGTATATTTGTGTGTGCATGTATGTTCATAGCTAGGCATACATGTATATATAGATATACATTTATTTATAATTGCAGGTAAGTTTACAATTTTGTCTTATTTTGCTTGTATTTGGTTGCATGCATATTTATATATCTTTTTTATATATTTGGTTTTTTTAATTTTTAATTTTCTCATTGCTTTGTAGGTTCTTTTAGATTTTTCAACATACCTCCTTGCACTTATTTAAATTCTTCTTTTTTCTCCTTCTAGTTTTCTTGCTCTCTTGTCTATTTTTCCCCTTCTTCATTATTACTTCTCTTGTTTTATTTTCTTGCTTGGTGCATATTCTTTTTGTTTTTATTTACTTATCCATTTGTTTTATTATTTTTAATTCTTGTAATTCTCCTTGGGTTTTGTGCTTTCCCCTCTCTCAAACATCTCCCTCTTATTAAACCCAGCCAGATCTGCAACTTATCCATTTTTCTCTTCAGTTCTCTATCCTAATGATGGATCACATAGTGTGATCTGAAATGTTGATGAAAAAACTCACACACAATCAAAGCCAGAAGCAATATAATTACAATATTTTATATTTTATTTATAATTATTAGTATCTTAAGATCCTAATTTCTAGTTCAATATCTTTGTAAAAGAAAATGATGTTATGGGATTCACACCTTGAACCTTTGAAATCTTACTTGTGAGCTGTCACCAAACAAGATGCCCTTTAACCTATGTTTATCCAAGTTGATTTACTTTAAATTAATTGCATTCTATTATAAAAACATAAAATGACCTAATATCAATAAAAAATTTATTTATAAATTCCTTAAATCACTTACCCAATCATCTTTTTCAATTCCTTACCTCGGTAAAAAATCTCCACAAAAAATTTCAACTCCAAAAAAGGTTTCTAATGTCTTTTAAGCCTCTTTTTAGTAGTTTCTAACACTTCTATAGATTTTAACACCTTTTTGAAGAGTAATAGTTTGAATGAATACTCTTAACATATTTTTGATTAATGTCCTCTAGCATTAGGAGTTGCATTTGCAAGGAAAGTTGTGCATGGATGTAGTTTCTATTCCTAGTTGAGTTAAACTTGGAATGTGGATGCCAAAATTTTTGACAGGTGATTTTTTGCATGTGCATGTTGCATGTTGTTACATGTAGTGCCTTTCTTGGTGCATGTTCATTCATGGTTATGGGTTTAAGGAAACTTCTATATTGAGCACTGTATAGTCTATAAATATTGGTGTTATTCTAGAGGAGTCATGAGAGGAGAGTTATTCATAGGGGTTATGCTACTAGAATTTTGCTAGAGATGAAACAAGATGTAAATCTCCTATAATGCACTGAAGAATGTACTGTAATTGAGTCATATATTGGCTCTGTGGTTTTGGAGTGTGGGGTTTTTTACCCAAAAGGGTTTTCCCCACATAAATCTGTTTGTTATTTTTTCTCTTCTATCTTATTATTCTTGTTTCATTTTATGTGTCTGTAATACTATTGAAACTACTTGATCTGTAATGATCTACTTCTTGATCTAAAATTATCTAAAACTTAATTACAACCTCTTTCCTTTAAGAATTAACAGTGGGAAAATAACTATGTCAGTTTCAGCTTTAAGGCATAAACTATAGTATATGCTTATGTTACTGAAGACACATACTAATCCTAGATGGCATTCTGAGATGCCCATTTTCCCAAAGCTTTATTTATAGGCTTAACTATGTAGGGTCATACCCCTTCATCCTAATAAAGAGTATTTAAGATATTAACTAAAACAAATGTTAAGGTTAAGCATGCAACAAGTTCTTAACTCATTACTTAGGAATATATGATATTAGGGTCATAACATTAGCTATAATATTAGGGACCTAACATGCCACTTCCCTTCAAATAAGAAATTGTCCTCAATGCTTAGTAACTTTGGATGCTTTAGTATGAATTGTTCATCTTCCCATGTGGCATATTCAATTGGAATATTATTTGACTTGATTAGGAATATTATTTTGTAACTATTTCTCTTTTATTCAATAATTTTCTCCGGTTCTAAAATAAACTTTCCTTCTTCATCTAACTCTGACAATTCTAACTGGACTGAAATACTGTTACTTATTACTTTCTTTAAACAAGAAATATGGAAGATAGGATGAAATTTGGATGAGGGTGGAAGTGATAACTTATAAGCTACACTTCCTATTCGATGCATACCCTTATAGGGACCATAAAATTCAGGTGTGAGCTTTATTTTCCTATGTTTATTAAAGGGAACATGTTTATATGGTTGTAATAAAAAACACTCAATCTCTCTCTTAAAAATTCCTCTCACTACAATGTTGATCATCATGTTTTTTCATTTGATTTTGAGCCATAACTAAATTATCCTTAAGGATTTATAGTATTTCTTGTTGGTGTTGAATATGGTCCTCTACTGCATGAGATTTAGAATGAGATTGTAAATAAGAAGTGGCAGATGGTGAAGGATACCCATAAAGAGCCTCAAATGGAGTCATTTTACTAGATGTGTGAAATGATGTGTTGTACCACCACTCTGCTAATGGTAGCCATTTATACCATTGTGTTTGTTTATCAAAGGAAAAACAACGTAAATATCTTTCTAAACATTTATTCACAATTTTTGTTTAGCCATATGATTGTGGATGATAATAGGAACTCCGCGATAGTTTTGTACCCCATGTTGTAAATAAGTTTGTCCAAAAAATTCTAGTGAAGATAGGGTCATGATAACTCACTATGATTTTGGGAATTCCATGATTTTTTGTATATTTTTCATGAATATTTTGGCCACAATGCTTGCATGAAATAGGTGAGGGAGTCCAAAAAAATGCATAATTGGCGAGTTTATCCACAACATCTAAAATTACATCAAGATTATTAGATTTTAGCAAAATTGTAATGAAGTCCATTGATATTTCCTCCCAACATTATGTTGGAATTCCTAAAGGTTGTAAGGGGCTTGGACTCTTTATTCCTTCACCTTTATTTCTTTGGAATATTAAACATTGTGTTGGAATGTTTTTTATTGCTTGTTTATATGGGTTTGTGTTTGTTTCATATAGTCTTAGTGCTCCTTCCAATACACCATCATAGTCACCTTCATCCTTCATATGATGGTGTCCCTATGACAACATGTCTATTGGATCACTATTCTATTTTGTAACATCTTTGTTTGAGAGTCACTCTATATGCACATGGAACATCATCATCATGATCCCTTATATCATGGTGCATAATACTAAGTGCTATAGAAAAATAAAAGTTTCCCCTTCCACATGAAGTTGCTATGACAACATGTATTCCCATCTACTATATTTTTATCATTATCTCATCATTTATCCATAATATCAATCATGTGTCATTTTATTTCATTACATCCTTGTGATATTTCATCACTTAACATGTACATACATGCCAATCCAATCCAATCATCCTAGTGGCATTAATCCAAATGCTTAGTCTATAATCAGTCCTATATTCATGGCATGAACATCAAAACATAATTTCTTTCAAGTCATCTTTTATCCTTTATGGCACATCTTTTTATCACCCTTTGTATTTTTAAGACACCTATTGGGTTCCATTTCACCCAACACTTCTTTTGATGGGGAGTCACTTCCATCTTCATCCCTAAGAAATTAGGGCAACTTGTTAGAAGAGCTTCACTTCATCCCATCCTACTTTGTATATCTTCTTTGACCCAATGCCACTTAGTTGCATTGTATCAAATAGGGGAAAAATGTAGATGCCTAATATATTCCCTAAGTCTATTAATCACCACTAAACCTATCACCTAATCCCTAATCAACCAATTTAATCACCTAGGCCTACATCCCATCACCTAGTGCTAATTAACCCAAGACATATCCCTTTCACCTAAAATCCATCACTTAAATTAATTATTTCTATCATTTAATTTATCACCTTTTCTATCTCAAGTCAAAAATAAATAAATAACTATTTCCACCTATTATCCACATTATTTTTGTTCCCATTATTCTCTCAACACATCCCAAAGTTATAGCCTTCTTAGGTGCACATGTACCTAATTTCCCTCATGCTCATGACTACTTACTAAATTTGGTAAACTAATACTTTCCATTCACATTCTAAATATCTTTGCCTTGACCATCAACCCATTCCTAGATCCTAGGGAATTACTCTCAACCATTCTCTACCCTTGATCTCACAATCAAATCTTAGCCATTCATTACCCATTCCAAAAATCTATAAATTTAGGCACTCTCATCCAAATCAATCAATTATCACTTATGCTAAGTATATGCTGTTAAAATAGGTCATCTTAAAGCAAAGAGAGCATCCACATACCCATCATTCAAGGAGAAAATCAAACCACAATGGAGTCATGGGTAACATTTTATGTTGATTTTGATGTTATTCTTTGTTGAATTTCTCTTTTGTGTGCTCTATTTAGAGATTTTACATGTTTTGAATAAGGAGTTTACATAATAGTTTAATTTCATTTAAATTTCAAAATCTAGGTATTAAAAACACACATATAGCTTTCCCAACAACTCTCTTGAGAAAATATATATAAAAATTTGGGTGGATATTTGAAGAGAATGGAAATGTGATTTTATATTTCACCTACCCAATTCATGGCACCACCTAATAAGGGACATAATTTTTTTACATAGCATATGACCCAACCTATCATTCAAGCAAGATTTATTGTAAGGTTATAGTCACAAAAAGAGTCAATCACCAACTTAAACAATAATTGAACTTATGTTGATTCAAACTATTGATTCATATGGTTTCAAACTTACTATATTTTTTTCTTAAGGACCTAAATAAACCTATCTATTTGGGAAAGGATGTTAATAACAATATATACGATGGAAGAACCTAGAACATAAGTAGCCAAAGAAGGTGGGGGTTGATCATAGATTACCTCATGTGAGATCATCATGGAAGTATTGTGATAAATAGAATTTTACCACCATTGTACTAGTTAGCCATCAATGTGTGGATGATAGGTTGTGCTAATATTTTATTGAGTACCCTACAACATAAATAAATTTTATAGAAGTTTCTCATGAAGGTAAGATCATGATCACTTATTACTCCAAGGAGTATGGAATACCAAGAAGCTTGAAGAATATTTCCAATAATTGTTGTTTCACAATTATTGTTGGGGGTATTTCAAGGAAAAATACTAAGCATAACTTAGTCAAATAATCAACAATTACTAAAATGGCATGTTTACCAATACACTTAGGGAGCCCTACAATTAAATCCATAGAAATGCATTCCCAAGACATTCCTAGAATAGAAATGGATTATAAATATGTAGTTAGTTTGAGTATTTCCCCTTTGTTTCACTTACACACATCACTAAGCCACAAAATTCTTGACATCCTTCTAAAGCTAGTCCTAAAAGAGATTTAGCTTGATGGATCATACATTTTCAAGAATATTGAGTGACATCCTATGGGGGATGAATAAAGCTTCATTAATAATTGAGGCTTGATTTAGGAGTTATTACATAAATAAACATGTTCATGATATTTGAACACTTATCCCCACCATGTAAACCTCAGTACCAACTAAGAATAACATTTTAACTATTAAAATAATATTCTAAATTTTGATATTAGATCCCCATTGAAAATGAACCACCTCTTTTAATTTAGGTTTAGAATTAAGAGAGAAAATAATAAACCTTTTCATTCATATAGGGAAGTGTATCTACCACCATATTTTTTAATCTTTTTCTGTATATTAAATTTTTCTATTTTAGATGAATTTTATTTTTGTCAAATTTTTATATTGCTAGGGGGGTTGTCACTACAAGATAAATTCAACCCTTTTTAAAAAAAAATACTAACTTTTCGTCATGATGTCCATTTTTGGAAAATGATATATCGTCAGAAAGCTAGAGATGAGAAATTTCCATCCACAAAGGCATTGAAAATAAAATTTTCCATTTTCTGCCAGTTATTGCAAGTTGAAGTTGTTTGTTGTAAATTTCTTCAAAAATTCACAACTTTCGCCCAAGAGCTCTGTGTTTTGGAAACAAATAGGCATTGGAAAGGTATTGAAGAGCACTATACAACTATAGGGCTTCAAATTTTATTTTTAGATTCATTTTGTATCAAAATTTGTAATTTTAGCCATTGTGGGCCTACTGAGCATTGTATTTTGGAAAAAGCTTTGTAAACACACTAAACTATAAAGTTCCAACCTTATAATATTTGGGGGGTGATTTTTGATGCTAGTGAAAAGGGTGGAGAGTATTGGTGTCTTTTGTACTCATTCTTAGGGGATTATACACGCACTTTGTAATCATAAACTGAGATAAAGTTCCATTTATGGGGTTAATCATGTCTCTTAAACATTACTTTCATCCTTATATTTCCAAGCTAACTTCAGAGAACTATTTGTCTTGGAAACAAGGGATTAATAATCACTACCTTGAGTGGGATCTACTGCCCTATCTCCTTGGACTCGTTCTTGAGCCAAGTGACTATGATTAGAAGACAACATGGTTTAACAATAATGACATGGTCTATGGACTAATATGTCTTACTATTTCTAAGGATACTCTACATCACATAGAGCACACTAAGTGCCCTTTCATTGCTTGGACCATCATCCAACAATTGTCTGCTTCATTTGAAAGTGATGTTTCCTTAGATAACTAGGCTCTTCTAGATGATATTGACTTATGTTTTCCCATCCTGTGAGGACACATATTTATGGATAATCCGTTTATTGATACCCCATCAAAAATTCCTGTTGCTACTTTAGATTCTTGAGATGATTCTTTGAGGGCCTCCAGTGATTCATTATAGTAGGGTCATTTATGTCTTTTGGATTTAGTCGATTGGGACCAATATCTACCAAACATCTCTTGTTTGTTTGTAGAGTCGCTCATTTTGGATCTAGATAACACTATTGAGGACATACATCTTCTCTTTGAGGATCACTCTTTTGTCTTTGCATTTGTCGCTACTATAGAGTCTAGTGTTTCTTCTTCGAAATCCTTTAGTGACTTCTTACAACAAGACATGCATAGTCTTTCAAATACAGCTTTATGGGATGATTTCTTGATAGGTATTTTAGACTTGTTTGTGGAGTATCACATTTCAGATTTGGAGGACACATTTGAGGGTTTATCTCTCCTCTTTGATGACAGTCATTGCATAACTATTGTCAAACCATCATTATCTTTAGATTGTGTTTTACATCCGTCTCTAGGAGATTTTGATTTGTCATCTTCAGCAATGTGATCTAGAATGCCTGGTTTGATTGTGATAGCTTTCAACATTGTCATGGGGACACTTGAGCTGAGTTCAAAGACTTCATACATTTTTCACTTTCTTCCTACATATTCCTTTCAAGAGTGGGGAGATAACATGCATACACCTTTGGTTTTATTTCTTCCTAATTGGAGGAACATTGTTCAACGATTGTGGTCTAGGGGAGGCTACATAGTCCTTCTCTTCTTCTCTCTCTATTTGGGGGGGGGGTGTTCTCTCTCTTATGTGGGAGAGGGCTTCTTCTTCTTTGGGGGGGACTTATATGTACATGGGTATCTAACATGGCTTCATTTTTCAAGACCTATCATCATCTTTTACATCCTCCTAAACTACACTTAAGGGTGGTGTTGGTGTAGGTTTTTATTTTCCTAGTGGGTTAATTTATTTCCCTTAGTTATAGGTTTTTCCTACACTTTTATTAATCTTTCTTAAGATAATAAAGTGATTTTATTATTTATTATTTAATAACTAGGAGATAAAGTGATAAGGTGTCTCCACCCTTAAAGGATGGAATATTTACTTTTTCATCACTTTACTTAATATTGGTTGTTATTATTGGTCAATTCCTATTGGTTAATTTGCCATCTTCATCCTCTCCTTAGTTCTATATAAACTCACTACCTAGCTTATATTTTTCATCTTGGAAACTCTTAATGCAATTATGTCATCTTGACATTGCATAATCTCTTGGAGTTTGGGTTTGTATTATTTATGTTTTCTAGTTTATGTAACTTTGATTTTTTCTTAAAAAGTTCCCCAGGTTATTAAATCTATTTCAAAATTTTAACATAATCATGTGGCTCCAATCATTGGATTAAGAGTGTCATATCACTATCTTTTGAATCACTTCCCTTGGCTTGAGAAAGGGCTAATATTTTATTTTAATTATGAGACCTGGAAATATTTTTGGGAGTTGGAGAGTTTTCGAAGAAAGGCTTGCAAGGAGAAAGGATTTATTCTCAACTTCAAGCATAGCTTGGGAGGTAGGCTCCCTTTTAATTCCATGTCTAATATTTAAATGGTACATACGTTTAAAAAGGAATATAAATGTACTATTTTGATGTTTTGTGTTGAATTGAGAATTACATTTGTGTTTTAAATTTTTGAAAATAAAATCGAGTTGTTGCAAAGTTTTTATAAGTGATCGAATTAGTTTTGGAAGAAAGTGCTTGTGAAGCTTCTCCTTATTACTCCTTTTTTCATATTGGTTTTGCAGTTTTCCCTTAACTATGGATCTCACTATGAGTTGATAAGGTAGACGATTATGCAAGGGGTTGAGAGAGGCAAAAGGATCTCCACAAAAAATATTATTTAATTTTTGATATTTTTAAAAAATTAGGGGATTTGTTATTATTTTGTGGCTTTAGAGAGAAACATAAATGAAGTTGGGTGGATAGGCTGTGATGGAAATGAATATAGGTGATTATATTATATGATAATATTTGTAAATGGTCGTGGATTCAAGCGTGTTAGAAACCCATGTTAGTATTCCTCAAATGGGTTGTAGACCCAAGTTTACTTTTTTCAATATGTTTGAAACCAAAGGTTAATTCTTCTCCATGGATTTGATCCCTCTTGAATCCCCCATGCAAAGAACCAAATAGTTGGTTCATAATATATTTAATCCTTTTTTGGTATTCATGTTTTTGTTGGCTAAGTGTCATATTTGAACGAGTGTGTGTATGTACTTAATTCATTGGATAATCCTCCTTATTAGAGGGTCAGTGATTGAGGCCACCTTATGGTTGGGAGGTGACTATTTCCCATTATCCATGATGCTTTTATGAAGCTTAAGATCTTATCTTCTAGATGTGTCGATATTTTCACTTTGGAGACCTTAAAAAATTATCTCATTTATACATTTATGTGAAATTATAAAGGAAAGCTTGTAGTTATTTTATATTATACAAATATGAGAGTAAAGATTGAGATTTTGTCATCAAGTTCTAAACTTGAAAAAAACATATAATTCTAGAAATTATTTTGAATTTAAGAAAGTATGAAAAAATGTGTATGCATGTTTAAATTTGTGTAATCTCAATTTACCTAGACACAAACAAACTTAATTTAGTTTCTAGAACATTTTATATCTTGTAAAGTTATAGGCAAACTTGAAAAATGTGAATTTAAGACAATTTATTTGAGAGGATTTTATAGAAGAATTTGTGATCCTATAGTGTTGAGGATTAAAATATTTTAGACAATTTACAGGCTCAAATTTCCATAGACTATGGATTTTCTTAGAAACGTATAGTTAGATTGCAAATCAGCAAGGCTATATCAACCTGTGATTAGATTGTAACTATTGCCAAAAAAACATGGTTTGGTGAGTAAATTTCCACAATACAACAATGTTGAAGATTGTGAGTTTTGTAAGAAGCCATTGTTTGAGTCAATTATTATTCGCAATGCAATTTTCATGATATTTCTACCTTCAATTATGCCATCTTGTAGTTGTTAATGGTCAAGATAAACTTGTAGTTTATGGATTATGTGATTTGATATTTGAAATGCCAATTATATTACTTTTTCATTATATGTTAGAAAAAAGCATTGTTGTCTTCTCTCTTTCTTGCTCCCTCTCTTATTTTAAGGTAAGTTTTCTTGGTACTAAAAGAAATCAATCATATTCTTTAGAACAATTAATGAAATAAAACACTTCTTATTGAATTTACTTCAAGTGAAAAGAAGAAATGTTGCATTAAACAATATTTTTCATCATCGTATTGTTTAAAATTTTCTTTATTCAATACTTTCCTTGAAAGTTTAACATAAGAAAATGCACATGTGTTATTTATTATTTTGATTAGTATAAATAAAGGAAGAATAACTTGTGCACAATCATTTGTAAGAATTAAAGATAAAATAAATCATGTATGCTTATTTAAATGTTTTAGGTGTAATTCTCTTAGATAGTTTGAAGGGTTTCAACCTTCACTCTCACATCTAGGACTCTTGTGGGTTGGGCTACCCTTGGAGGTGACACTTCTTTATGCACCACATTCATTGGTACCTTCACTATACTTGTAACTATTATTTCCATTTGTTAGGGTACATAGTATCAAAATGTATACCACATGACCTTTTCTCATATAGTTTTATCCCTTCTTTTTGGATGCTCTCTAAAACACCTCTTTCATATGGTCTATATCAAGTGGAGTGACACACAATGTCAAAATCTGGTATATGTGCATGTGTGTTGAATTGTCATTGGTGTAATGCATTTGTATTTAAAAATATTTGGTTTTGTTTTTACTATATTAGTCAATAGTTATTTTTTGGCTGTAATTTACATACTATAATGTCCTCTAAATGTGACTTTAAATTAATAATTTAATTAATTTATCATAGTATTTCTATTATTGTGAAAGAAAAAATTATATGCGAATAATAATATATTTCTTTAAATAGAAAACGTCTTTCTATATGATCTATGTTAAAAATAACTTTAAATGATTGTTTTTGCTATTTATTGTCAGAATTAGTTATAAGAAAAAAATAGAAATATATATTTTTTTATGAATTAAAGTTTAGTATTTAAAAGAAAAAAAGTAAGATGTTAAAATAAATAGTAAAAAAAATTATTTTGACCTAATTCTTTTTATGGATGATTGATTTAGGAATTAAGAAAATCCAATAAAAATAGAAGTTTCGAGTCATTTAGATAATAAATTAATCATTCAACACAAAATTTGATGAATATACTATAATGTTAATTTTAACTTTTGATTGTAATTTGGTCATAACATTTTATAAATAGAATACAAATACATGAATTTTATAAATTTAGATGACTTTCATTAAGAATGTTTTCTCTATTTAAATTTATAGGGGAGTGGAACACACCTCCTTGAAATGTTAAGGAACTTACAAATAGGGAAGAATAGAGATATGATTCATTCTTTATACAAGTTGAAAAAGAAAAGAATTTTTTTTTTTTAGAAAAGTAAAGCTAAAAAGAGAATTCAACAAACATCTTTCAATTAACCAATATACTTTTATTGCATAGATTAATGGATCTTCATCAAATTTGTAAAATTAATTTTAATGGGAGTATATCAAATTTTCATTTAAAATGATGAGAATCATTAATTAAGCTTATAATTTAGATGAATATATGTTTATTTGCTTAGTGAAGTTAGTTATCAAAATTAAGTCATACCTAGTTTTATAGGTTTACAAAATTCTTTTTGAAAAAATCAAGGTTTTATTAAACATACTTAGAGTGTTATTAAAAATCCACATTCTAGTACATTGCAAAGCCACTACTTTTAAAAAAATATGTAATCTTGTCACTATTAATTTTTTAAAACTTGTGATCCAAAAACTAGCAACTTAGAATAATTTTTTGTAATAACCAACAAATCTATGATCTTATAATGTCCCAAACAACAAAATTTTCTAGAAACCTATAGTATTTGTACTTTATGAAACTAGAATTCATGATTTTCATCATTGATTGGTTTGCTTATCAAACTATTTTATGCTATGTTATGATGTGTATGATACTTGAAATAATGATTTAGATTGAGAAACATGTAGTTCAATAGAAGAACTAAATAATATTGGTTTCCACATAAAGATATATAAACAATCTAGAGTATTTAACCCCAATACTATTTATCTACTATATAAGTTAATCTTAACCTTTTAAATGATACTATGACTTAACTTAAACGAGAACACTAAACTATGTAAACTGAAAATAGATTATGTTATAAATCTATATGACAATTGTTGAATAGTGATGAATGTATGATAATTGGTGAAAAATATGTTATTGTGTGGAAACGACTAAATGATTCAATATCATTGCATTAAAATTAGATGAACGTTGATTTTGTTGTCATATTTAGACACTTTAGCAATGGATTTTCTATGCATATTTTAGAAATGAGTTCTTGAATCAATTGTTGGTTATTGAGTAATTTTATGTTTTAAATTAATGTGACTATTAAAATATGTGTGAACCCAAGTGTGAAATTTGAAAGTTGTTAGTGAGAGTATTAAGTCTATGGAAGACTAGAAAATACATGTTATTTACATGTGTGAATTGCAAGCCTATTTATATGCATATTGATTCATATGTTGATTTGGTTGTGGAATCTTATGAACTTGTATAATTCTCTATATTTTTTGTTGATTGATTATTTAGTATATGATGACAACATAGACCTTAAAATTGAAGGTGAACATCAATTTTTGTAATTTTTTTGTCCAAGAAATTATTTATAAGCTCACCATTAGTGAATGGTTATCTAAAATATCTTGTTGGGTTATGTAAATATCTCATTGTGTAAAAAATATATCAAATTGTATAAAAGATCCTCATGCCATCTTTTGGATCATGGAGATCCACAGTTCACAAAAATTCTTATGGTGACTATTGTCCACTAATAGTTTTATTTGTACTTGAGGACCTTGATATTATTGTTTATTGTTTATCATTGTAATAGTCTCTTCTTGTGGAGTTTATCTAGTTATTGTTGAATTTGTGAGTCTTATTACTTATTGTTGAAATTGTTCATTTATTGTTTAGGCTTTATTATTCCTTCATGGTTTTTTTAAGAAAATTATTTTATTGCTTGTGTAACACCCCTCCATTTTGCTCTTTGATCGAACAGTGTTTTCTTGTGATATGTTTTATTTCTGTTGCATTATGACTATGGAACTTAGTTATTTTAACCGCTATCTGTTAAGCGATGTAAACATTATGTTTTGATGTGAAGGTACTTTATTCAGATGTTATTATTATTTCATGTTATGGATTAAATTAGCATGTATGTGAATTACTGATGCTTTATGTTTTGATTATATCATAGATGATTAGATGCGTCAGTTAGTGTTATTGTATTGGTGAAGGGGACGGGATCACATCACTCGCATGCGAGTGCCCTGGGATTCCGCGATTTCCTCTTCACGGTGTGTTTTAATATATTATATGCATGTTTCGACACTCGTATTGTGTGCAGGATGCAGGTACAGGACATCGACTCCACCTGGTGTCACAGGTCTGAGTGTGTCCCTTGACCAACGGTATCGATTGGGAGATAGTAACTTGGGTTTCTGTGTCAAACCATCACCCTAGTCATAGTGTGTCGTTCGTCTTAGTCGGGTTCAATGTTTTATGTTGTTAGTTTTCTCCTTGGCTTTATATTTAAATTTCAAGTTAAAAGAGATTAAATGGCGTTTGGAATTTATAAATGTTGGTTGTTTTGCCTTATTGAAATGCTAAAAAAAAATAATAATAAGTGATTAATTAATTAATTTAATTTAATTAATAAAATAATCTAATTTTTGAATTAGATTTATTTTATTGACTAATTAAATTAATGAGGATAAATTAGATCAATTTAGCTATGTGGGTATTATTAGATATTTGGATTAAATCAGAAATTAGAAATATGTTTTTATATTTAATTTCTTGGAAATGAAGTTGAAAACAATTCCCTTATGAATTGTTGAATTCAATTTGGTTAAAAGAAAATGTAAATTGTCATTTGGGTTAAAAATGTAATTTTAGTTAAAAGATATATGCAAAATTCATTTGAAAATTGAATTGTTTGAAAATTACAAATAAAAAATATCTAATTTAGCAATCAATGTTGGTGGGTGGATTAAAAGTTAGGGCTTTGACAAATTTGGAGAGGATTTTTGCATAAGGTAATTGGGATTTTTATTTTTATTTTATGGGAAAATTTGGAGAAAAACATGCATGGAAACTCTTGGAGAAAATTGAAAGGAGGAGATTGAAGATTTGGGTGGAGCTAAATTGGAAAAGCAAAGGAAAATCTCCATTGAAGAACTCAAGCTTGGAGAGAACACAAGGTTCTTACTTGTTTATGTTAAATTCTTGTTGATAGGAAATTTAAATTTGTTCATGTTCCTTGAAAGATTTAATTTCTTGTAAAACCCATCTTAGTTTGTGTTGAAAATTTGAAATAAGCTACTATGATTGCAAAGAGGAGAAAACCCATTTTGTTTATGAATGCAAACTTGAATCAAAACACCAAAAGAATGATTTTGTCAAACAAAAAAAAAGATGGAAAACAAAACAAACTTCTGGTTTTTATCATTCATTTTTGTGGATTGAATGCCTTTATTATAACTGTGAATTTGAAAAAAAAACTTTATATATATAGAAGATTTATTTATATATTGATATGTGCACACATATATATATATTAAATATATATATATATATATTTTGAGTTATGGAATGAAAACCCTGGTTCGTTTTTTTTATTATTTTTCGCGTCTGGGTTTTTACCAGAAACGCGTTCGGGTGTGAGGGCGGAATTTTGTTTAAATAAATTTATTTTATTTCTTTTTAGTGCAGGGTTTATGAGGGTTTCGGCCCCATAGGCGCCCCCATCACTGGGGAGCGCTGCCTGTGAAGGCAGCGCGAGCGCTGCCCTCACAGGCCGCGGCCCCCAGTAATGGCGGCCGCGCCCTGTGTAAACAGGGCCGCGCCCATGGTATTAGGGCTCGGCCGGGGTTATGTTGGCTTCTTTTGTTTGTTACTTTAAAATATATATAATATTGTTATATATATATATATATATTATAAATTATATATAATATATAATATATATATGTAATATATATTATATTTTATTTTATTTTACATTGTGGTATTTTAGTTGTAAATTATTTTATTATTTTATTATTATTATTATTATTTAAATATATTTAAAATATATGCATTATATATATAATAACGAAATATTATATATATGATATATGTACATTAAATATATTAAATAATAAGAATATTTAAAATAAAGAGAATAAAATCATTACTTCTCATTTGTAGTTAAAATATTTTGTTTAATTAAGAATTAATAAATATCCATGCATTAAATGTGGGTATTTTGTGAGTATTATAAGATTAGATAAGAAAGAAATAAGTGGAAATAAATGTTATTTTATTTGAAGAGATTGTACTTAAATTCGTTTGTCTGATCAAGTATATGAAAAGTAAGTGTTTAGTTTGCGATTCAATATTGTTATATAGCGTAATTTGAATTCTCGTTCACATGAGAGCGAAAAGAATATGATTTAATTAATTAGTTAAATACACTATGTTGATGAGTGCATGGATTTACGAAATCCTAATGTTAGTTGTTATTTTAAAAATGCATATACTACTCCTCTAGTGTTGTTTCCGGTATTCTCGATGTTGGGCTATTTAATATTTGCTTATGAAAGTCTTCCATTGAGGTTGTCATAATTAGAGTAAGGGTTGTCGGTATTGTCGGTCAAACTTGTATCTTATTTGGGGTAGTGCACGTGGTGGTAGTTGTGTTATCACAGGTTAGCATGAACGGGATTTGTGTTATGTTTTGGTTATCACGTACTATGAATGAGTATGTGACCTTGTGCTAAGGTTGAAGTTCAGTCTTTCAGTTTGTGCATGTTGTCTACCTTTGATTTGGGGGTTTTGTATCCCGTGTTGTCAGTAGGAGAGTGGCCCTTGATGAGGGTCCGATGCCCAAAGTGGTGTCAGGGTAACTCACCTAGGGTTTAATCAAGTGATAATCTAAAGAAATTAATGGGGAACTTCACACTAATAAAGTTAAAGTATGCCTCTCTCATGGAACATGCATTGTTAATACTCGAGATGAGATGAGACGCATAGTTTTGCGTGAGGGTCCGGCGCCGGTAGAGGCAAGCCAGGGTAACCCATGATGGGGGTCCGGTAGCCTAGGAAGGTTGAGCTAGGGTAACTCATGGCAATTTATGTATGACACTCTCCCTACGTCAGCAGTTGATCAGTTATTGTGTGTTGTACAATGGTGTACTTGTTCTTTATAACTTGGTAGCAATGTGTTGTCTTGTGGGTTTCCGTACTGTGTTAAGTGATGTTGTTGGTATTTGAGTCGGATCAGTTATGTTTAGCCTTTGTCTAGAGGTATTTGGTCTTGACCTGAAATCCTTGTTACTATCTCCTAGCACGGAGGGAGTGGGGCCTTTGGGTTCCACGTGGTCGGGTGGCGTGCACCTTACACCGTTGGCTTGTTCGTGATCGTGTGGACGAGACTTTCATGTTGGAGAGCTCGTTGGATCCAGTTGCTCCTCTAGTTCTCTCATTTCTGTTATTCTTGTATTTCATTACCCCTCATTTGTATCGAGGTGGAAATTGTAATAAATTATCATGGTTGTTTGATTTACCTCATTCGGGGAATGAGTGATGTAATTATATTGTAACAATGGTTATTGGATATTGTGAGTTAGTGATTGGTCCTTGATGTTATATCATGTATGGAATGTATGTTCTTTAATTCCTTAATTGAATGATGTTATGATTTCTTTCCTTGGTTGTTTAATTCGGGTTTAAGTAATCTTTGTCTCGTAGCCTTAGGGGATGTTGGCAATGCGTAGTGAATTTGTGCGTTATTACTCTTTTTAAAAAAAAAAATTGGTTGCATTTGGTTAGTGAATTGCAACTTTCCCTAGGGTTGCGTGGCGGGGCATTACAGCTTGAGGTTGAATGGTGATGGTGGGCTAGCACCACCAAATGTATTAGTAGTTGACAATGCTAGAGTAACTCCATGACATAATTGTATTTTATTGGCATAGGTAGTTTAGTTCTATTGATGCTTATGGTATTCCAACATAGGTGAAGTTATCAAACAAGATTCATAAATCAATATTCAATTGTTGCAATGGTTGTTTTAGTTTTTTTTTTTATTTGTTTATTATTATAGGTTATTTTTGATATTGTGGCTACATTTGTATTGTCATGACATGTTAAGATGATTCATTTATTGACTAGTCTTACTATTTAATATTGAACTGGTTATTTATTGTTTATGGAACAAAGGTTATATATTTTATTATAAGGATTTTGTCATTGTTTATTGGTTGAGTTCTAGCTTTTGGTTGATTTCATTGGTGTAGAATATTGATGATTTTATCAATGTAGCTTTTATTGATAAATTTTGTGTTTATTTGGTTTTTATATTTTTGTTTCACTTGTGAATATTTGGCATACATTTGACACATTCAATTTTAGCTGACTTTATTGACATGTTCTTTAAATTTGAGTTTTGAAAGGTCTCATGAGAAGAGCTTGCTTATATGTATTGATATGGAAATAAAATAATCATGTGTATAGATTAATACATTGCTTGTCATTTTTGTGATATGAATACCATCATATGAAAGAGAATGATTTACAAAATTATAAAAAGAAAAGAAAATGAGATTGAAGTGTTATAGCTATCTTAATTATAAAATATTATGCAATTGAAATTATGAAAGAGGCTAGATACATCCTCCTTTATTGTATTATGTAGTACTTATAATTCTAATTCTATGCATGTAAAACTAAATTTATATATATACTTTAAGATTAATTAATAACTCATCAAATTGGATCATTGCATACTTCTTTACGTTAACTACTTCATGAATAAATTTCACTTGATTATTTTGCAACCTTATAACACATTTTCAATCCTAAAACTTTATACCTATGAAATCATGAAGATGTGAGAGATATGGTCCCATTTGTAGTGGGTAAAGGATGCATTATGGGCAATGTAGTCGATTTGGTAATTGTTAAGTTTATGTGAGGAGGCAGACTGATATTCCTTTTTATCGTAATGAATATTTATGCCCAAAGTGGAGAGTGGTCTAGTAAATCACGACAATCTTATGGTTCTCTGTATGGACAAGGTAGTGGAACTTATCACTTCAGCGGTTGGTTATTGATGCACAAGTTCTTATCCCCAACAATTGTTTATATCCAGGTTTGTTATTCTAAATGAAGAAAATAACTATAATTATGTTGAGAATTCTTCACTTTTTATGTTCATGCTTTATAAACGATTTTCTATATATTTTTAGATTGAAAGTCCAGTAGATCATTAGCGACACTTTCTCCTCACATTTTTGCATACGAGATTTAATGGTAATGTTTTTAAGGTTTTTGGACTCCTACCATTTGATAGTGATGACATATAACTAGAATTACGATATTGTTAATTTTTGTAGCTCAGACAGTTGTTATCTCCATTCCCAAGATTATTTAATTAATTATTTAATTTTTTCTCGAGACTTCTAGAAAGGAGTTAGTTGTCCAAATAATTATGTAATTAATTAATTGATTTCTCTAGAGACTTTTAGAATCCAGTTAGTTAGGGTTGTTAGAATCTATTTAATCTTAGCCATTGATTGAGATTAAATCATGGCCATTGGTTTTCCAATGAGAAAAGTATAAAAGGGGATCAATGGGTATTTGGATATACACAAGATAAAGACTTGCAGGGATAGCAAGTAGATTTGCAGTGAGAGCAAATAGTCTTGTAGTGATAGCAAGGGCGCAATGATGTGTTAGGGACAACAACAGTGGAATTTCAGCAAGAGAAATTGAGGGAAAAATTTCCAGCGAAGAATATTGCCGAAGCTCTGCTAGTAAGAGGCAATCAGTTTATGTATCTCTTAATTTGCTGAAGTTTAATAAAATTTCTCATCTGCAGTACTGGTTTTCCCTTCGGGGTTTTTCTAAGGACAATTTGTCCAAAAATATTGTGTTCATTATTTTGCATGTTTTCTTTTCTATTCCTATGAGTTTATTTGTGAAGTTGCAGTTGTGTTTTTTTTCAATATTTGCTATGAATTAATTTTCAGAGTCAAATAATCTATATTAGATAGGAGATTAATAATCAGTAACTGCAATAGAATTTTCACATGGTATCAGAGCTAATCTGAGGGTAGACAAGGCTCAACACAAGAAGGAAAAATTGAGGGTTTATAAAACCCAGTGCTACCTCTTCAGAATTATTTTTATTTTTATTATTATTTTCTTTTGAGATCGCCTCACAGGTTTAAGAGATCAGGACAAATTGGATGGAGCCTCAAATTTTGGTGTCTGGAAAGCCATAATTTTTTTATTGCTGGAAGAGAATGGTATCAAGGAATATGTGACCAGTGTTGTAGTTGTACCTACAGATCCAACACAACTCTTAGCATATAAGAAGGAAGATGCCAAGGCGAGGAGGCTGATCCTTGATGGTGTCAAGGACCATATTGTTCCACATGTCGTAGAGTTAGATACAACGAAGATGTGGGACGCCATTCTAAATCTGTACCAGAATGCTACCACTAATCAAAAGTTGATTCTTAGAGAAAAGCTGAGGAATACTCGAATGAACAAGGGAGAAGACATTGCAAGTTACCTCACCAGACTCAGACTTGTCAAGGATGAGTTGGCAGCTGTTGGAGATAAACCAGATGATGACGAGCTAGTGCAGATAGCCCTAAATGGGTTTACTAAGCAGTGGGATGTCTTTGTTCAAGCTATCAATGGACAAGGCACCTTACCTAGTTGGGATCGACTATGGAGTGACTTCACTCAGGAGGAGCTTAGACTAAGTCTTGTCAGTGGTACCAACAGTAAGTCAAAAAAGTGAGGCAGAATAGGAAAACGTTGTCCTAGCAGGAAAGGGGAAAACGAAGAAGGGGTCTAGCAAATGATCAAATCCACAAAGTGAGAAGGACTTATCTAAAGTCAAGTGCTATGGCTGCCACGAGTTTGGCCACTATGTCAGTGATTGCCCACAAAGGAAGAAGAACGAAAAGAAAGGCAAGAAGTAGACGACAACTTCAACAAGCGCAAACGAGCTCTCTAGCAGAATGGAGGATGAGTTTGCACTCATAGCTTGTATGGTTAGCTCAACCTCACAGGGTGTTTGGTATATAGACAGCGGGGCGTCATTTCATATGACAGGAGTTAGAGAGTACTTCTCCAGTTATAAGGAGGAGGACATCAGAATCCAAATTTCTATGGGGAACATGTCCAAGCTCAATCCAGTTGGGAAAGGGACTGTTCTATTTCAGAGGGAGAATGGCAAGTTGATTCCCATTCATGATGTGTTGCATGTGCCAGACTTGGGTATGAATTTGATTTTTGTATCCGTCCTTCAGGATAAAGGTTACAATGTATTCTTTGGAGGGGCGAACGTGTTAATCAAACACAAGGATTGGAAATCACCTGTAGCTATTGGAGTTAGGAGCGACCGACTTTATAGGTTGCAGTTTGATACTCATAAGGCATTGATGAGCAACAATAATTCTAGAGATCAAGAAGAGCTATGGCATAGAAGAATGGGTCATATACATCATGGAGCACTTAAATTGCTTCGTGAGACAGTGATAGGTGTTCCAAAGGTGAGCACAAATCATGATGATGTATGTAAGGGATGTGTGTTGGGGAAGTTTGTGAAAGCAGCTTTTCCAAGGAGTGACACCAGATCCAAGGGTGTTCTTGATCTAGTACATTCAGATATATGTGGACCAATGTTGACGAAGTCTCTCAGAGGATATGAGTACTTTGTTACTTTTATTGATGATTTCTCCAGGAAGACTTGGATATACTTCTTGAAGACCAAAGATGAGGTTTTTAGTCGCTTCCAAGAGTTCAAAGCTCTTGTGGAGAATTCGACAGGGAGGAAGATAAAGGTTATTCGGTCAGATAATGGAGGCAAGTACAAAGGGAAAGAGTTCTAGGAGTTCTGTACCAGGGAAGGAATCAAGAGAGAGTGGACTGTTCCTTACAACCCGCAACAAAATGGGGTTGCTGAGAGGAAGAATCGGCCTATATCGGAGGCGGCAAGGGCTATGCTGTATGACCAGGTTCATTTTGAACTTTTTAGGGAGTTCTTTCTTTTTCAGCAGGAGGATATCTACTACCTTGGAGTTATTTTTTTTATGAAGTTGCATTGTAATTCAGACAGACTTAATATACAGTAAGCACTTTGAATTGATAAAGTAGAGCACTTTTACCCTCTCATTTTCTATTTATGTTGTTAATGATTGATCAGCTTGTTTTGTGAAATCTATTTTTTCCTTGCAAGCTTGTCTCATGTTATGCATCTATTTAGCAGAAGGTGTATGTTTGCAGGTTGTAATTTGTGTTGTTAATGGTGTTGTTAATTGTGAAATCTTTGTTTTCCTTTTAATAACATTATTTATAGACCTTCTTATGAAATATTTATGCAAACTGCATTATCAAGTGAGTTGTGTAAGTCCAGCTTTGTGATATTAATTCAAATATGATAAGCTGTTAACAGGTCTAGATTGTTTGGTGTATCACTTTAGTTTCTTTCCAGCATTAGGTTTATTTCATGCAACTCTTACCCTTACCTCAGAAATTCAATAGTTAAGTGATATCAAATGGGGAAGCCGGCCCACAATCCGGAGGTCTACTTTCAAATAGGTTACCCACGACCCGAAATCATTCCAATGTTGGTCCAAATCTGCTAAGTGCAATTGGAAAAGCTTAGCAAACAAGGTGCAGATTTGTGTCGCCAACAGCTACCATCTGCACCGTGCTTGATCTTATAGATCCAACATGATCCAACCACTACCCTATTTGTTGGTCTAGGAACAACCTCCCACACATCGTTTTGCACTATTGAGGTATATTCCTCAACCATCACATCTTGCCACACCTGCTGTTGTGTGGCCTCCTGATAGCTGGAAGGCTCACTATCTACCAACTGACTAACTAATGTCATATAGTCATTATACCTGGCTGGTTGTCTTTGTGGTCTATTACTCATCCTGGGAGCTCCCACAAACTCCTAAGTATCCCTGTGTCTGTTGATTCCCGCTACCAACTGTAGAGGATGGAGTATCAACCTCCTTGTCTCCCTGATGCATCTCTTGGATTTGCTGCATCTGTTGCTTCATACTCTGCGAACTCTCTGCACCTGAGCCCGTGCTTGTACTAGTAATTGTAATTGAGCTTCGTTGCCCCTAATCTGGTTACACGATCCTTGGAGCTTTTGTTGGCCGCTCACTCTGATCATCTGCTGGAAAATCTCTGGACCTCCTAAATGCCTTGTCCTCCATGAACTTGACATCACGTCGGACTATAATCCTCCTGGTCCGTGGAATAAATATCTGATATGCCTTTGAGGTTTCACTGTACCCCGCAAAGTACCCTCTCTCTACAATCTGATCTAACTTGGAACGTGTCGGCCTTGGAATGTGACAATATGCTAAACTCCCAAATATCCTGAAGTGGCTGACATCTGGCTTCTTCCCTAAGAATGCCTCCTCTAGTGTCATCTTGCCCAAATACCTTATGTGGAACCCTGTTCTGTATGTATATTGTTGTACTGCATGCCTTTGCCCATAAGTAACATGGCATATCCTACTTAACCAATACCCACCAAAACCTCCCACACATGTGCTTCTAGAAGATTATCCTCGGATAAAACAGAAATGGCTCCAAAAGAACCTTCTAGAAGTCTTTAAAATGCCCTCTACATGGAGAAAAAACAAGCTAAGTCAATAGCCATCCCAAAAGTGTGACAAATATACCTCCAGCTGGCCTCATTCTTCACCAAAATAGTCTAAACAACATCTCACACTTCCCACACCTCTACAAGTCATAATTGGTCCTATTTCAACACTTGACCATATTCTCCATCATGCAGCATGTGTGTTTTTTTAAAACACATGGCCTTTAAAGCATTAAATATAGTGACTTTGTTAAGTGATTTATAAAACATCAATTAACAAGTCACTTTACAATTAGGCTCAAATAAAAAAAGGCCCACCATTTTCCTTTGTTACATTTGCATTAAAAGGTATAATAAAAGTGATTTTAAAATCACTTACATGATATCTAAAATGTAGCATCAAAAGCTATGACAAAAGCTTCCAAAAGTTTTAAAGGCACTTTGACTGTCAACTTACCACCCATATCCTGCATTCTTCCCACACATGTCAAAATCACATGGTTTGCAAAGGCACATGGCATAATAGCACTTGGCCAATATGGCCGACTTCCAAACCCCTTGGAAAGCATATTCTAAACACATGATGTTGGGTCAAAAAGAAAAAGCACCATACTTGACCATGGCACACCTCAACATAAGTCAAAATAGCACAAGGCATAAAATGCCTAGGTGATAACACATGACATATTCAAGACATAACAAAGCTTAAGGAATGGGGAAAGTTAAAAAAAAAACCAAAGGCAATGGTAAGTGATTTTCGGCCCCCATCATATTTCTCATGAGTTTGATTTTTTAAAATAAGGGATAAAAAATCCCATTGAATGGCAAGTAATAGGGTCAAACCCTAATGATAATATTCGAATGATGGAAAAACACCATCATTTGGCCGCTTGGAAGAATCTGGAAAACCTGATGCTCTCTGCCGCCAGGGTTTGAGCAAAACATAGGAAAAATGTAGATTCACCATGGTTTTCAGTCGGCTTTTGACCCTTTTGCATAAAACACCATGGGGAACTCAGGTAATTGTGTTTTCCTGCATTAAATCTTCCTTTCATCACACTTTGAGACTGTTTTTTAGACTTGCAGTCCGCGGCTATGAAACATTTTGAAGGACTTTCTTCATGAACTTGTTTTCTGTTGTTGCTTTCTTCTGTTGACAACAGCCATGAGAAGCTAGTACGGAGCTTTTGAAAGACAAAAAATCCTGCAAATTGCAGAGATTGTGTGAGCAAAACTTCGGGTAAGTAAAGTTTACTCTTCTCCTAACTTTGATCAACAAAAAACCATGTTTTCTTTGTTTCTACTTTAAAGATGAAGTGTAGAAGCCCGTTTTCTTTTCTGCATTTATCAATGAGGACACTTCATTTCGTTTCTGTTGCTTCTCTGACTTACAAAAAGCTCCCTGACTGCGGCCATGAATAGATAGACGTGTCCTTACGCTTCATTTCTAAAAACCTTTTTGTAAACTTTTGACTCGCCTACTTCTTTTTCATAAATCTTGGCAAAAATAACAACCCAGATGGGTTTCTGGAAAAAGAAAAGAAAGAAAGCTGGAATGTAGCTCGGCCCTCAACATGTGAACTGGGTTTTCTTGCATTAGTGAATTTTCTGTCTTTTTCTGCATTTTGCGAAAGAACCTTGCTTGGGTTTCCTATAGCATTCATATTTGTTGAAATTGCAACTTTTAGTAGAGAACCCAAGTGGGTTACATGATTTCTTCGAAAGGTTCAGGTTTGTTGCAAGAAATGCAGATAATTTTGTAAATTCCTTCACTTTTTTGTAAAAAGAAAGCAATGTTGCCTTAGACTCGAACCCCCAGGTGGGTTTTGTAGATTTTCTTTAACAGGTTCAGACTTGTTACAAAATGCAGATGATTTAGTAAATTCTTTCACCTTTCTGTTGTTTAGACATCTGGGTACATGGTATCTTCATTTGCTTGGCCTCAATAAAAGATGCACTATTCTGAAGTTTCAGCTTCACTTAATCTGTAGATACACTATCATTTGAATGATCTTTCTTTTTCTGGAACAAACTGAGATAATTACCTTAGTAATGGAGTATGGGAATAAGGTCTTTCTGAGCTCAGGAAGTGGAACATTGTGAGACTTAAATCAAATTTTTAATAGTGGCTTGACATTGCTGCATGTTGGACCATATTTCGTACAAGTTCTTTGGCTTTACTCAAGACTGTATCCAATGATTTCAAAACCTTGCATAACCTCTTCTAAAAAAGCTATGTTTGATCTTTGAACATGATTTAGGAGGGCTTCAGAAACCTTAATGAGCAATCAAATTCTTCATTACTGTAGAATGTTCTCCTTTATAATTTCTGCATTTGTCTTTTCAGTTTGTTGATATTCATTTGGCTGGTTCTCAAGTTCAAAAATTATGCTGAAAGGTTGTTCATTTTGCTTCTGTAAGTGAAGTAAAGGCATTACCAATGCTTGCATGTTTTACCATCTTCTTGTGTAGTTTAAAGCCTTTGAAAGGGCTTCAAAATTCTATTGAATTGACTGTCCAATAAACTCCAAGGTTGTTGTTCTTGGGCTTACACATTTCATGTCACCTATCTCAGATACAATGTTGACTATATTATGCTTTGATCGAACCTTTCCTATCACTGTGCTTCCCATACCTCTGTGATCTAAGGAGCATACCACCTATATGCTGCTACAGTCCTCAAAAAGATGGAAAAGGCAAGAGTAACAAAATAGAACTTTCCACTGAGAAACGAACCTTTGACTCAAAGGGGAGACCTAAGATCAGACCCTTAGATCATGGAGCAAGAATATGTAGATGCTATTTGAACTCACAATGTTGTTCTTGTACTCTCCACCATCGTGGACCATGGCTTGGGTCTTGTCTCTTCATGATGGCCTGTCAATGCACACATTCAATCCTTATGAAAATAATGAACTGCCCCCTTTGAATCCTTTACAGAAAATACCATCATTGACTGAAACTCATTGAAAGTACCCTGTCCGCTACAATATCCCTGTCCCTTGTAACTGTTTCATATGCTTGTACATGAATATACCTTGCTTTTGTACTGGTTAAGTAAGATCAATGTTGTCTTTGTAACACGGCCTCCTGATGCAACTACTCCTCAAGCATTTTTCCTATCCTTATCAACTCTACCATGAGTGATAGACACAACCTCACCCACACCACAAACACCTTATGACAAGCACACCACTCAGGCTACTAAGACATAATCATGAAGGATCTGTCCCTACCATGAGATTGCATCTAAAGGACTGTTCTAGTGATATATCATGGATTGTACCTTCGAGTTGCTGTTGTATACACATGACTATCCACTACAAAAATTGTCTTCATAAATGGTTGCTTTCTTATTGAGTTCTCATACAATTATCATGTAACTGTAGGGACTGCTGTGGTGACTATGCTTTCAACTGATTGACATGTCAAAAATACAAGAGCACATCTTGTTGCATGCTTACTTCATTATAGTTTGAGCACTCAATGATTTTGTAATGTATTGAAGTCACTGCTTTTAATGTAAAGACACCTACTGTGCTTTACAAGTACAAACTAGATTGAATGCACTTACCTTTCCTTTTATTTCTGTCATGTGACTCCTTACAACAATTTAGTCCATGTTGCTTGATTACATGCTTATTTACATGTATGGTCTCCTTCATAGCTCATGTTTGATCCTTGCCCCTTGTCAAATAGAATCATGATCTTGGTAGACTGCTTGAATGGTGACTGCCATTTCTTTTGATTGTCTATGTACTGATCCCCATTCATTTGATGACTGTTGATGGTTGTGCTTAGTCATTATGACAGTGAGCAGACTTATTACTATGAATGTCTTGGAATTATCACTGAGAGATATCAATCCCCTGTTCTTGCACAAAAACCTTGGACTCCTTTTGGCGGTCTTCATTGATTTTCACATTTATTTGATCAATATGTGTTGTTTTTTGAGGACAACGATGTTGTCTTACACCTCATGGCTACTGACTCATGACATTTGTACCATTGTACTACTTGTTGTCCCTGTGACTTGACAATGAAATGCACTGCCCCATGCCTTCCTTGAAGCACATCCATGTCTGTCAATGCACATGACTGCCCCATTTCAAGTGATGGTTGCTACTGTTTGATTGAATTTGGGAATGATCCTTACTTATGCTCTAAACTTGTGGTGAATGGATTGTGTTTCATATCCTCTGATGGTCATGCCTATTCCTTTCTTGGTAATATGCTTAGAGAATAGCAGACTTTTGTGTTATGGCATAGCAATTGTCTCTTGATCACATCATATGAGGGTTCTATTGCTGTCATGACCTCTTGTAATGATATATTTATGATATGCACATGTTTGTGTCAACTAGAGTTGATGCTTCTTGAATGTCTTTGCCTTTTGCCTTTCCTCATCACTCACACATTGATTGCTAGCTGACAAACCTGTTGTCTAATGTTTGGTTGAGAAGGCCTTGAACTCAGCCTTGTACAACTTTAGATTTTGTCTTTAGTTGATGTCCTTATCTTTCATGTTCAGAATGCATTCAAACCCGTCATGCTCTCAATCTCAAGGACAACATATTCATCTAACTCATGGGGTAGCGAATTAGATGGCCATGTTTCTTTGCCATGAAGACAGTTATGCTTTGTTTTGGATACCCTTCATGCCTGTTGACCTTGTAAGCTCTTGCAAAGGTGCTGTCCTTATACTTGTACCATGACCATGAGTCAACCATTACTCTTGCTGCAGTTATATGTGATAAACATGCATAGTCTCCTCATTCTAACTTTATTTGACAGCCACCTGTCACATATGTGGGTGACCTAACAACTCACTTTCCTGTGTGATGAGTGACTGCCCAATAGGGTCGTGGTGAGAGGGGCTTGACAACAATCTGAAATGCTTCCTCATTATTAAATAGATGCATAATTGAACTTGATGCATCTTCAAAACACTTGATGCATAATTGAACTTGATGCATCTTTTGAATCTGATAATGAAAGTTGATCAATTGGTATGATTCCATATTGATTTAATGAATTGATAAGAGATAAATCTTTGATCAAGTTGCTCAATTTTCTTTTCTTTCAAAGCACGCTGAGCTCTACCCTTGTGGGAGCCACATTTACCCCACATGCTGCATTTGATCTGATAATGAAACAATAATCAGGCTTGTCCTAAATCTGCACATGAAGCAAACAGTTAGAAAATAAATGCATATGTTGAATGTTCTTTTGTTCAATGCATTTATGGATCAGCTTATACATGCATAGGTAGGTGTGTATGCAAGGATTGAATCATTCATTGCTTAGAGCCTTGCTCTAACACCATGTTTTCTTCAGATGCAGGGTGAGAAGCGCAACGGAGTTGGGAAGGGCACAAGTGGTTCGGGGCAACAACAGGGCAACTTGTAACCAGTCATTCACAGGCAATGACTGGGTCCATTCTTACATGCACATTCTCTCTTTCCTTTTACTTATTCATGTATAAGTTGTTTCATATTTTCATTTGAATAAGAAAGCTATTCCCTTGGCTTGTGAGGGACATGCACCTTAATGATTATCAATAAAAAAATTACATTTGAATACATGATTCTCTTTCTCATTTGTTGTAATGCACCATTGAAATGGCAAAAAATGTAATCTGATTTACTTTGACAATCACTCCTTCATGCATGTTGAAACTAGCAATTTTATGGTTTATCTTTAAATGTTTAAACAACATGAAAAGAACAACACTATGGTTACCTGATTTCAGCTGAAAGCTAAAAATCAGATAACAGTAGCATCAAGAAATATAAGGCAAGGTTCGTGGCCAAGGGGTTCTCTCAGAAGGAGGGAATTGACTATGAGGAGACATTCGCTCCAGTGGCCAGGTGTACTTCTATACGAGCCGTGATCTCACTTGCAGCATAGATGGGATGGCAGATCCATCAGATGGATGTCAAGACGACGTTTCTTAATGGTGAATTGAAAGAGGAGGTATACATAGAACAACTAGAGGGATTTGTAGCACACAACAGTGAAACCCACGTGTGTATATTGAAGAGAGCTTTGTATAGACTCAAGCAGGCTCCCAGGGCGTGGTATGAGCGTATTGATAGATACTTGCAAGGAATGGGCTTCGTGAAGAGTGAAGCGGATGCTAACCTCTACTACTTGGTGGTTGGAGGTGAGGTTCTCATTCTTATTCTATATGTGGACGACTTGTTTTTGACAGGTTCATTGGGGCTCATAGAGGAGTGCAAGAGGGACCTTGCAACAAAGTTCGAGATGAAGGATTTGGGGCTTATACACTACTTTCTAGGCATGGAGGTATGACAAACATATGGAGAGATTTTCCTTGGACAAGGGAAATACTGCATCGAAATCTTGAGGAGGTTTGAGATGGAAGATTGCAGAACCGTGCCTACTCCTATGATCACGAATTAGAAGAAGGTAGATACATCTAGGGAGAAGGATGTAGACCCCACCTTATACAAGAAGTTGATTGGATCTCTCATGTATTTGGTCAACATCAGACCAGATATATCCTTTGCAGTAAACTCTCTTAGTCAGTTCATGGTTGAGCCAAAGAGAGTGCATTGGACAACGACAAAGCATGTGTTGCGGTATTTGTGTGGTACAATCGAGTATGGGATTAGATATGCTCGAGGTGATGGTATCGGGTTGATAGGCTATACTGACGCAGATTGGGTAGGCAGTACATCAGACAGAAAAAACACTTCAAGGTGTTGCTTCAATTTGGGATCAAGAGTTGTCTCTTGGTACAGTAGGAAGCAGAAGTCTGTGGCTTTGAATTCTACAGAGGAAAAATACATAGCAGATAGCATGGCGACGTGTGAGGTGATATGGCTTTGGAAGTTGCTGGTGGCCTTATTTGGTTAGAGGGTTGAAACTACAGTGATACACTGCGACAATTAGAGTTGCATCAAATTGTCTGAGAATCCGGTGTTTCATGATAGGTCTAAGCATATAGACATCAGATATCATTTCATCAGGGATTGTGTATAGTGTGGGATTGTTTAGCTACAATATATACCTACAGATCAACAGGTAGCAAACATTTTGACCAAGGCATTGGGGAAGGCAAAATTCATCTTCTTCAGAGATAAGTTGGGTGTCATGCAGAACACCTTCCTCGCTAAGAGGGAGTGTTAATTTTTGTAGCTCAGACAGTTGTTATCTCCATTCCCAAGATTATTTAATTAATTATTTAATTTTTTCTCGAGACTTTTAGAAAGGAGTTAGTTGTCTAAATAATTATGTAATTTATTAATTGATTCCTCTAGAGAATTCTAGAATCCAGTTAGTTAGGGTTGTTAGAGTTTATTTAATCTTAGCCATTGATTGAGATTAAATCATGGCCATTGGTTTTCCAATGAAAAAAGTATAAAAGGGGATCAATGGGCATTTGGATATACACAAGATAAAGACTTGCAGGGATAGCAAGTAGATTTGCAGTGAGAGCAAATAGTCTTGTAGTGATAGCAAAGGCGTAGTGATAGTGTTGGGGACAACAACAGTGGAATTTTAGCAAGAGAAATTGAGGGAAGAATTTTCGGAGAAGAATATTGTCAGAGCTCTACCAGTAAGAGGCAAGTAGTTTATGTATCTATTAATTTGCTGAAGTTTAATTAAATTTCTCATCTGCAATACTGGTTTTCCCTTCGGGGTTTTTCCAGGGACAATTTGTCCAAAAATATTGTGTTCATTATTTTGCATGTTTTCTTCTCTATTCCTGTAAGTTTATTTGTGAAGTTGCAGTTGTGTTATTTTTCAATATTTGTTGTGAATTATTTGTCAAATAATTTATATTAGATAAGAGATTAATGATCAGTAACTGCAATAGAATTTTCACAGATATCACTAAGTTCAACTGTAAAAACAAAGCTGCTAATGTTGAAAATAGGCCAATTTCATATCACATATGTTATCGTATATAAAATTCTTAAATGCAAATATAGTGTTTGCATGCATTGTATTATACATCGTATGATTTATCTCTGTTTTTAGTCAATGGCACCACATGTTATATATATATAACTTTTCTGCGACCAATAAGCACTGAAGTTAGGTTAATTGCTAATCAATAATCCCAATATAAGAATATTCTCAATTTAACTAAGAAACGGTTTCAATTTAATCTGACCTCTGCATTTTTAATTTCCTATAAATGTTGGCATTTTCTGTCCCACATCATTAGATATATTCCTGAAATAGCATCCTCGGCAAGGTTAACATTGAGTGGATATTATAAACTTGAAAGGTACTTGATTTAAATACATAAATCAAGGTAACTATTATAATGGTTTTAAAAGTTGCAGTAGCTGCTAGTACAATAGTTAACTCCATTCTAATACTCTAGTCTGTACCCTTGATAAAGACTACCATTAAAATAGTAAATTAACAGCATGTGAGTCACGCTGCTACAGGATTGAAGTTTCATATTGAGAAATAAATCACATATCTTTCATATACTTTAATGTTTAGAAGATCTAACTCGGGCAAATCAAAATATGTTTAGATGCTTTATTCTGTAGAACAACACTATTTGTTGCAAACCCCAATATTGATAAAAGAAGTTGTGTTCTTCCATTGCTAGCGATGAAATTGTAGAGCATCGTTACAATATTGCTTGAAATTGATGCATTCATCAACAACGAACTCACTGCAAATGCCATTCCAACAAAATTCATGACCAACACTCTTTATTTTAGTAGAACAAATATGCATCAATTGATAAGCAATAGAGACAGATTTGTTAAAGCATACAATATCCGTTGCGTCATTTGAGATACATCCCATCTCGGGCTCCATGGATAATCGCTATAGGAGCGAGACGTAATTGGCATTCCTTGTGAATCAAAATGCTGGAAAATACAAACAAATGAGATTAAAGAGTTGACAAAAAAAAAAATTTACTGTTATTGTGGTCCATCAATAACTTGAACTCTTTGTCCGTCAAATATATTCTTTCGCTACTAACGAGGATAAAACTTTTTTCTGAAGTAAGCTAATTTAGTTGATATATTGCTCCAAGTTAAAATCAAAGTTATAACCAAAGGTACTGGAGGAATAAATGTATATATTTTTTTAATTTCTCAACAAATAACTACGAGAACAGTGCTTTTATTGGTTTCTTCATGGCTCGATAAGTTATTTTGTTGTTGTTGTTTTCTTTTTTTCCTTAAATGAGAATTTATCCAGAGGAAATTTTATGCTCAAAGCAAATAAAACCATTCTTATGGAAGAAACCAATTACAAACAAATTGAACATTCACCTTATTTTTAAAAATGGTGTATTAACTGAAAATATAAACAGCATGCGAAATGAATTCGTAGGAGATCAATTGCTATTGAATTTGTGAATAAATATGTCTCAACCATAGTTTGCGGACTCTCCAGGGCTCGCCGCGGACTTCGCGGACTCGGGAGTCCGTTGGCAAGCCGAGGCAACTCGCCACGGACTCGGGAATCAAGTCCAGGAGAGTCCCGACCCAGGACTCTCCTGCGTGGCTGGGAGTCAAAAAGGGTTAAAAACCCATATTTTTTTTAACTTTTTCTTTTATTTTAACACTCAAGTTTGTGAAATACAGGTCTGCAAATTGAATTGGGGTTGAAAAAAGTCAGGATTATATGCAAACATTTATAATCTTATGATGCTGTTACATTGAAACTATGAATGATTAAATTTCAATTATTGAGTGTTTGATGATCATAATTCATGACATGTGTAATCTTTGAATTATGAGTGTTTGATAATCAAATTAGGCTCTTATGTTCTCTAAATGCATTAATTTGTAATTTTGTTCTTGTTTTTTTGTAAAACTACGGTTTTTTTTTTGCCGAGTCCTAGCTGAGTTTTTTCTTGAGTCCGTACTGAGTCCCGAGTCCGAGTCATATTTTTGGGCTGCCGAGTCCGCGACGAGTCCGAATTTGCAAACTATGGTCTCAACGCTGTTTGTTTGACCCAAAAGACAGTTTCATTGATAAGAAAATTTGAAAATTGTCATTTCCCGGGATTTGGAACCCTAAAATGTAAATACAAAAGGAAATAAATAAATAAATAAATAAATAAATAAATAAATAAATATAAATAGATATATATATAATTACAATTTGAATATTGTTATAATTATAATTATTATATATTATAAATATTTAAATAATAAAATAAATACTGAAAATATATATATTTAGGATAAATCAATAAAACCAATCTATAAGAACAGAAACATAAAATATATAATAATATTATAATTATCGTTAAAAACTGAGGCACGTAACGGGACATTTCAGAAGGAAGCTTGAATCTAATGTAGGGAGTGATTCGCAATATTATAATTGAATGTTTATTGATTCAGATTCGTAAAAGACAATCTAGACTTCCATGCTGACAGAGACTGGAAGAATATAAGGTGTTGGGAAGTGTTGAGTCCATTGTCCCTGGCACAATTAATGGTATCAGATTGAGGACTGAGTGCCGTGTACATGCTAAACCCGCCGTCTTATAGATGCAGAACGATATAGATAAGTCCGCCATTTACCATATAATCGAAAGCATTGATGGCGCCGTGAAAAGCATAGGAGGGTCGGGGGATCAATAAGACATATCGGGGGTCTTCAGGATACTGGATCGCAGGACAATAAAATCACTATATACTTCCTCCGCCTCATTGCTATGTATCGAGCCATTTGACTATGGCCACCATGATCGGGGAACTTAGGGAGTTTACTCGCCGTAGCATCCCCAGCCATCGAATGTTCCAAAGGAGAATACGGAAAAACATGCCTCTTCAAAAGAGTGCGAATAACTCAGGATGGAGGGGTGTGTCGTTTACCAAATAAGGGGTATTAAAGATGGAACCATTTTACAAAAAGAATGATCTTAAAAAAAAACATTCAATCATCGAATCACCCAGGAGAGAGAAGAACACACTCAGCATCGATATAGGAATAGCAGCTTAGGAGTCGGTGAGAAGGAAGAATATATCCTGTGCACAAAGACTATCGAATCAACCCTAGAGGGATGGATTAGAGTTGGTGGTATTCGGTCTTAATACTAAGGATACACAGAAGAGCCTTAGACAGCCGGGGGTAAAAGGGAGAAGACTCGAAAGAAAGAATCACTTTAATAAAGGAGTCATAGCTTTTAAGAGAATCGCTTATTCACTGCCACAGAATTCCCATACAAGGAGTCTGCCTTCCATACTGAGGCGTCATATTACTTACAAGGGGTCAAGCTGCATCTTGATGATATTCAAAGGGTCTTAGAAGAAAGTCTACAGGACAGCGGCATATAATATTTCCTGATATACAAGGGAAGAGTCACGAAACACTTTAGCCATAGCATAATAAGGAAGTAGTAGTCAATAAGGGGAGGTGCAGCATCATAAAAGGTTTGGAAGTGACGTGAACATAAGGCATCTTTGCCTCGACTTTTAATGAATGCATAACTACAGTCATAGCAGTTAGAAACAAGTGTTTAGTTCGATTTGAGCTTGGAAGGTGATTTAATTCATAGTCCTCAGCCAACTGTGCCGTACTAGGGCAAGATTTAGGGTTACCTCAAAAGGGGACATTACAGTGGTATCAGAGCATAATCCTGCCATCCTGTGGAAGAAAGGTCAAACAAGAAGATACAAGACTTTGGAGTCTCCCCACAGTTGTACACAATAATCTGAATTTCAAAACATTTGCAAGTATTTGAAGAAGCAACAACCTATGACAAGTGGGAAAAAGAAATGTATGGGAACCAGGGCACCAATGTAGTCCAAAGGACCTTACAAGAGTATTGCAAAGGGAGATAGCAATGAAGACCTCTTCTAGATACGCCACCCAAGAGGGGACAAGATGAGCCCTCTTGGGCCAAGGGGGTACTTGCCTTTGGGGTATTCGAGGGTACTGCCTTTGGGTCTAGAGGAGTTGAGCCAACAAGGCAATGAAGACCTCTTCTAGATACGCCACCTAGGAGGGGACAAGATGAGCCCACTTGGGCCAAGGGGGTACTTGCCTCTGGGGTGTCCGAGGGTACTACCTTTGGGTCTAGAGGAGTTGAGCCAACAAGACAATGAAAACCTCTTCCAGATATGCCACCCAGGAGGGGACAAGATGAGCCCACTTTGGGCCAATGGGGTACTTGCCTCTGGGGTATCCAAAGGGACTGCCTTTGGGTCTAGAGGAGTTGAGACACCAAGTGTCCTATAATGGCAGTCATTGCGACCGATGGCGGACATTGCGTCCGATAATGGCGTCATTGTGACCAATGGCGGACATTGCGTCTGATAATGGTGGTCGCTGTGACCGATGGCGATCATTGTGACTGATAATGGCAGACATTGCGTTTGATAATGGCGGTCATTACGACCGATAATGGAGGTCATTGCAACCTATAATGGAGGACATTGCGTCCTATAATGGAGAACTTTTTCTATAAGGGAGGGAACTAAGCAAACCTAAGAGGCTAAATCATAAGAGCAAGGGAAAGAGTTGTCATGATGGATCCTAGGCTCCCCATCAAGTCATGCTTCCTATACTCTCTTACGGTTGAACCCTCCTAAAATGTTAGGTTACCTTGACTAACTTAACAATTGACCTGGTTTTGAGAGAACACTAATTACTAATATTATGACAAATGATTGATTAAGATAAATGGTTCTAACTTAGGTGCAAGCCCTCAATCGGGACCCCAATCAAGTGACAAGGAGAAAATGGAACAAGGACCTGTTGTGAACTATTTCACACATCGCCCCATTGCAAATGGGGACCCTAGTAGTTTGCTTTTTAGGGCTTTTCTGTTGCGCTTCAGTTTCATTTGCTCTCTGTTTGGGGGTTTAGAGTTTGAGTTTTTGAATGGTCACCCGAGTCAAGTGAAGAATTTGAGCCTGAATCATTGTGCAAACATCATCACAGTGCTTAGGAGGCCCAAGGGATGAAGATCGACTGTCGTTTCAGTCAATTCTGACATCTACTTTTTGGGGATTGTCCCCCCAGACCCCCTATTTTTTAGGGACTTCATTTTTGGCATTTTTGGCCTATTTTGGACTTCCTATTTTTTAGGGGCTATTTTTGGAAAGTTTCCATTTTTGACAGGGTTTCCATCTTTAGAAAGTGCCCAGATTTCAAAAAATCAGTCAAAAGTCTCAAAAAACCAATGGAAAATCACAGAAAATCATTAAAAAATCTGAAAAAATCCATGAAAAGGTCTGAAAATCATGGTTAAAATTGCCTAAGTATGGAGATATGAGTTCATGAAGGCATGGAAGTGAGGCTGGAAAGTCCGACCAGCAGGGAGAATGGAGATAGAAAGTCCTCTTGGCAAGTCCGCCATAAGAAGAAATGGCATGGATATAATCCGCCATAGGAAGATGAAGCAATGGCATAAGTTCTTGCCAAGTCCACCTTGAAGACAAGAGTGAATGGCATGGCAATGAGGAAAGTCCGCCCTTGACATAGCTTGACATAATGCAAAGTCCGCTCTTGGAAGAAAGTTTGGATGGCATAAGCCAAGGCAAAGTCCGCCCACCTTTATGGCTTGACATAATGCAAAGTCCGCCCAGCTCATGAAGACATGGCAAGAGTGAAAGTAAAGTCTGCCCCAAGACAATGGCTTGAGAGTAAACAAAGTCCGCCCAGCATAGGAGACATGGCATGGCTCAATGGAAAGTCCGCCCCTCAACAAGTGAATGGCATGAACACAAGCCAAGTCCGCCCTATAAAGATGGCCTAAACAATGATAAAGTCCATCATATGGAGGAGTAAATGGATTGGACATGAGCAAAGTCTGCTCCAAGCAAGAATGGATGGCACAAGACCAAGACAAGTCCGCCTAGCATGTAAAATGGCAAAAACTATCATCAAGTTCGCCTAGTCTATAAGGAACATGCTTGGCACCTTGATAAATTCGCCATACTTAGAGAAAATAAAGAAATTTTTTCCTAAGTCTAGCATTGATATGCTTAGAAAATGAGAAAATTCTCCAGAGACATAAGGAGTCATGAAAAATTATGGCAAAATAAAATGGAAGAAAAAGATTTGTCTAAGGCAAAGGCAAGAAAATAACTTAGAAAAATCAAATTTGCCTTAGGATAAAAATAAAGAGCCATAATTAAAATAATTAAAATAAAGGGGTTGGAAAATGACACATGAAAATAATTATTTTAATTATTTTAATTTTATTTTTCACACCAAAGAGATAAAAGTTGAATTTTTCTCTGAGACTCAAATTTGGAAAAAGACAAAAAAGGACTTCACTGAATTGGCGCCAAACTTAGAAACTTTCCCTGAGACTGATGCTGAAGATAAAATTTGCCATTCGGAAGCTGAGTGCAAGCCAAGTTCGAACTTGATTTAATGGAAACAATTGAATTTTGCTAAATGGGTCGAACTTCTCATCTTTATAATTGAATTTGCTTCTCATTTTTTAATCATTCATCTTTCAAAAGAGAAGTCGTGAGAAGAAATTTTGGCTAAGGCAAGAAAGTTGAGAAGCTTGAAGCAAAGTGAAAGAAGCGAATTCATACCAGTCAGCACTGTGATCTTGTCCATTTTATTTTTTCCAGAGTACCAGGCAGATTTACTTTCTTCACTTCATTCTGGCACGAAAAAACTTCGTTCATCTATTTGGATAAATTCTTTCATTTCTAGCATAATCTTTCACGAAGTTTGATTTGTCACTTAGCTGGAATATTTTTTGAGTAATTTAATTTTAATTTTAATATTCTCTTTGTATCTTCTTGCAGATTTATTTTCAAGAGAATACAAATGAAGTTCGCAGTAAGGGTTCGCAACCACAGTCCAAGATCAAATCCAAATGGGAAAACATTGTGGACACCGACCTCGGCCATGTTGACTTTGATGATTTTAAGAAAAGAATGTACAGAAGTGATGGATTTTTACCTATGCCAATTGCAAGAAGGATGATGCGCAACGGTATTGTTCATGCAGCTGGATTTCCGCCTGCAAAAGAATGTCCAGAGCTCATGGTAGAGTGTGCATTGCATTATAATGCACAAGAAAGATAGATAGAGGCCCCTGATGGAAGAGTACTGGCATATTTGACTGAGCCAGCCATACAAGAGACATTTGGAATTCTAGCTTACCACCAGACATCTTATCGAATGAGGGATGATGCACAAAAACTTTATGAAGATTAACAAGCCCTTTGTGCATCAAATATGAACAAGTCTTGGTTGGAAAAGCCCAGACCTACTGCCAAAAAGAAATTGTCCAAAACTGATTTTAAAGAAGAATACGGAGATATTGTCTTACTGCTGAACAGAATGGTAGGCAATCCTCAGGGTCCGCCCTTTGAAACCTGGATGTATTATTTCATTGATGAAATAACTTTCGGGGTGAAAATGTTCAACTGGTCAAGAATGATCAGTGACAGTCTCCATGAGCAGTTGGTCAACCTGGAGAGAACCAAAACCTTCCATATGAGTTCTTATGTCATATATCTACTTGCAAGGACCTACAGATATGCTGGCTTGATTTGCAAAGGTGTAATCGAAAATGGTGAAGGAGAGTTCAAGTCCTATGATTGCTATTCGCAGTTGCAGTTGAAGGAGAAGTCACACTTCAGACGGGCGCATGATGCCTTTCTTATGTATATCACTTGAATTCTCCAAGGCGGAACAAATTAGAGGCTCACCCGTGAGGCCAAAAGTTTGATCGGCAAATATGGATCCTGGTTCATCCAGTTTCCTAGATTTACATACATTAGGATTCAAGGGTTCACAGGTCGCCCATATAGACTGCCAATCTATCCTACCAACATAATAGTTTTGCTGGAAGTTCTGAGGCAATTGGAGACACATCAGAATATCAAAAGGCCAAAGCAGAAAGTAGCTGTCACTTTTCCACTCTTCATCGGCAATATGGAAGAATCATGTCCATCGGCGCAAGCGGCAAAGAGTGCTCGATTGGAGATACAAAGATACCCGTTCATAACCTACAAGCCCAGAGTTGACTTCGATCCACTTCATCACATTGGAACTGTGGACGAAGGGAAATATAAACACAAAATTGACTTAGAAGACTTTTGGGCAAATGCCATTGATGAATATGACATAAGAAAAAGATTGTGGTCAAGGCTGCTACTGGATATGATAAGGACAACAAAACTCTTCCAAGTACCTGATCAGCTGGATGATGATGGAGTATACGTGCAACCGGGCTTTGATGAAAGGCAGCCGCTTCCTCCTGTGAGATGGTTTGAGCCCGAGCTTGGTGACCTGACAACATTCATGAGGCCTGTATTCAAATATTCCCAATGGTGGATGGACCAGCAAGTGCAAATTTTGCAACAAAGGAAGGTGCCATTTACATACGATTTAATGGGTGAGGCAGAGTCCTGTTCCTCAAATGTCAGTGCATCTCATGGAGGTGAACCAACGGGCGTTGACAACCCGAATAAGAGGAAAGAGATTGATGACTCTGCAAAGCAGAACAAGAAGAAAATAGCAGATGAAGGACCCGCTCAAAAGAAGCAAAAATCCAAACCCCTTCATTCGGCTACATCCAAAAATATAGATGAAGTATTGATCATGGAAGAAGAGTCATGGGAGCAAGTCAGAATTCCCTCGCCAATTTTGGAAAGAGATATGGAGCCAATGCAATTGGAAGATGATGATCATCCCTCTCCTACAGGCATGAAGATTCTGGAGTCGGACAATGACATGGATATCATGGATGGAAAATTTGAAGAGGGAATGATTTCTGCTCTCAAGGGAATCTAGGAAGACCCATCCATGCAAGAGATTCAGGATATGCAGGATGTCCAAAATCAGCAGGAAGATGGAATTGAACAGTCAACCATCCCAAATTGGCTGAAAGAGAGACTAAAAATAAAGGCGCCAATAGAGGTACCAGAAGAAGATGATACCGCAGACTTCTTGGCAAGGCTAGAGCAAACTGCCACAAGAAAGCCAGCCAAGAAATTTTCTGCCATACACAAGAGATGAGGCTGGTAACCGCACAGTGCAGATTGCAGTGCCTACAGTTGATAAATTCCAAGATGAGATTGCCCCAAACGAATATGCCATCACAACTATTGATGTTGGTTCGACAACAAAAGGACAAGAAGTTGAGGGCCTGGATAATTCTGTTGCCACCATCAAGTCTAGGTTGGAGAAAGAAGTGGCGAAGAAAAGGGAATATAAAAGAGAGATTGAGCGTCTGAAAGAATATATCCAACATTTAACCAGGCCACTCAATCAAGGTGACCAATCAACACCTCCACTTCCAATCTCTTCACAAGAACCGGTCAGAAATTTTGAAGAGGAATTGACTACAGCTAGAAAAACTAAAGAATGGATGGCAGGAAAGAAAGAAGAGGCGATGGCATTCGCAGAGAAGTTGGCATATGTGTATGAGCAAACTTCCTTTCTGCTATCACTAGTTGCAGACTTAGCAGAAGCATGGGATGGCCTCCAAGACATCCAGAATAAAATTATCCCATGTCTTCGAGAGACAAAGGGCATTCCAAAGTAGAGATTGATTGATGAAAAGATTATTGAAGCTGGAGCTGCATATGATTTCAGCAGCTGGTACTCTGCATTGATCTAAGAGGAGAAGTCCTAGAAAGAGTAAAGCAAGATGGCACCAAAATTGAAGAGCAAGCAAAGGAGATTCGGAGTAAGATTTTCCAAATGGCTGCAGATGTGCTTGACATATATATTGTCCGAAAGAAACACTTGCAGCCAAAAAATTTAAAAGATAAAGTTCAAAGAATTTTCTCTACCACTTCTGGGCCAATCATGAAGGAAAATTTGACCAAAGCATTCAGTTTCCTGACCGTCCGAGATACTTTCTTGCTGCATGAATCAAAATGGACGATCACCTTTGCAGAATGTGCAAAAAGTCTAGACTTGCTGGAGTACAAAGTCAATGCGCTGCCGAACATTACCATGGAAGAAGTCAGCATGATCGTGTCCAGGTTCACCGAATGTAGTGCTTTGCGAGTGGATAAGGATGCAACTCCCAGTGCATGAAGTTCTCTACAGTTAATTGATTGTTGTTTAGGCAACCCTAATTAGGGTTTAGTTATTTTGAATCTGGGCCATTAATCTCATTTTTGATCTTGGCCATTCATTGTACTATGGAAACTCTATATAAACACCGCCCTCTTTCTCATTTCATCTATTAGAAATTAGAGAATTCATCAAGGATTAGAGATAAGAATCATTAGAGGAGATTAGAAGAGATTGTAGAGAATAAGAGAGAGAGTTCTATGAAATTGTTGCTGAAAAACTATTTTGATAATAAAGTTCATAATGCATGAGATGCTTTGAATCCTTTCATTGTCAAATGGTTGCATGGTTGCATATTTCTCTTCCTCGTAAAGCAGATTTGAATTAGAATTCTATTTAAATGCATGTTAATGGAATGATAGATTGATAGTAAAGATTAGTGAAACTTAGCTCATACTTTCTCTGAGTGGATGCTTTTCATTCAATGCGTAAAGTTAGACTAAGCTTTTGATGTGGATGCTTCAATGTTTACTTTGAATAATGTTGTTCTATGATGGTATTGTTCGTAGTAAAAAGATCTTAAGCACAAATCCCAGAAGATTGCATTTGCTTTGTGTAGTTGTCATTTAGCGTGGCGAAACAAAGTATTGTTTATTTAGTTTCACTCAATCCTTGCCGTCTCTTGATTTCGTAGGAATAGCATAGGACTTCTAAACTATTACTCTTTTTTTACTTTTTTATCTAAAGTCGGAAAATTCCAAAATGATACTGCATTTGCGTCTTTGCTTTTTCTGAGTAACTTGCCAAAGTAAATCCCTTTGTGTTCCCGGAAAATCACAACGACCATAGAGCTTATCCATACCTAACTGAAACATTGGAATTGCCGTATGATCTTTCTTGCAGTCTTAGCATACGAGGTAGTTTTTCAAGAGGGGATAGAGCGTCTTTGGACACTTTATTCTAGAGTGTTTGGTGTGTCATAAAACACGCATCAACAAGACCTTTGAGCTTAAAGGCAGTATTGTGCTTGATCTCAAGGAAATTTTCTTTGCAACATTTTTCAACCAAGTACCTCCTTAACTTATTTAGAATAAAACCACCTTTTCGAGGAAATGGGTGGTTGGAGTTGAAGGAATGATATTTATAAGCGTTTAGAAGTTTCTGCTACTAAAACATCCCAAAACAAAGAAATTTGAACCCCTGTAGAAGGCAATGTCCAAAATGTTAATCTCAAAAACTAATACATAGTAGTGATATTAATCTCAAAATAGACAAAAGAATAATTGTTGAAGAACATCTACAAACTATTAAAAGAACCATGCCAAATACCAAAGGCGTCATCAATAAAATGAATGCAAAAGAGCCACTGATAAAGATTTAAGGTCACCTTCTACATGCCATTCAAGGAAACAAAGGAAGAGACATGCGTAGACAAGGACAAAATTACTACCCATGGCTTTCCTGATTCTAAGTAATGTTCCTTAAGAACCAACTCGATGATTATGAGAATGAAATTTACCTTGCCAAGAGGGAAATGTCATTGATGAAAAACTTGAGGGCCTAAAGATCTACATCAGTAGGGACATATGTTGGGATAAAGACTCTCAACATTAAAAGTGAAAAGCAAAACTTTGGAAGGAAATTGAATTATGTTGAAATCACAAATGAGGAAATTTTAATTAATCAAGTGGTTGGGCTCCTTCTTTAGGATAGGAAACGACTAAAAGTGGAGCCAACATTAGGTTGGTTCCAACAAATTACCAGAATGGGAGCACATTAGTCTACCGACTAAGGAAGACTAGTGAATCTTTGGTAGGAGGTATAATACACAATCTTTGGTCAAGTCAAGATTGACTTGAAGGAAGAAGCAAAATTCATCTTTACCAATAAGTTATCCCTCTGAGCTTTAAGACAGAGAGACTTCATCTTGAGGAAGAGACATTCCCAAGAAACAAAAAGGGCCTCTACATAAACATCAGAATTAGAGTGTTATCACAAACCTTCAAAAACATACCACTCCTTGTTGAGAACAGTAATGCCAAGGTTCTTGTCAACAAGACGGATAACAATAAATTGATCATCCCTAAGAGAATGGATGGCTTGCTACCAATGTTGAGGGAAAATACTAGTCTTCTTAACCTTTGCCAAAGAGAGATGAGAGTTCAAAGAGAGTTGTGCTTCACCAATAATATTTTTCTAGGAGGATAGAATTCTTTAGGATTCCAAACAGGATTAGGAGCCTTAAAGAGGGGAATGTCATCAGCATCATCAGACAGATGGGAAGTAGGGCCGTCAAATTAACCATGGGGACAAAAAGAACCGCTTGAGCCTAAGTTGACAAGCAAAAACATTAATTTCTTTAACTTCTTCAGGGCATGGGAGGTGGATTCAAGATAAACTTGAGACCAAGATGCAACACTTCCTTTTCCACAATAGAAAGAGATTTATTGGAAAGATTATGAATAGTAGGATTTGTGATGCATCCATCAATCTTGCCCATGGAATAATGACTAAACCATGGAAGGCATCAATCATCAGGGGGATGGTGGGCATCCCTGGGGCACTAACTAAATTTAGGGTGATGATAGGTAAATCTCCAAGGGATCAAGCCTACTCTCTCCACTTTTGAACAAATGGAGCTGATTTCCTTTATACTATGTTGAACCACTATTTTGGATCCAACCTCCATCTCCCTATAGCCATCCTTGTGGTGCAATGGTAATGAAGTTGGGTAGATCAAGGTAAGGCCCCCACCCTCCTTGGAAGTTTAAAGAGGACTTTGAAACTACCCAAACTATGGAATGAAACAATTGAGATTGTTATTGACACTAGTTACCACAAAAAATTCCTCTGTTGGTGGTTCTCCTAGTTCTTCAATTGATTTTTGCAAGGAGGGTTCGCAAGACTATCTGAAATATCCTGATTGCTTATTCCTATGATGCCTTTTTCTCATTTTTCTTTGCTTAGATGTAATGTCCCTTTTTCCAAGTGATCATCCAGCGGGATCCACTAGCATATTTTATTCCCATAAGCTAAGGTGGGAAAAATTAAGGGAATAATTTAGACATTTATATTTAATTAATTGGTTTTACTTTATTAAAGTGACTTATAATAGCTTATTGATAAATTATTAAATAAGTCACTTTGGAGAAGGCAAAATATAATTAAAATAAAAGGTGGTGAAGGAAGATTATTATGATCTTTCAGAAATTATTTTATCGGGAGAATTCAGAGAGCTTGTTTTGCAAGTTCAACAAGCCTGAGGATGGGAACCCTTGGGTTTTTTGGTGGATAGGACGAAAACCCAATGCCATCTCTTGGTGGATTCACTCCAGAATTCACATTGTGCCTTATTGAAAAAAATTTGTGAACTTTTAATAAAGACAAATTTCTGAGTTTAAATCATTGAAAATTGCCTAATAGCTGGACATCATGATAAAAATAAGAAGGCAAACAGGAATGATTTGGTTATTTTAATAAGTTGATGGTATTATGCAAGTCGTGGATGTAAAATCGGGCGCAGCCATCCTCATATGCTGGCAGGTGAGCCTTTCTACTAGTTGGGCAAAGGAACTATGCTAAGTTGCCAGTATTCCAGTGAAAACTTGGCGTGGGTCTACATTCCTGTGTGCTGGGCGAATGAGTTAAACAATATTGGGCGATTACTTGTGTGAACTGAGATTTATCACTGTGGTGTGTAGACATTCCTCAACCTGGTCGCTATTCATTGAAGCAGAAAGTTGTAGCATTCTGGGCATGAGAATGATCTTTAACTCTGAAGTTATTAATGGTATGTAATGGAGGGCGTGGGACTTTGCAGCTAGTCAACTCATTGATTATCTGCCAGGAATAGTATATTTTTCTGTAGCTGTAGATGTATTGATGCTTTTGAGAGGTCGCTATACCTGTTGCTAGTGAATATATAACAGATTTAAGGGCTTATTGCTGTACATAGACCAGACAAGGCAAGGCATTGGAAGTGGGGACTGACTTATTACAAAGATAATTATAATTGAAGAGCAGGTTCAGATTGTCACATTTCATTTCTGCTATCAACTGTGGTAACTGTGTTGCTGTTAATAAATATTATCCAACTATTCCTTCTGTCCGATCACTATTCCTTGGTGATGTGATGTTATATGTAATGCAATATCTAAATGGAGGTTGGTTATATGTTTGATGTAATGTTCTTTAGAAATGTTATGCAATGAGTTCTAAATGATTGAAAATTTTAATTGTCACATTTAAACAAGTAATTTCCACCAAAAACAGACTCAGAAATATCACACAGACAATTATTGCAAAGTGTTTGACGAAATGTCAATACACTAAATCAGAAAAATTTGAAGGGAAATTGAGACAGGGTCTTTACATTAGACCAGCCAAATTAATTAGTGGGGCTCTTTGAAGTATTATTTGCAAGAGCTTCTTGTTTAAGTACTTGTTGAATAGCCAATAGTGGCATGGTATGATGGTTAAGTTGTTGTGATGTTGTTCTTGCCATCAAAGTTCAAACCCCACTGGGGTGTAATTGTTGAATGTTTAAATTGGGGATGAGGTCCCCCATTTGTGATCTCACCGGTTCATAGCTCCGGGTCAAAAGCGTTTACCCAAAAATAAAAGTACTTGTTGAATAAGATTCTTGAGTCTCAATGTATGTTTCAAAACCATTTGTTCCACTAATTTACCAATATTCTGCTCAACATCAACATTCTTCATGTCAACGTCTTTCAAAAGTTCTTCAGTGACAACTTGTTTCTTCTTTGAATTAGACACTATCAATGGTGAATTCAAGGGAAAGATCAATTTGAGTTTTGGAGATCTAGGTATGAGAAAGATTTTTTGTTGTAATCTTCCAACTATTAGCAACATCTAAAGAAATAGTCTTGTCACTAATCATTGAATAAATGATCGCATCAAGAGGAACCTCTATGCTGGAATTTATCACATTTGAGTTCATGGCAAAGATGACTAGCTAAAGGTGTTCAATATAGGATCAACAATATTGAACTTGGCGTTGATTTAGCAATTGACTCAAGCTTAGCTTGGAAATCCTCATTGATTTTATTCTGGTGTTGGATATAGAGCTTAGGAGTGCTAATCCAAACACTATTAGGAATTTCTCCACCTTCCACCTTGAGCTCCCAAGTATGTGCAGTACTATCAGCATGAATAGTTTACCATAAAGAATCTTCCATAGAAGAAATTGTGACTCCAACACTTCTACAATAGAAGTAGAATCACCACCAAGAATGGAAGAAATATTGCCGTTAGAATTGACAATAGCCCTTCATTGTGAGAATCAATATTCAAGATTAATGGCATGTGTACAAAATTAAACAATGCAGCATGCACTTCAAGAGGAAAATTTAAACTTTAATTGCTAGCTCTAAAGTGTAGCAACACAAAGGATAGTGTAATGTCCCCACTCTAGTTAGTTTCAAGAGTAGTTGAGTTAGCCTATTTCTTGGACCCTCGTAGGCTGACAGGATTTGGTTAGGGGGTCAGTGGCCGTTTTGGTGGGTATTGTCATTCCAACTCCTTCACTTCACTATTGGATTCAGTACAAACGTTTGTAGTTCAGTGTTCGCCAACTTCTGACGGCACGGAGAAATATCGAGTTTGGAGGGAGTTATGAATATTTTTGTGGTTAAGTTAATTATTTAACTTATTGGTTTATTATAAAGTCAAATTGACTTTATAAAAAAGAAATGCCACTTAAATATTTTATAAAGTGATAAAAAAATCACTTAAGTGAAAAGGTGCGCTCAAAGTATTTAAAGCAACTATTGAGAAAGGCTTAAATGCATTTTTTTTTTTGATTGTTGAATAGCTGCTAGGGGCAACACCCATACGCTTTTGACTGGAGCTATGAACCAGTGAGACCACATTCGAGGGGCCTCATCCCCGCTAAACCACCACCTCCATTGGTCCCCCAGTGCTACGCCTGCCAGGAAACTCGCCGAGCTCCCTGCTGGATCCAGCGCCATTCCTCTGTTTTTGTGTTGTCCTTAGCCTTATCTCTCCAAGACCAACCATGCAGGCGAAGTGAAAGACTCACGAGGGTCTAATATAGCACCACCGCCAGGCATCAAAGACCCGTGTGGGTCCGACCGTAGTCCACGAGCAGCACACGCCGACAAGAATTTGGATCCATGAGCAACACACACCACCAGCACGTCCTTCAAGATCACCACGTCCGCCAAGATCACCTGTACATCCTCCAAGATCAGTCGCCACTTTTATCTCCGAACCAAGTTGGGACCAAACCGGTTTTTACACCGCAATGGTCCAGGCAGGGATTTGAACCTTGGTTGCACCACAGCTGGGCAACCATTTCACTGTTACACCAACAAGTGATCCCTAGGGGCTTTAAATGTATTTAAATGACAAAATGTTACATCCCAAATTGTGACGTTACTATTTACTGTTATTTGATAGGGTAAATGTGAATGTAATGTGAATTCTAGAGATGAATTAATGATTGTCTCATTTAAATGTTAGTTCTATTGATGTTATTCTTGATGGATATGCATGCAAAGTTATAGAGTAATGTTTATTCTAACTTTTAAGATGTTTCATGTATACTGTTTGTTGTGAACAAATGACTCCCGTTAGTGTGTCATTGAATGCAGGTGTGTGAACCATTCCTCCAAGCAGAGGAGAAATATCACTTGGTAGAGGAGCTTGGTCGGGTAAACAGTAACGAGAACCATTTGAGCATACACACATGTCATTATAGGTTGGGAGGAACCAAGTCAGTTATGATGGTCTTGATAAGTCATCCATAGGCTTTAGAAGTCTTGTTTACTTCTTTGTGTTTTGTGAGTGATGTTTATTTGTATATTTGACTTATTGTATTACGGTCATTGTGAGGATAACGTGAATGGATGTAAGTGAATAGGTTGAATGGGTATGTATTCACATGTATATAGTATATACACGTATCCATATGTATAAACATATCGATACAGGCGTATGGTCGACAGATGGATATGCTCATACGTATGTGTCGATATGGTATACATACACATACGTGTACACTGAGGTATATACAGGTATGTACATGCATATATATATACACACTACCTATTATCTATGGATATTAATAATATTATATTATTATTGCCTGATGACTTTATATATATATATATATGTTTAATATATTTAAGACTATAATAATATTTATATAATAAAATATATAATGAAATTATATTTTATTTTATTTCTCAATTTATGGAAATCAAATTATTTTCTAAAATTAGTCTCCACTTTGGAAATTAACTTATTTCCTAAGTTTAATATTATAAATCTCTAAAAGTGGATAAAAGATTATATCACTTGGAGCGAATATTAAAGTCTAAACTATGGAAAATCGATGAATATCTTTCAGCTGATTATTTATTACCAACTATGAATCGGGCTATTCTCATTTTTGTTAATGATAAGTACAGCTATAGGCGATCCTTCCAGCTCAGTCCTATTGAAGGAAACATAAATTAAATGATAGCCTGTCGGCTATTTAATTTATTGTCTTATATTTATGAGGCGCAAATGTCTTGAGGCCGACCTCACTTGTATTATTTATGATTTTCTCTTTGTGGCCGACTTCATTCTAGAAGATAATTTGTCTTATCTTGGCCGACTTATTACTTGCTTTATTCAAGTTGTAATTTATGATTGAGGTCGACCTTGTTCCTCAAGAAGTGCGATCTCATATAGCATTGTATATATAGAAGATCAGTTCACTCTTTTGAGATACATCATCTAATGCGAATTATCTTCAAAGGCGAATTTCCATACAAGTGTGAATTCCTTAATAGCAGATTGTGAACCGATAAAGAACAGAGATTGCAAATATTGCCAAGTGCGAATTCTGGAAGTTCGATTTCTGTCAAGTGTGAATATTGTCAAGTTCGAACTTTGTCAAGTGCGATTTCTGTCAAGGGTGAATTCAGTCAAGTGCGAATTCTATCAAGTGATTCAAGATCAAATTGTGGATTAATCTAAGGGCAGGTTGCGAACTTTTCTAGAGCAGAATTGAAGTCCCAGTTTGTTATCTGTTTCTGCATTTTGTACAGGTGCTGAATACTGGTCTTGTGTTAGGCCTCATTGTAAAGAGAATTGTTGCCACTGTTTATAAATATAAGAGAGATCTTTGTTGCTGGGTTTTTCTCCCTCAAGAGGAGGGTTTTCCCAGGGTATCTGCTGTGTTATTCTGTCTGATTTTGAATTATTTTTCTGTGCATATAATCTATTCACCTAAAATTTACATGGTATCAGAGCGGGTCTGAGAGGATCGTGATCAGATTATTGCTAATCAGACTATTCTATTGTTCACTCAATCAAGATGGTGAATGGTTTGAAGGTTGAAGATAGACTCGAAGGTGCATCCAACTTCATATCATGGAGATTCAGGATCATGCTTACCTTGCGTGAAAATGACTTGGGTGAGTTCGTAGAGTCTAGCACTTCTGCCCTTGAGGAAGAAGAAAAGTTGCAGTGGCTGAAGAAAGACATTAAAGCAATGAAGATCTTGGTTGATTCCGTAAAGGATCACATTGTTCCCATCATCTCTAAGTTGAAGACAGCAAGAGATATGCTCAAGACCTTGGAAGAGATGTACGAAATCAACAATACCAGTCGGGCACTTGCACTGAAGCAACAACTTCATCATGTGAAGATGACGAAAGGTGAATCTGTGATTGCATACTTTATGAGGATTGCAGATTTGAGAGATCAGCTCTCTACAATTGGGCATATGGTTGAAGACAAGGATTTGACTATGCTTGCTCTCAATGGGCTGCCTTTGTCATGGGAATCATACATTCAGGGAATCAGTGCAAGGTCAAAATTGCCTAAGTTTGATCGTCTCAGATCTGATTGCATTCAAGAGGAATCAAGGTTGATGGCAAGAGGCGTTGGTCAAAGTTCAAAGAATGAAGATATTCATGTTCTCGCCTCCCATACTTCAAAGAAGAAAGGAAAAGATGGAAGGAAAGGATTCTTCAAAAGGAATAGGGACAAGGGAAATGATGATGCACCTCCATCTAAGAAGAAGAGGAATATGTCCAAGATTCAATGTTTTAGGTGTGATAAGTTTGGGCACTTCGCCAAGTATTGTCCAACTAGACCTAAGCAACAGGTCACCATTGCGGATGTTGATGATGCCTCTCCTCAAAAGGATTCAAGTGAATATTTGTTCTATTCAGCATTATCAAGTAGTGTACCTTCCGACACCAACACTTGGATAATCGACAGTGATGCTTCACGACACATCACCGGTTTCAAGGAGCACTTATCAAGTTTGGTGGAGAAGGAGTCTTCTGAACAAGTCATCATTGGAGATGATGCTAGCTACTCCGTGAAAGGAATTGGGACCTCTACACTTCACTTGGATTCCGGCATATCACTTCAATTGGGTAATGTTCTCTATGTTCCTGGAATCAAGCGCAATCTTATTTCCATATCAGCGTTGGAAGATAAAGGATATCATGTTGCCTTTTCCAAAGGCAAAGTTTTAGTATGGATGGAGAACTCTAGCTTCAAGGATGCTCAAGTAATTGGAGTTAGACATGAAAACCTTTACAAGGTTTGCACACGTTCATTTCAAGCTTTGGTTCATGACTCTTCAAGTCTATGCGATCTTTGGCATTGAAGACTGGCTCATCTACACTTCCGAGCTTTACCTATCATGGAGAAGATGGTGACGGGTCTTCCTAAGTTCACTCAAGAGCACGAAGGTACTTGCAAGGGCTGCGCATTAGGTAAGAATATAAAAGCCCCTTTTCATAGTAGAGAAAATAGATCTAAGTGTATTTTAGAGCTTATTCATTCTGATTTATGTGGTCCTATGTCTGTTCCTTCTTCGAGTGGTTTCTTGTATTATGTTCTTTTCATTGATGATCACTCTAGGAAAACTTGGATTTATTTTTTGAAATCTAAAGAGTCTGAGGAAGTATTGGATAGGTTTAAAGAGTTTAAAGCCTTAGTAGAAAATATTTCTGGTAAAAGAATTAAGGTCCTCAGATCTGACAATGGTGGAGAATACACCTCTGGTAGTTTTCGAACTTTTGTATTGATGCAGGGATTAAGAGGGAGTTTTGTGTTCCCTATAATCCTCAACAAAACGGTGTTGCAGAAAGAAAGAACAGAACGATTGTGGAAGCAGCAAAGGCCATGATCCATGATCAAGACTTGCAAACCTTCCTATGGGCAGAAGCTTCCAGGACAGCTGTGTATGTTCAGAACAAAAGTCCTCGTAAGATCTTGGAGAATATGACTCCAGAAGAAGCCTTTACAGGGAAGAAGCCTGAAGTCAGTTACTTGAGGATCTTTGGTTGTCCTGTCTATGTTCATGCTCCCAAAGAAAAGAGAACCAAGCTGGAGCCTTCTGGCAAGAAGGGAATATTTGTGGGCTACAGTGAAAACTCAAAAGCATACAAAATCTACATTCCAGGTCAGAAGGTGATAGAGATCAGTAGGGATGTCACATTCGAGGAAGATGTTGCATTCAGGAGATCCAGAGGGATTCATATGGAGATTGATAATGAAGAGTCTCCTCAGGATATGGAAGTTGACCATACTCCTGAGATTCAGAGGGAGACTATGGAACCAAAGGAAGATCTTGATCCAGTTGAACCCTTAGAACCTACTGATGGGCCTATTGACATTGTTATTGGGAGAAAGAGACCTCTATGGGCTAGTCACACTATGCAAGAGGCTGAAAGCTTTGCAGCTCCTAGAGGCACATTTAGAGAAAGCAAAAGGCCACATAAGTTCTCCAGTTATGTTGCCTTGATGAGTCAGATTATAGAATCCGAGCCTACCTGTGTTGAGGAAGCATCTAGTCATCAAGTTTGGAGAGATGCTATGGCAGAAGAGTATCAGTCAATTCTTAAAAATGATGTTTGGGATATTGTTCCTAGACTCGAGGGAAAGTCTGTGGTATCTTCTAAATGGCTATTCAAGATTAAGCATGGTGCAAATGGTAGTATTGAGAAGTACAAGGCAAGATTTGTGGCTTGTGGGTTCTCTCAGAAAGAGGGAGTTGATTATGATGAGACTTTTGCTCCTGTTGCTCGCTACACTTCAGTCAGAACCATCATTGCTATTGCTGCATCTAGAGGATGGAAGATTCACCATATGGATGTGAAGACAGCCTTTCTCAATGGAGTGATTGAGGAAGAGGTTTATATAGAGCAACCTGATGGATTTGAGATTCATGAGAAGGAGTCACATGTTTGCAAGCTGAAGAAGGCCTTGTATGGTCTTAAGCAGGCTCCTCGTGCCTGGTACGAAAGGATTGATTGGTACCTGTTAAGTTTGGGCTTCTTGAAGAATGATGCTGATTCAAATCTCTACTTCAAGGTAATCAATGGTGATGCATTAATTTTGGTTTTATATGTTGACGATCTGATCCTCATTGGAGAAGATCACCTGATTCTTGAATGTAAGAAGGATTTGACTTCTGAATTTGAGATGAAGGACCTTGGGCTCATGCATTACTTCCTTGGCTTAGAAGTCTGGTAGAAACCAGATGGAATGATTCTAACTCAAGGGAAGTACACCATTGATATACTTAAGAGATTTGGCATGATGGATTGCAAATCCATGTCTACACCAATGGAGACCAATCTACATAAATTGAAGGAGGCTGCAGCTAGTTCAGATTTGGTGGATCCTACATTGTACAGACATTTGGATCCTTGATGTATCTAGTTAACACTAGACCCATTTGCTATGCAGTGAGTGCACTTAGCCAGTTTATGTGTGATCCGAGACATACATCTTGTTGCAGCTAAACATATCCCGAGATACTTGCGGGCACTTGGATATGGGTTGAGGTATACTTCAAATGCAGACTTGGAGTTACTTGGTTTCACTGATTCGATTGGGCAGGTTGTGTCACAGATCGGAAGAGCACCTCTGGTTGTTGCTTCAGTTTGGGTTCTGCTATGATTTCCTGGTGCAACAGGAAGTAGTCATCTGTAGCATTGAGTATAGTAGAGGCCGAGTACATAGCAGCTTGTATGGCAACTCGGGAAGCAGTGTGGCTTCGTAAGCTCCTGGCAGGATTGTTTGGACAATCAATGGAGCCTACTATCATTCATTGTGATAATCGAGTTGTGTGAAGCTTTCAATCCTGTGTTTCATGACGATCCAAGCATGTTGAGATCAAGTACCACTATATTAGAGATATGGTGCGGAAGGATCTTTGAGGTACATTAGCATGATGAGCGACGAGATATTCTCACCAAGCCTCTCGGATAAAGTTTGTGTACTTCGAGATAAGCTTGGTATGGTGGAGAATCCAGTTTGACTAAGTAAGAGTCTCATGATCGTGAGCCTTGTTAATGCATTTTCTTTTGAGACGGAAGAATTTGAGGTGCAAGCCCTTGTTAATGCATTTTCTTCTGAGACGGAAGAATTTGAGGTGAAAGCCCTTGTTTCCACCCTCTGAGCTGAGTCATGGTGGGTGTCATGTGTGAGACTCCATGACATGTGTTGTACTTGTGTTTCACCCTCTGAGAGAGTCATGGTGAAAGTCACGTTGAGGTGACAACATCACGCAAGTGATGAACACTTGTACTTACCATTCTATGGTTGATATCGAGACGATATCTAATATCACGATGAGGTGATATTCTTCTCTTCATATCTGGTTTGAGATGATTTGTCTTGTGCAGCTGGAAGTTTTCTCCCTAGCTGAGAGGGAGTGTTAATGATAAGTACAGCTACAGGCGATCCTTCCAGCTCAGTCTTATTGAAGGAAACATAAATTAAATGATAGCCTGTCGGCTATTTAATTTATTGTCTTATATTTATGAGGAGGCGCGAATGTCTTGAGGCCGACCTCACTTGTATTATTTATGATTTTCTCTTTGTGGCCGACTTCATTCTAGAAGATAATTTGTCTTATCTTGGCCGACTTATTACTTGCTTTATTCAAGTTGTAATTTATGATTGAGGTCGACCTTGTTCCTCAAGAAGTGCAATCTCATATAGCATTGTATATATAGAAGATCAGTTCACTCTTTTGAGATACATCATCTAATGCGAATTATCTTCAAAGGCGAATTTCCATACAAGTGCGAATTCCTTAATAGTAGATTGTGAACCGATAAAGAACAGAGATTGCAAATATTGCCAAGTGCGAATTCTGGAAGTTCGTATTTCTGTCAAGTGTGAATATTATCAAGTTCGAACTTGGTCAAGTGCGATTTCTGTCAAGGGTGAATTCAGTCAAGTGCGAATTCTATCAAGTGATTCAAGATCAGATTGTGAATTAATCTAAGGGCAGGTTGCGAACTTTTCTAGAGCAGAATTGAAGTCCCAGTTTGTTATCTGTTTCTGCATTTTGTACAGGTACTGAATACTGGTCTTGTGTTAGGCCTCATTGTAAAGAGAATTGTTGCCATTGTTTATAAATATAAGAGAGATCTTTGTTGCTGGGTTTTTCTCCCTCAAGAGGAGGGTTTTCCCAGGGTATCTGCTGTGTTATTCTGTCTGATTTTGAATTATTTTTCTGTGCATATAATCTGTTCACCTAAAATTTACAATTTTAATAAATTTAATCATGGTAACTAGGGAAATCGAAATATTTCCCTATTACTTGGAAATGTTAATGTTTTAAACTTTGGGAAACCAAAATATTTGCTTTCAAACCTTTGAAAAGCTAAATACGTGAAAATGCCATGGTGCTGGAAAAACATGCGCCTGTGAAGTGCGCTTCACTTGGAAGAAGAAATCAACACAACTGAGAAATAGGGGCAACACAACTTGAGAAGGGATAAGGTGTTTAGTGAGTAGCTATGACCATTTCCAAATTTGATGAATCATTTCATAGTTGGTGCCATTTCTGGTAACTTACCTGTAGATGTCGATTCCTTCATTTTATCATGTGCAAATTGAATTATTTTTCAAACTGCTGGCAAATTCTAAGGTCGAATCACCTCTTGAGGTGCTGAGTATGTGAGTAGAAATCCGCCACTTATCATTTGAAATATTCAAAGATACAGTCCTGGCAACTTACATGCCTGGAGAAGTGGAAATCGATGGATTTTTGGCTCTATAAATAGCCGCCAATACATTCTTCATACTACACTTGCATAATCCGAGTTTCTATCATTTTCTGAGTTTGCTCCACAATTTCTTTATTCTGAAATCATATACATTTCTGAGTGATAAAACAGAGGAAATACCAATATATTATCATCACATTCTGAGTATATTCCAATATAGCTGAGTATTTATCACTTGAGAGTCTAATTCTGAGTGAGAATTCTGTCAACATTGAGGGTTAGTGTTAAGAGTTAGATTGGGATTGCATCATTTTTGGGAAGCTCATAATCAGGCATGAAACCTTCTTCATCTTTTAATTTTGAATCTGATTGTTATATTTGTTTCTTTGTGTTTGCTGTGTGTGCAAAGACTGAAAGATTATTTCCTAAATGAAATTTAGTTTATAGGGGAAAAGAGCTATTATGGAAGATGTTTGCTTAATTGTGCATAAGAAGTGAATTTATGTGAAGGAATTTATGAGGAGGTTTAAAATGCATATTAGTGTGAAATTGCATATTTGTATGGTCTCCATATAAGGAGAATACGATGGTAATAGCTAATAATTACTAGGTTTGAAATGAAGGCAGAGTCAAGTAAGGTCTTTCCAGCTTAAGTTATTAGGTTAACTGAGGAAAGCTTAAGTACTCCTAGGATAAAGATTTCTTCATTAGGAGGAATTGTTTAAAACACTTGTAGACTGTTTCATTTCTAAGTAGATAGAATGTTGTAGGTAGTCTGGGGTGACTGATTACCCATTGAAGGACATAAGCCTATGCGTAGTGTAAGACAGTCCTAATGTTGATGTTGTAGCGTTGGGCCTCAACTTCCAGAATCAACTTATGAAGCCATAAATTAAATATAGCCTTATCGGCTATTTAATTTATTTGAGTCGATATTAAGTGAAGAGGCGCTTCACTTGGAGAACAAAATAACATTTAATTATTGTTAAATAATTATTGATTGAGGCCGACTTCTTATTCGCCACCTTTGAAGAGTTACGATTTTTCATTTGAGGATGACTTCATCCCCTTGAAAGGATGCGATCTCCTCTCCCTCATGTATATATTAGAGTTGCTCATTGTTCATTTGATAATTTAAATTTATACATTACAGACATTCATAGTTCGATATCATAGGCGTGCAAATTTCTTCAAGTGCAGATCGAAGTTTACAAGAAGGCTGATTTCATAATCAAGGAAGAGCATTATTATTATCTGAGATTACATCTAGTTTTGGTGCTGATATTTGGCCTTGTAATCGGCCTCATTGTAAAGAGACTTGTTGATTCCCATTCAATATATAAGTGATATATTGTTGCTGGGTTTTTCTCCCTCAAGTTGGAGGCTTTTCCTAGGGTATATGTTGTGTCTATTTGTTTGAAATTGAATTAAAATCTGCTTATTTAACTTCTGATCCTAAAACTAACATGATATCAGAGCGGGTTTAAGCAAGATCGTGATCAGATTTACATAAGCAGCGTTATCTTCCACTCTTGTTCTCATCTTCTTGTGTCTATCTCATCTTCGAAAATGGTGAACGGGCTCAAGGTTGAAGATAGACTTGAAGGTGCTTCCAACTTCACCTCTTGGAAGTTTAGAGTATTGGATACATTGGAAGAAAATGAGATTGCTGAGTTCGTGGAGAGTGAAGTTCCCGAACCTTCCGATGAGAATGAGAAGTCACAATGGAAGAAGAATGGCATTGAGGCAAAGAAGGTTTTGGTTGATTCTGTGAAGGACCACCTTGTGTCGATTATCTCCAAGTTGAAGACAGCAAGAGAGATGTTCAAGACCTTGGAGGAAATGTATGAGATTGATAATACAAGCAAAGCTCTTGCATTGAGGCAACAACTTCATCACATCAAAATGGCGAAAGGAGATTTTGTCATCTCCTTCATGAAGATCACCGAGTTGAGAGATCAGCTTTGTACCATTGGTCACTTGGTTGATGATAAGGACTTGGTCATGTTGGCACTTAATGGTCTTCCTCAATCTTGGGAGCCATTTATACAAGGTATCGGTAGGAGATCAAAGCTACCTAAGTTTGATCGTCTTAGGGCAGATTGCATTCAAGAGGAATCTAGATTGGCAGGGAGAGGCAATGGGCAAAGTTCTACCAATGAAGACATTCATGTACTTGCTGCTCATTCTTCAAAGAAGAAAGGAAGAGAAGGGAAGAAAGGCAACTTCAAGAGGAACAGAGATAAAAGATCAGATGGTGCTCCTGCATCTAAGAAGAAGAAGGATCTCTCCCATATACAGTGCTTCAGATGTGACAAGTTTGGTCACTATGCGAAAGATTGTCCAACTAGACCAAAACAACATGCTTCTATTGCGGATGTGGGTGAGATCTCTCCTCAGAAGGATTCAAGTGGATTTCTATTTTATTCTGCCCTATCTAGCAATGTTCCAACAGATAGCAACACTTGGTTGATTAATAGTGGCGCCTCTCGTCACATCACTGGATTTAGAGAACATCTTTCAGATTTGGTGGAGAGAGATATAAGCATTCAAGTCATAATTGGAGATGATGCATGCTATTTTGTGAAAGGTGTTGGAACCTCCTCTCTTCACTTAGATTTCGGCATCTCTCTCCGATTGAGCGATGTGCTATTTGTACCAGGCATCAAGAGGAACCTTGTCTCAATTTCAGCCTTGGAAGATAAGGGATATCAAGTTGCATTCTCCGAAGGAAAAGTTCTTGCATGGTTGAAGAACTCTAGCATCAAGTCAGCCCGAGTGATTGGTGTTCGGCAAGAAAATCTTTATAGACTTTCCACTCGTCCAATGCAGGCCTTGTTGCATGATTCCACCAGTTTGTGTGAGGCACAAAAGATTTGCTCACCTTCACTTCAGAGCACTTCCAACCATGGAGAAAATGGTCACTGGCATTCCTAAACTCAGCCAGGAGCATGAAGGCACTTGCCGAGGATGCGCATTGGGTAAGAATACTAAAGGTCCTTTTCATAGTAGTGAAAGTAGATCTAAATGTATTCTAGATCTCATTCATTCTGATTTGTGTGGTCCAATGTCTGTTGCTTCTTTGAGTGGTTTTTGGTATTATATAATTTTCATTGATGACTACTCTAGAAAGACTTGGATTTATTTCTTAAAGACTAAAGAATCTGAGGTACTTGAGAAATTCAAGGAATTTAAGGGTCTAGTAAAGAACTTGTTCGGGAAGAGGATCAAAGTTTTGAGATCTAACAACGGAGGAGAATACATCTCTGGAAGCTTTCATAACTTTTGTACTGAGGCAGGGATTAAGAGGGGGTTTTGTGTCCCTTACAATCCATAGCAAAACGGTGTTGTAGAAAGGAAGAACAGATCCATTGTAGAAGCAGCTAAAGCCATGATCCATGATCAAGACTTGCAAACCTTCCTTTGGGCTGAAGCATCTAGGACAACTGTGTATGTTCAGAATCAGAGCCCTCATCGTATTTTGGAGAACATGACTCTTGAAGAAGCCTTCACAGGTGTGAACCCTGAAGTCAGTCATTTGAGAATCTTTGGTTGTCCTATGTATGTTCATGTGCCTAAAGATAAAAGGACAAAGTTGGAACCTTCTAGCAAGAAAGGATTATTTGTGGGCTACAGTGAGTCTTCTAAAGCCTACAGGATTTACATTCCAGGTCAGAAAATGATAGAGATTAGCAAGGATGTTACATTTGAAGAGGATGTTGCATTCAAGAGATCTAAAGGCTATTACATGGAGATAGATAATGAAGACCAAGAGACTCCTCAGGACATGGAAGTTGACCATACTCATGAGATTCAGAGGGAGTCACCTGAACCAGAAGAAAATGGTGATCCAGTTGAGCCTTTGGAAGCTACTAATGGGCCTAGAGACATTGTTATTGGTTGAAAGAGACCTCTATGGGCCAGGCGAAGAATGCAGGAGGCAAAAAAGTTTGCAGCTCCTAGAGGAACATTCTGAGAAAGAAAAAGACCATAGAAGTTTCCAAGCTATCTTGCATTGATGAGTCAAATTATTGAATCTGAGCCTTCCAGTGTTGAGGAAGCTTCAAGTCAGCAAGTATGGAGAGATGCTATGGTTGAAGAATATCAATCTATTCTCAAGAACGATGTTTGGGACATTGTACCTAGACCAGAAGGGAAATCTGTTGTATCTTCTAAGTGGCTTTTCAAGATCAAGCATGTTGTTGATGGAAGCATTGAGAAGTACAAGGCCAGATTTGTTGCTAGAGGATTCTCTCAGAAAGAGGGAATAGACTATGAGGAAACCTTTACTCCGGTTGCTCGTTATACATCCATCAGGACTATCATTGCTATTGCAGCAGCTAAAGGATGGAAGTTAAATCAGATGGGTGTGAAGACAACATTTCTTAATGGTGTAATTGAAGAAGAGGTATACATTGAGCAACCTGATGGCTTTGAGATTCATGGGAAGGAGTCTCATGTTTGTAGATTGAAGAAGGCTTTGTATGGCCTTAAGTAGGCTCCTCGTGCTTGGTATGAGAGGATTGATCGATACATGTTGAGCTTGGGCTTCTCCAAGAATGATGCTGACTCAAACCTATACTTCAAGGTAATTGATGGTGAGGCATTGATCTTGGTTCTTTATGTTGATGATCTATTTCTTACTGGAGAAGAACACCTCATTATCAAATGCAAGGAGTTGGCTTCTGAATTTGAAATGAAGGATCTTAAATACATGCATTACTTCCTTGGTTTAGAAGTATGGCAGAGGCCTAATGAGATCATTATGAGTCAAGGGAAGTATACAATAGACATCTTGAAGAGATTTGGTATGATGGATTGCAAATCTATGTCTACACCGATGGAAACCAATTTGCAGAAGCTAAAAGAGTCTGCAGCTAGTTTTGATCTCTTGATGTAGCAGGAAGCAGTCTTCAGTGGCACTAAGCACCGCAGAGGCTGAGTATATTGCAGCTTGTGTGGCAGCTCGAGAAGCAGTGTGGCTTCGGAAGCTCCTTGCAAGATTGTTTGGACAATCATTGGAGCCGACTATCATTCATTGTGATAATCAAAGTTGTGTGAAGCTTTCTGTCAATCCAGTGTTTCATAACAGAACAAAACATGTTGAGATCAAATACCACTACATCAGAGATATGGTATTGAGGAAAGCTATCCAGTTGAGATACATTAGCACTGATGAGCATACGGCTGATATTCTTACCAAGCCTCTCTCTAGAGTAAAGTTTGTATACTTTCGTGACAAGCTTGGAATAGTGGAGAATGAAGCCCTAGCTGAGAGGGAGACTCAACATCAATGATCTTCTGTGATTTGCTTTAATGCATTTTTCTGTGTGAGAGAAATTGGAGGTGTAAGCCCTTGTTTAATGCATCTTTCTCTATGAGAGAAATTTGAGGGTGAAAGCCCTTGTTTCCACCCTTTGGGAGTAGCCGTGGTGGATGTCATGTTGAGTGACTCCATGACAACATCACGTTGAGAGACTCCGTGACGATTTGCTTGTACTTGTGTTTATCCACCCTCTCGGAGTAGCCATGGTGGACGTCATGATGAGATGACGACATCACGTTGAGTGACTCCGTGATGGGCACTTGTGCATATGTTTCTTCCATACATGGGAGTAGCCATGATGGACAATATCACGTTGAGTGACTTCATGATGAGCTCTTTCCACATATGGGTGTAGCCATTGTGGATGTCATGTTGAGAGACTCCATGACATTGGTTAGCTGGAAGCATAGTTGAAAAACTCGCCAAGCCCGGAAAATACGATACGGAAAAAACTCAGCAACTTAAAAAATTGCTTAAACTTCATTAAAAATGCATTTTTTTTGCAAAATTCAATGATAAGATGCATCCAATGAGTCAATAAAATGAGTACATAGAAGAAACAAGTTGAGTCTTGTTATATTTGATTGATTTGAAAGAAAATTAGATAGAAAATCGCATCCTCATGTGGAATTCTCAATACGCTGATACTGATAGTTTGAAACAAAATGAAAATAGCAAATTGTTTTTGTAAAACTGAAGGTAAATAGTGGAGAATACCTAGAAAAACAAATGAATTCAATGGGAGTTTGAGGGAAATGCCCCAATGGGGTGGAGGGGCAGCGCCCCTAGCGGGGTCAAGGGGCAGCGCCCCTAGCAGGGTCAAGGGACAGTGCCCCTTGCAGGGGTCTGCGGGTAGTGCCCCCAGTGGGGTCAAGGGGCAACGCCCCTTGTGGGGGTCTGGGGGCAGCACCCCCAGCGAGGTCGAGGGGCAGCGCCCCTCGCGGGGTCCAAGCCCAAATTAAGACCTCCAAAACCACACAAACCTTCATGGTGTACATCATTTTGCATTAATAATAAAACCCAAATTAAGACCATCAAAGCCACACAAATTGTCATGGAACACATCATTTTAGTGTTTTTTTCTAAAGCAGAGCACGCAAATGAATGAAAAAAATAACTCAAAATGCCTTTTTAGCCGACTGCCTGGGCATTTTCCAGATCGCACGAGTTTTTTTCAAAAACTCTCCGTACTTTCTAGAAAAACTCGCCAAAAGTACGCAAGTTTTTCCAGAAAGTACGGTGAGTTTTCTCAGCGTACAATTGCCTAGGAAACTCGCGAGTTTTTGGCGAGTGTTGCAACTATGGCTGGAAGTATTCCTCCCTAGCTGAGAGGGAGTGTTGATGTTGCGACGTCGGGCCTCAACTTCTAGCATCAACTTATGAAGCCATAAATTAAATATAGCCTTATCGGCTATTTAATTTATTTGAGTCGATATTAAGTGAAGAGTTGCTTCACTTGGAGAATGAAATAACATTTAATTATTGATTGAGGCCGACTTCTTATTCGCCACCTTTGAAGAGTTATGATTTTTCATTTGAGGCCGACTTCATCCCCTTGAAAGGACGCGATCTCCTCTCCCTCATGTATATATTAGAGTTGCTCATTGTTCATTTGATAATTTATACATTACAGACATTCATAGTTCGATATCATAGGCGTGTGAATTTCTTCAAGTGCAGATCGAAGTTTACAAGAAGGCTGATTTCATAATCAAGGAAGAGCATTATTATTATCTGAGATTGCATCTAGTTTTGGTGCTGATATTTGGCCTTGTAATCGGCCTCATTGTAAAGAGACTTGTTGATTGTCATTCAATATATAAGTGATATATTGTTGCTGGGTTTTTCTCCCTCAAGTTGGAGGTTTTTCCCAGGGTATATGCTGTGTCTATTTGTTTGAAATTGAATTAAAATCTGCTTATTTAACTTCTAATCCTAAAACTAACACCTAAGTCAAATCGGCCCTGAGTAGTGTTTATGATAGACCTTCATTCGAAGTACTGAATGAGAATACTTTGGCCAAAGTAGTGAAATGTACGACATCCACTTACGTGTGAGGTAGTTGAGACTACACTGTCAGTTCATTGTGATCCTTGTACTAGTTCGAGATTGTGAAATAGCAAGGTTCTAGTTGTGTAGGACACAACATTATGCTCAGTTGGTAATCATTAACGGATACCCTACCAATCTCTTCATTCGAAGGGAGGGCCATCTATTGAATAATGGATGTGCGGGGGACTGCATTATAAGTCTGTGGTTCGCATAAAAGCGCTCGAGTGATGTTTCTCCTCCATAGCAAGCGGCCGATGTATCGAGATTTGAAAGGAAAGGAACTTGAACCTTCTTACTACTATTTGTTCTAAAGCTCATCGGAGGTATGTTAGTTAAGGTATGTATTCTTGTTTCATGTACTTGTGAAGTTATTATGTTGAAATGGAATCTTTATTGTAAATTGATATGGCAACTTTTTCATGTTTTATCAATAAAGAAAAGGAAAATTTTTATTGCAATGTCATGCTAACACGTTTACTTACTTGTAGGATGTAAATTATGGAAATTTTACTTTACCAAAGGGTTGGCACGTTACACAAAATCTGTACTTTTCTTGGAAGTCGTGCTTTTTGGAGATATAAGGAAAAAAGATGCAAGTCGACCTCACTTTTGATCATTTGACATTGCATCTTTATATCTTCTCTGTGGCTTTTGTCTTAGGACAAGGGTTTCAGGAAATTCTTTGGAGAGCAATAATTCTTCATTGATCTGTGATTGTGAGACTGTGAAATACCAGTTGAATGGTTGCTACTAAGGGAGCTTCATACAGGAGTTCATCCGTGCTTACATGAGAATTATTTTTATTCAGAAGATTATAGTTTATAATATGGAAGAGGGCTTTCACATATGGGATGCCATCTTCATTCATTTTTCTGCTTTCAATAAAGATTGTTCATCACCATTCAGAGGCCGTCCCATTGCATTGGAAGGCATGTTCATCTGGGAAAGGGCGTGTCAAGCAAGAGGCTAAAACGCCTCTCCTTTGGCTCATTTCTAGACTCCATCTTGGGCGTCCATCCTTCTTAGCAGCTTTTCACCAATTTCTGTGTGGGAGAAAGTAGATCCAGTGTCTAGGTGTTGCATTTCATCAGTTTCAGCATATCTTGCCTGGCAGGCACAGATCCACTTTATTTAATTATTTTGGAGGTTTCCGGGTATGTTGATTGTATGCAATCTCTTTGTATGATTTTCCAGATCCGCAATAGCATTGCAGTTGCCTTTAATTTGCTTGTATTTCAGTTTTATGTACATTTTATGCTTGGCGCACTTCTGTATTTATTGCTTAAAATTCATCAAAAAAAAAAAAAACAAAAACAAATAATTATAGTTTAGAGGTTGAGTTGGAGCTAGTTGGGCTCATCACAAATAGTAACATACACAAAAATATAATGCACAAACAAAATAGAGGAGACTTTGAACATGTTTTGGACTTTAGGTCCTCATCAACAGAGTGAATGATACATATGAGAGAGTGAAACCCCTATACGAAGGTTTCACTTAATCCTTATGAAAGGTCACAACCTAAAGAGATTGGTTGGCCAACATCAGAAATATCACAAAAAATGTGATATTAATGGATAAAAATAAAGAAAAACCCCTAACTAGCTAAAGCTACCCCACCTAGGTTGGTCAAGGTGGCAAAATACAGTAAGAGGCGCTTCACTAAAGTTTTAGAAGGGATCCAACAGGGCCTAGAAAAAAAGACATGTTCTTTTTGACGAAGCTTTGTAAGGAGCAAAAATTTCTCCAACACACCAACAAAGGACCGATATGCCTCAACTTAGAAACTTCCAATAATTTCTCCAAGAGAGGTCTAAAAATGTGATGACCAATTCCAATAGCCTTGGAGAACTCATTATTGTCCACCTTAAGGACCACTAGAGCCATAGTAGGAAACAATTTTCTTGGTCCTAGAAAGAATGTTTTGGAGCAAAGTGGGCCTATCCTAGAAATTAATCATCATGAATATGGGGAGAAAAAAAATGGAATGGGTACCCTCAAGCTCTAAGGCCATGGAAAAAAATTGCGTTTGATCTCACAGAAATTTTATTTGAAACTTTCTCAATCAAGTATCTCCTTAACTCACTAAGAATAAAACCACTTTTTTAAGGGAGTAGGTGGTTGGACGTAAAGGGAAGATTCTATAAACATTCAAAGGCTTTTTGGTAACATCTAGTAATGAAATATCTTAAAGCACAGAAATCTAAACCCTTATAGAAGACAATGGTGCACAAGTAGCAAACTATGAAATAATCTCAAAGTTTGAGGAAGCCAACAGTTACTACAAGATTATATTCAAGTAGCTTGGATTCTCATGAATTATTTGAACTTTGATTCTCTTGGTAATTTGGTTTTGAGCTCTTTCTAGCATCGCTAAAGGAAGTTACCGAGCAAAAAATTTGTAGTGTGCTCTCCAAATGTAGTGTCCCTTGCCAGGTTGAACGTAGTTTTGCGATATTTTCTTAGTTTGATAGATGCAGCATTTTATGAGACTAATAATCACTAAGAACGTAGAGATAGAATTCAAACTGGAAAGTATGCTTCAACTGATAAACAACTTCAGATTTCTATACTCTATATTGAATTGGCATTACAGTGCATGGACAGGAACATATTGCAGTTAGCAGAGTTTACAACTTATGAATGTATTGATAATACATTTCAGATATGCTCATACTTAGACCCATGAATAGCAGTAATGAGAAAAGTATACAGTAAGCAATTGAGAATATAGCAAGCTAAAAGATGCAAACAAAACCATACTCAGACCTGGTAACCAAAACGTCCAAGCCTGAAAGTGCTTGTGTCTGCCCCGGAACAGCTCAAAGCAGTGTAATAGCAACAAATAACCATGCCTGTTACCAAATGCCACCCAAGCATGTGATGAGCCTGAAGCTACAATGATGAGAAGTTCATACCACGAATGAAGAAGGATTGTTGCTGCCAAATGAATGTTTTTTGTGCATTGCCAGGATCACACCATGGTCACAATTAGACCCACGTTACTTCTTAATCCTTCAAGCTCCCTCCAAACAGCCTGATGTTGCCTCAGACCCCCACAGATTGCCTTCTTAAGAATGAACTAGAAGCAAATAGGAAGCGCTTCTGGAGGCAATCAACTCGTCTAGCTTAGAGACTCACGTCTTTATGATTGGTAGCGCTACAGAATAATTTGAAGCCTTTATTTGATGCTGCGTCAGAATTAGATGTATTTTGTCTTAATCAATAGTGACGTTTACCTTCAGTTATGAATCGGCTATTTCCCAAAGACCTGACTCCTCTTGTGGATAATCAACTTCCATATTTGAGCATACTATTAAGCAGGTCCCGATACTTCTCATGTTGACGGCTAGTGTGGAAGCATCCAACCAGGCAGGACCCAATAATTCCCAAACAATTAAGGGATCGCCTTTGTCTTTTTCTGCTTATAGACTAGCGGCGGCTGGAGGTATCGGGCTAGTAGGCACAAAGGACCCAAAGGGTTTTTGTGATGATTGATCTTCAAAATTATAAATAGCTGACAAACTAATATTATCAACCACCTTTGCAAAGGGGCACTTCCGTCCAAAAATCTGGCGCAAGCTTTCTTGTCTTCATATGCCACACAAAGCTTCTACAATCTCCCATAGTCCCACGTTTTGTCTTTCTGAGATGGCTGGCCATATTTGTCTTCACCTTGGTTTTGTTTGCAAGTTCTTTGTCTTATTTGCAAACATTAAAAATGCAGATGCTTCTTGCAAACAATACTTATTTTATTTAATTTATTTGTATTAGGTGTCCTTATTGGCAAAACAAAATTGATGCCATTATTGTTTGCGAGGTGGGGTTCAAAGCCCCTAATGATGAGGAGACAAAGGGTCCCATTTTGTCACAAAAGGTGGCTGATGTGAAAGCCACAATAGAGGAGCAGCAACACATATGGAGGAAGAAAGGTTGCACCATCATGATCGATGGTTGGACGGATGGAAGAAATAGAACATTGCTAAATTTTCTTGTTTCTTCCTCGGGTGATTTTACTTCCTAAAATGCATTGATTTAGTGATTAACAATCAAGATTTTTAATTTATGTTTTATTGAATCACTGATTTTGTTTCTTTCTCAGGTGGCATAGTGTTCATCAAATCTATTGATACATCTAGGAACACCAAAAATGTTGAATTCTTTTGTGCAGCTTTGGAGGGAGTTGTAAATGTAATCAAATTTTCTATCAAAATGAGGGACTAAGGGTTCTAAAGAGATTGTAAGTTTCCAGAATTCTACTAAAATTCTAAGACAGATTTTCGATTTCCAGATTTATACTATATGTGTTGATTGCAGAACATTAATGATTTCGATGTCTGCATATTAAGATTGGAATCATCTTTTGTATGTAAGGAGACCCACCTCCAAGGGATGCGTCTCTTGAGAGGACGTGTCTCCACACGTGGAGACACGTCCGCTCAAGGGACGTGTCCCTTTGGGCACGGGTTCCTCTCACAACCGATGATCATTCGGTTTAAACAAACTTAGCGTATAAACACACCCTTACGCATGGCGGATGTATTACAAGAATCCCGAATTTTAATCAATGCGAATTCTGAACATCATTTAGATAACTTCGATTTTATACATGCTTTATGAAATTCAATTATTTACTTATTTCTAGAAATATTAAACATGAAGAGTATTTGATCTTATATAAACGATGATGATGCTTATAGCAATCATCTTTTATATCTGACCTAAGCTACCATTCATTAACACTCCCTCTTAGCTAGGGAAGATATTTCAAATCAAATAAGTGGGGATATCACCTTTACACATGATATCGAAGATAAGGAATGTTTTCTCAAAGTTGTCAAGTCACATGACATTCTTCATAACTCATCTTCATTATGGTATGTGCACTGACATCAAGTCACATGATGTCTACCATAATTCATGGCATATCCACGGATATAAATATCCACCATGATTATCTCTTAAAGATCACAATGATCTTCAGATGATATCAAGTCCCATGATATCCATCAAAGTGTCCAAGAGATACTATCATGACATGTCCACAGATATCAAGTCACATGATATCTATCATGATAGTTTATCATTGTAGAGTCGTCACTTTACAATGTCAAATACAAGTGTTCATTATTAGAAAGATCGTCACCTTTCAATAATGTACACAGGGGGAGTAGGCCCATAAAGTCATGGAGTCACACACATGACAAAAGAGTTTACACATTTAAACATCTTTATATATTAGTACAATTTGATAAACAATTTGAATTTCAAACATAAATAACAAATTACATTTCAACCATACCAAGTTTCTTCCTGAAGTGCTCTACCTTGATTTGGGAGAGAGGCTTGGTGAGAATGTCTGCAGTTTGATCATTTGTACTAATATACTCCAACTGAATCACTTTCCTTTCCACCATATCTCTTACATAATGATAGGGGATCTCAATGTGCTTAGATCTATCATGAAAGACAGGATTTATAGAGAGTTTGATGCAACTTTGATTATCACAATGAATAATTGTAGGATTCAAGGGCTCACCAAAGAGTCCCACAAGCAATTTACGAAGCCAAACTGCTTCTCTTGCTCCCATTGAGGCTGCAATGTATTCAACTTCTATTGAGCTCTGTGCAACTGAAGATTGTTTTCTGCAAATCCAGGAGATCATAGCTGATCCTAAACTGAAGCAACATCCTGATGTGCTTTTCCGATCGGTTATACTTCCAGCCCAATCTGATTCAGAGTACCCATGTAGATCTAGTTGATCATTCTTGTAAAGAAGACCATATCCAATAGTGCCTTGAAGATATCTCAAAATATGTTTCACAGCCATTAAGTGAATTTCCTTTGGTTCACACATGAACTGGCTGAGAACATTCACTGCATAGCAAATATCAGGTCTGGTGTTGACCAGATACATCAAGGATCCAATCATCTGTCTGTAAAGGGTTGGATCTGCACACTTGGATTCTGCTGCTGCTTCTTTCAATTTATGAAGGTTGGTTTCCATAGATGTAAACATCAGTCTACAGTCCAACATTCCAAATTTCTTCAGAATATCAATAGTATACTTCCCTTGGTTTAGTATAATGCCCTCTGATTTCTGCCATACTTCTAAACCTAGGAAGTAATGAAGAATGCCCAAGTCTTTCATGTCAAATTCAGAAATTAGATCCTGCTTCCCTTGAGCAATGAGGTGATCTTCTCCTGTTATCAGCAGGTCATCAACATATAAAATAATTATTAGCATATCACCTTTAATTACCTTGAAGTAGAGATTGGAGTCAAAATCATTCTTGGAAAATCCTAATCCCAAGAGATAGCTGTCAATTCTTTCATACCAGACCCTGGGAGCCTGTTTAAGTCCATAGAGGGCTTTCTTCAGTCTGCATACATGTGAGTCAGGTTTATGTATCACAAAACCTTTTAGGCTGTTCCAAATAGACTTCTTCTTCAATGGTTCCATTCAGGAAGGCAGTTTTGACATCCATTTGATGGATCTTCCAACCTTTAGCTGCTGCAATGGCTAACACTGCTCTCACTGATGTGTAACGGGCAACAGGTGCAAATGTTTCTTCGTAATCAATGCCTTCCTTTTGAGAAAAAACTCTTGCCACAAAACGTGCTTTATGTTTTTCTATACTGCCATCAGTAGCATGCTTGATTTTGAAGAGCCATTTGGAAGAGACAACAGATTTCTCTTTTGGTCTAGGCACTATATCCCATACATCATTCTTTAGAATAGACTGATATTCCTCTGTCATTGCATCCTTCCATGCTTGATGTTGGAAAGCTTCTATAACACTGATATGTTCTGAGTTTATGATGTTCATTAGAGCAACATAGCTAGAGAAACGTTTGGGTCTTTTACTCTCCCTGAACGTTCCTTTGGGTGCTACATGATCCTTTGCTTCTTTGATCATCTTCTTGGCCCAAAGTGGTCTCTTTCTGCCGTTGTCATCTGTATTCTCATTTGAAGTAGAAGGAAGTTCATGTGGCATTTCCTCAAGATGCTCCCTTTGAATCTCAGGAGCAGGTTCCATTCCAGGTACTCTAGGGGAATAGGTTTCAGTCTCACTAGAACTTCTTGCCCTCTTGAATGCAATGTCTTCTTCAAAGATGACATCTCTGCTCAATTCAATTTGATTCTGTCTAGGTATGAATATCCTGAAGGCCTTGGAGGTTTCACTATATCCCATAAATATCCCTTTCTTTCCAGAAGGTTCAAGTTTGAATCTCTTCTCCTTGGGCACATGAATATAAACGGGACAACCAAAAATCCTAAAGTGACTAATGTCAGGTTTTATGCCAGTGAAGGCTTCTTCAGGAGTTTTGTTGTCAAGATGAGAATGAGGACATCTATTTTGGATGAAGACAATAGTCCTAGAGGCTTCTACCCAGAAAGAGGTTTCAATGTTTTGGTCAAGCAACATTGCTTTGGCAACTTCTACAATGGTTCTATTTTTTCTTTCAGCAACCCCATTTTGTTGAGGGTTGTAGGCCACTGTGAACTCCCTCTTAATTCCAGCACTCATGCAAAATTCCTTAAAAATTTCAGAGGTGTATTCTTTCCCCTTGTCTGTCCTTAAGGTTTTTATTTTCTTCCCGGAGAAGTTTTCTGTAAGTGCTTTGAACTATTTGAACCTTTTGAGGATTTCTATTGACTCTTTACACTTAAGGAAATAGATCCAGGTTTTCCTAGAGAAGTCATCTATAAATATGACATAGTATAGAAATCCTGCTTTAGAAGGTACAGACATGGGTCCACATAAGTCGGAGTGAACCAGATCTAACACATTTAGGGTTTTGCTCAAACTAATGGGAAAAGATCCCTTTGTATTCTTTCCTAAGGCACAACCTTTACAATTTCCTTCATGAGATGGATTTAACTTAGGTAAGCCTGTTACAAGTTTTTCTATAGAAGGTAGGGCACGGAAATGAAGGTGTCCTAATCTTCTATGCCAAATCTCAGTTGACTCAAAGATGTCAAGGGTAAGGGCTTGTTTAACTTCAGTGCAAAGTTTGTAAAGGTATCCTTGTCTTACACCTATGATTTGGGCTTTCTTGATAGTTGAGTTTTTAGGCCATGCTAGAACTTTTCCATCCATAAATGTAACCCTATATCCATTGTCTTCAAGGGCAGAGATGGATATTAGATTCCTCTTTATTCCAGGTACAAATAAGACTCCAGTGAGTTGAAGGGAGAGACCAGATTTCAATGTGATGGAACAAGTTCCAACCCCTTTTACTTGATGTGTAGAGTCATCCCCAATTGTGACATCTTCATCAGACTCTTCAGTCATAGTGTCTAAGTGTTCTCTAAACCCTGTGATGTGCCTCGAAGAACCACTATCAATCACCCAGTTGTTGATATTGTTAGATACTTGATTAGATAATGCTGAATAGAACACAAAGTTCTCAGATTCATGATCTGAATTTGTCTTTCCTACTTTGGCAAAAGATGCTTGTTGCTTTGATCTGTCAGGGCACTTCATTGCATAGTGGCCATATTGATCACATCTAAAGCATTGCACTTGAGAGATGTCTTTCCTTTTAGAAGATCCCTTTCCATTGGAATTTCTCTTTCTTTTAAAAGATCCTTTCTTGTAGGAGTTTTTCTTATTCCTTTTATTAGATGATGTGTTGAGTACATGAATGTCTTCATCTATGTTTTTCTGTTTGTTTTCTTTTGAGGAGAGTCTTGTTTCTTCTTGAAGGCAGTCAGTTCTTAGCCTGTCAAACTTAGGGAGTTTAGATCTTGCACTTATTCCTTGAACAAATGACTCCCATGAGTTTGGTAGGCCTCCTAGTGCAATTAGAGTTAACTCTTTGCTATCAATCTGATATCCAATTGTGGATAATTGATCCCTTAGTTCAATAATCCTCATGAAGTATGCATTAATGGACTCTCCTTTGTTTATTTGAGCATTGTTGATTTGCCTTTTTAATGCAAGAGTCCTGCAGGTGTTGTTGATCTCATAAGTACTCTCAAGAGATTTGTACATATGGTATGCAGTTTCATGTTTTGCTAGGATGGGCACTATATGATCCCTAACTGCATCTACTAGGATTTTCATGGCCTTTTCATTGTTTTCTATCCATTGAGTTTTCTCAGGTTCAGACTTTGTTTCCTTCATATTTTCTCTCACAAGTGAATCTAGCTTATTCTCTCTAAGGATCATCATGATTCTAAATTTCCATGATGTGAAATTGTTTGCTCCTGCAAGACGATCTTCAAATCTGATCATACTTGACATTATGAAGAATGTGAAGTGAATTAGATTCTAGAAAAATTACGAATTTTCTTGAGCAATTTGATATTTAGATTTGACTTGGATTCACACAACGTGGCTCTGATACCATGTAAATGTAATCAAATCTTCTATCAAAATGAGAGATTAAGGGTTCTAAAGAGATTCTAAGTTTCTAGAATTCTCCTAAAATTCTAAGACAGATTTTCGATTTCTAGATTTATACTAAATGTGTTGATTGCAGAACATTAATGATTTCGATGTCTGCATATTAAGATTGGAATCATCTTTTGTGTGTAAGGAGACCTGCCTCCAAGGGATGCGTCTCTTGAGAGGACGTGTCTCCACACGTGGAGACACGTCCGCTCAAGGGACGTGTCCCTTTGGGCGTGGGTTCCTCTCACAACCGATGATCATTCGGTTTAAACAAACTTAGCGTATAAACACACCCTTACACATGGCGGATGTATTACAAGAATCCCGAATTTTAATCAATGCGAATTCTAAACATCATTTAGATAACTTTGATTTTATACATGCTTTATAAAATTCGATTATTTACTTATTTCCAGAAATATTAAACATGAAGAGTATTTGATCTTATATAAACGATGATGATGCTTATAGCAATCATCGTTTATATCTGACCTAAGCTACCATTCATTAACAGGAGTCTTGGCTGATGTAAGTGAGGAGAATGTGGTGCAAGTAGTTACAGATAATGCAGCAAATTATGTTGCTGCAAGTAAACTACTAATGGATAGGCACCCATCATTTTTTGGACTCTTTGTGCTGCTCATTGCCTTGACCTCATATTGGAGGATCTTGGCAAGATTGCATGGATCAAAGCATGTGTGGAGAGCAAAAAATATCACTAAATCAATGCATTTTAGGACAATGACATTGATTTAATTCTTTTTCTTATGTCAAATGCCTGGTGGGAGAGATTTGGTGCTAAGGTACCAAATCTGCAAAGGATTACAGCTCGAGTATTGAGCCAACCATGCAGTGCTTCAAGTTGTGAGCGCAATAGATTGTCAATGTAGAGGTTGAATGATCTAGTTTATGTTCATTACAACCTTTGCCTTGCCCACAGAAAAATTTTGGGCACTAACTTATCACCCATCACATTAGAGGAGGTTGATCCACAATCAAATTAGATCACTAAGGCTGAAGATCTTGTCTTTAGTGATGAGAACCTTGATTGGGTTGACCAAGTGGATAGAGAGGCAGAGGCAATATCCATGGTAGAGGATAGAGCACAAGCAAACACCTTGGATGTTGGTGCAAGTGTCATTGAGACACAAGCAGAGATCATGATTGCATCATCATCCAGGACCTATCTTAGATGCCTATGTAGGAGGGTTGAGTGATGCAGGTTCCTCTGAGACATAGACTTCTAGCTTTTGTTTTGATATTTGTTTAGAACTTTTGATGCCATGGATTTCATATTCCATGAGTATTGTATACATTTGACAACATTTATATAACTAATTGTGTTACTATTGGTATTTCTTTCAACTAAAATTTGCATTTATACTTATATGATCAATGTATGTTTGTGTATGTGATCAAAGTAGTTTCTATTTGATGAGGTTATTGTGTCTTTAAATTTTATTTATTAAAGGGTGCATGAAACAAGTTTTAAATCGTTAAAAATCTCCAAATTTCTTGGGTTTTTCAATTTGCCAAGTCTAGGCGCCGAGTCAAAACTCGGCTTGTCGAGTCCGAGGCGAGTTTGAATCTTGGAACATTGATTTGAATGCTCTAGGATACGATATTTGGCAATCTATCGAAGTTGGTTATACTCCTACAACTCCATTAATGGATCAAGCCAAAAAGAGGGCAAGCGAGAACAACACCAAAGTCAAAAATGCAATTTTGTGTGGATTATCCAAATTGGAGTTTGTTAAGGTTATGCACTACAAATTGGCTAAGGACATGTGGGATAAGTTGAAAAATATATATAAGGAGACGATAAGGCTAAGAAGACCAAGCTTCAAAGCCACAAGAGACAATTTGAGAGTTTGAGATGAAGGATAAAGAAAATATCGCTGCCTATCTACTTCACATGGATGAAATTGTCAACACTATCTATGGTCTTGGAGAGGAGATTGAGAGTTTGAAATTGTCAAAGCCACAAGAGACAATTTGAGAGTTTGAGAGGAAGGATAAAGAAAATATCGCTGCCTATCTACTTCACATGGATGAAATTGTCAAAACTATCTATGGTCTTGGAGAGGAGATTGAGGATGCAATAATTGTGCAATAGATCTTAAGGTCTTTCCCCATGAGATTTGACGCAAAAGTTTCAGCCATCGAGGAAATGAAGGATCTAAAGTTCTAAACACTTTGAAGATGGACGAATTGCATGGGATCCTCACAACATACGAAATGACGGCGGAGAAGGAGAAGCCATCAAAATGAGAAGCCACCTTCAAAGCATCCAAGAAGATAAAGAACAAAGGATATATATTGACTATCGAGTGAAAGTTCAAGTGATGAAGAAGCACACTTTGTAAGAAAGTACAAGAAAGGATCCAACAAACATAAAGGTAAGTCTACTCTTAAATGTTTCAATTATGGTAGAATAGGTCATTTTGCTTCTAAATGTCCACAAGGTGAGAGAGAGTAGTGAAGAGGAAGAATACTACAAAAGGAAAGGAAGTATCATTATAACAAGAAAAGGAGTGCACAAGGGAAGCAAGAAAAGAACTTTCAAAGGTATAAGAGTCTACATTCAAGAAACAAGTAGCTCATCCGAAGAAAGAAGTGGAAGCTTCTCCGATAGTGATAGAGAAGAGATACTCTTTATGGCGATGGAGGTAAAGGATGATGAAGACAAAAGGAAAGAAGAAAGAGATTTGAAAGAAGAACATACTGAAGATGATGAAGAAGAGGATCTTGAGAAGGAACTCCAATTTTCCTATCATAAGATCGAGAAGCTCAAGAAAAGGAATTCAAGACTAAAGTCGCAATTTCAAGAAGATGGCAAGACTAAAGCAAAATCATCTCAAAATCTCGAAGAATCAGAAAGGACGATCATGGATCCGAAGATTCAAATTGAGGAAGCAAAACGAATTGAAGTTGTACGAGATCAACTAAAGTGTGAGAAATTGGAGCTTGAAGTTGTTTCCCTAAGGGAGTTGGAACAATCGAATGATCAATTAAATCGAAGCATCAAGTTCGAAAAGAGCTCCAAAATTTTGGAAGATATTATCAAATCCCAAAGATTTCCTTTTATCAAGATAGGTCATGGTTTTGAAGAAAAACAAAAGACAATCAAAGAAGGATCAAGCTCTAAGGCTACAAAGTTACCAAAGAAAACAAATGAAGAAAAGTCCAAAAGTTATGCAAATGTGCTCAAAGGCTCCATTCAAAGAAGAGAGAGTAATATTACTCAAAAAATCAGCATTCCTCACAAAGGCAACAATGAAGGTTTCAGAAGACCATTTCATCAAAGGCAACTGCAAATGAACAGGTTTCAACATTCATTTTATGGTTATTGTTTCTTTTGCAATAAGTTTGGTCATAAAGCAGCAGATTGTAGAACTCATGCAATAAGGGATTTGGTTTCCTAAAGAGGAGCTATAATCCATTTGTTCCTCTAATGGACTACAACATCATGTCCTACAAGTGCAATAATTTTGGTCATACAGTGCGTTCTTGTAGAAGTGATTTTGCTGAACCTTCAAAACAAAACAAGGAGGATGCTCTTGACAAGCCAAAAGAGGAATCTACAAAAGTTTGGAAGGAGCTTGAAATAAAGGAGAAATACATGCTAGTACAAGCAGCCCTCCATGTGCAAAATGAAGAAAATCAGTGGTACATTGACAGTGGTTGCTCAAGGCACATGATAGGGGATAAAAGCAAGTTCCTCACTTTGAAGGAAATAAATGGAGGCACAATAAAGTTTGGAGACGATGCTACAACAAGGATCACAGGAAAAGGCACTCTTAGTTTTGACAATGGAAAGACAAAGACTGAGCACAATCTTCTAAGTGTGACTCATTGTGTGATTAAGGGCACACTCACATTTCATCCAAGTGGTTGTGAAATCAGAAAAACAAGAATAGGGAAACTTGTTGCAGATGCTAATAAAACTGCAAATAATCTCTATACTCTTAGTGAAGTCAAAGGAGAAAAGTGTTGCATGGCACAAGAAGATAGTTGGTTTGGTGGCACAGTTTCAAGCAGCACCAAAGGAAACACTTGTGCAAGCAGTGAAGAGATGTCATGTCCCTAGAATTACGACGTTAAAAAACCCTAAATGTTGAAATACAAGTGATTAGATAAAATGAATAACAAAATACGAATTAAAATTATAAAAGGAAATATTATTGAGTTAATACTTTTATAATTACAATTGTCATAAGATAATATTGTAATTATAAATAAAATTCGACAATACACAATAAACATTGACAACCTTAAAATCATTATAATCATTATAATAAATAAATGTTAAAGGGTATATAATATAAATAAATAATAAATATATTATATATATTTCAATAAAAGATTATTAGGATTCCTATTACCGCCTATATTCATTGGTGTGTGGTATTCTATTATGGGTTTGTGAAAATCTGAGTATCATTGTCGTCGGTGTATTTATTGAGCCTTGTAAAAGCTGCCTTGATATCGATCCTTCTTATGCCGTGAAAAATTACCGTATTGAGGGGATCGCATAATGTATAGGATCTCTATTGAAGACCATTTGTGATCAATCCTCCTGCCCCATTGCAGAAGTATCTACAAGGCGATTCAATAAATTCGACTCTATGTGGGCGTTGATTATAGTCAAGATTATACTGGATTCACTAATAGCTGAATTACTTTCCTCGTCCGCCGTCAAAGCATATTAGTGGATTATCAGGCTTTATCTCTACCGCCATTATGTATGAAGCTCGTCAATATTAAACCCATTGGCGCTATTGTGATTCTCGCATAGGATCAACAATTCTCAATGGGTTGTGTCCCGTTATCATACTCCTTGGAAGTATATTGATAAAGGATAGACAATGAATTACATAGTTAGAAGATACGACTGCAGCAATCATATAATAAGCTAAGGAAGGCCATTTATTAAACAAAGCATCAATTTACTTCAAAGGGCACGGGTAAAGGATGCCACCCTTAACATAGAGGAGTATGGCATGTATAGGAAGGAAATCTTCGAATGGTTTTAAAATGGGTTTCTCCTCTATACAGATCAAAGGGCTCCAAGAAAACATATGATCTTATCAATCGGGTTGTATAGCTTTATCAATAGATCTAAGACCGTTTAGTTATAGGCTGCATAGATAATCGGCAAACATCAGACACAACACCTTACCACATATTGCATACAAGATTATACTCGGAAACAACATCCAGCTCGAGGCATCAACCAATCACATCTTCCTCACATGAGTTTAGGAAGATAAAGATCAAGCATAGTAACCTTACCAATCTCCCTTCTAGAGGCCATTATCCACTCATACTTTATTACAAAACTATGATCAAACAGTAGCATCCCTATATGATGTCAACATATACAAGGATCAAACAATTACACTATTAATCACCTAAAGTTACTATTCAAATAGACCAAATGGAGCAACATTTTTAATGTCTCTCAAACTTTATGGGTTATTGGCATATTAGATATCTTCATTTATAAATAGAAGGCAAACTTTAGGATGAACCATAATATGGGACATTACAAAAGAATATTCAAGTATCTAAAGGGCACTATGGATATTGGGTTGTGGTACACAAGAGGTGAAGATTTCACCCTCACAACATACATGGATGCGGATAGGGCTGTCGATATTGATGATAGAAAAAACACAAGTGGAGGTGCATTCTGTCTTGGCAACAATCTTGTATCATGGTTAAGTAAGAAATAGGAGTCAATTTCCTTGTCCACAATAGAAGCATAATACATTGCAACAACTTCTTGCTGCACTCAAGTCCTTTGGATGAAGCAAACTTTGAAGGACATCAAGGTTGAATTTGATCATCCCATTTCCATATTGTGTGACAATACAAGTGCACTTAACATATAGAAGAACCCAGTTATGCACTCTAGGATGAAGCATATTCCAATTAAATATCATTTCTTGAGAGAGCAAGTGGTTGATGATCAAAAGGTGAAGTTGGAGTATGTTGCTACAAACGAATAGATTGTGGACATATTCATGAAGCCACATACAAAAGACTTTTGAGTACTTGAGGGAGAAATTGGGAGTGATATCACTCTCACTTAGTCACTAAATTAGTCAAAAGAAGCATGTGTTCAAGGGGAGTTATTCATTGTCTTATCTTTCAGCCCTAAGATACCTTGGCCATTGATGTCAAAGGGGGAGAAGTAGAGAAAAGGGGAGCATGTCAGTCAGGGGGAGCATTTTAGTCAAGCGGAGAAGTATGGTCCTATTGCATTTCAAGATTATTTCTTTGTAGGGTTGCCATCAATGAAAAAGGGGGAGATTGTTGGAAAAATGTTGTCATTGATGTCAAAGAGCCTATCAATGATGAGGATAAAATTAAGTTGCAAGATTAATAGTTTATATTCTACATGGGCCAACCCATGTCTAGCTCCCTTGAAGGTGTTTTAAATGCAAAATAAAATTAGATAATTTGGGATGACCCCCCTCTTGGAGCCACCCCTTTTGGGGATTTTTACATTCAAAAATAAATTTATTTTTTATGGGGCTCCCAAAGAGGGTCGACCCCCTAGAGTGGAGCACCCACCTTGGGCAAATAAATTAAAAATAAATAAATGTTATGTTTGCCAAGTGGGCCAACCCTCCTTGGAGAGTCACCTCCCTTGGGTGAAGGGTCATGAAGTGAGTATAAATAGAAGTTTGAAGGAAGGGGCAAAAGCAATCAATTCAAGGAATAATATTCATATGAAGAGCAGAAATAAAAAGCTATTTGGGCAGATTTATGAGACATATATGAGCAGATTTATAGCAGCAATTTTGTGAGAAGAAAAGAAAAATAAAAGTAAGATCATGGCGTTTTTATGAGTAAATTATTGAAGACTATATTACAGATTTATGAGTGGATGTATGGCAGATTTGTGAGCAGTTGAGAGGACAGATCTAAGGAGTTGCAAATAAAATTATTATATTGTTCTTGTCGAGGTTGGAGCCTCCTATTTGAGAAGATCAAGAGATTGGAGCCTCTTGTTGGGTTGGTGCTCAGTGGAGTCTCCAGTGGGTTGGTGCCTACAAAATTTGTAAGAAGATTAATACAAACAATATTTTGCATGGTTTTTTCCCGTATGGGTTTCTACGTAAAATCATGTCTCTTGTGTGTGTGCTTAATTGCTAGATCTTGCATGTATGGTATTGTTATGGATGATTAAGTTTTGAAGTAATATTGCTACAATTATTTAAATTGTGAAAAGTAAAGTTTTGATCTATATTGATTCACCCCCTGCCCCCCCGACCCCAGTATAAATGTGTGTTTCATCATCTACATAAAGTGGCAATTTTTCCTAGAGAAGTCATACAAGCAAAGAAACAACAAAATGAATGTCTCTTCATTTATGGAACATTTAGGAGTTCTTTGTCACACGAAACAACACTCATTAGGAAGAATGGGAAGTGGACAATTTTGTTATTGATGGCATATGGAATGACTTAAGCATTGAATTGATTGTAGAAGAAAAGAAACGCAAAGAAAATAGTGACTAAAGGAAAAAACAAGATAAAGTAATGTTGTGATTGTACTATTCATTATAGTTTGCAAACTCAAACTTGGCAAACTAAAAATTTCTTACTTGGCAAAAAGTTTGCAAAACTCGACAACTTAGAAAATTGTGCTTAAATGTCTTAAAAACACATTACAAAATGTATCAAATAAGTCTATAAATGTAATGTCCCAAATTTTTGTGAAGTCAACATATAATTAAATAATTAATTTTAAGTTGTCAAAAAGGGTTAAATTAAAAGGCAACTTAAATTAATTATTGTAGTGGTGCAAAAGTAACTTAAGTTAGAAAAGTTAAATAAATTAAATAACTTCCTTTTGAATTTCAAAAAAGGGAATGAAATTGGAAAAATGGAAAAAGGAAGAATTCAAGAAGACAAGAGTTACGAAGAGGAATGAATAAAAGATTTCATGAGCATTGTTTGAGGTATACTGGTTTTGGAATTGGAAAACAAGTTATTGCTGGTTGAACAAAGTTCACCACATCCTTTTGGAGGACGAAAACCCTCTAAAAGACGATCACCTTCGGTGGTGAGATCATCCACCTTGGTTGGTAATTGGCGGAATAATTCAGGTTTGGCATTTGATGTTAACAGTTGGAGTTCTCGAAATTTGGGAAATCTTGTCCCAAGCCAAATTTTAGAATTTTATAACAGAATAGAGTCGCAGATTGGATTATTCAATATTATATCTGCAATCGGACAAATGGTGATACTGTCAGATTGGTGGATGTTAATAATGTGCTTGATTTTGGTAACCGTATTTTACACTGGTGTTTGAAAATTGAGTCGCTGCTTTAATATAGTATAGCTGTTCTATTTCTAGAACAAATAGCTTTATCTACCAGAAGTTGTAAAAATTAAGGTGAATTGACTACCATACAAAGTCAAGATATTTAGGTCTTCTAGCATCTGCCATTTCAAATAAATTAACTGGTTAATTTTTGGTGACCACTACTAATTGTGAAGAGGTCGGTTAGTTTTATCTACGCAAATATTAATGAGATATGAAATTGTGGTAATATCTGCAAAAGAACTATGTGTGGACAGTTATTAAATCCTTCAAGTGGTCAATATCTTAGGAGAAATCAACTCCCATACAAATTTCAAACTATCCTCATAAATCTATGGGCAGCACTATATCACATTTATGTAGTAGTATGGAGAAGGATTGTTGAATGATAGCACTTCATCTATTAATGACACTACTGTCTTATGAAGAATCGTGATCACCATTCAAAGGGACCTGCAGATATTTGTTTGGAGTTCTATTTTCATTGAGCCATCAGACATGTAATCGGAGTTCCTAGGAGGAGCTATAAGAAAGAGACCCCGATAATTAGTATTGGCTATCAATATCTCTAGCGCCATTCCACAAGGAGCAAAAGAGGTTCTGAAGGTTTATATCCAAGAATTAAATAATTCTAGGATCATTGACAGGCAGTTAAATTCAATACAAGGGCGGATAAGTAATTCCTAGTGGCGGACTCTATTGAGGTGCGGAGAGGTGAAGAGTTGAATTTTTATGAAGGGCGTCTCATTAAATAATTCTTTGCCATGGGTATGCTGTAATTCATGTATGAATTGGCAAACTAAATAAAGATAAAGACTTTAATGAAAGAAACGGGTGTGTTTAAATAATCAGGAGGTGCTTATTTGAACTATTGTCATTCGAGACTATGGAGGAGGCAATTAAAGGTTCTAGCACAGCATGAATAAATAATTAAGGAAGTTGTGATTTATTTAATACCAATTTGGTCACTCTTTGCTTAGTGCTCTTTGTTTGGGGTCCACACTATATGACGTGGAGAGTGTAAATAAAGGTTGGTTTATTTGTGTAGAGCAAGGGAATACGCAGATTATCCCTGAAGCAACTTTAATTGTAATAGCTATCGCCAATGTATATATATATTCATATATTCCACTTAAAGTACCACCGCTAAGATTTCCTACTCCTTAAGAGTCATATCAATCACCTTCCATTAGTAGTTCCTATCAAGGGTATCGTGGAGCTATAAGGTGTAAAAAACCAAGGTAACAAGTTTCTGACTATTATATATGTAGTCGTAAATTAAAGAGGGATTTCCTGTATGGTAATATACCCGTCCTAGGAGGAATATTGATTTCATTTAGTATACAAGAGTAGCTGCAAAGCAACTAATTTGCTTATATAAACATTGAAGCTGGGTTATCTAATTGGAGAGTGGTTTGTTGTACCCCAAAATTAAAATTTTTGCTACACTTAGACATTTTGAAGAAACAAGTAAAAATCTTGTCAAAATTGTCAAAAAAGGTCAAAATTCGGGTTTGCATGTCTTGCATGAGGGGTAAAAATGAGAAAATTCCAAAATTTGACGATTTGGGTCTGCTCAAAGCGACCTAATCTACAAAACCCAGATCTCAGTTTTTCATCCCTACTTTTTAGGAAAACTGCTATTTTTAGAAATTTCCTAAAAATAGTAACTTTTATGGGTTTCTTTCAAAACGGATATTGGCAAAATTTTCTAAAAATAGAAAGTTTGTCCGCCAGGGTCCGAACTAATTTTGATTGGCTCAAAATACTTCCATATCAGGCTAGTGCAGTCAGAATCTCAAAAAGATCAGTTTTGCCCTAGTGGGTCTATTCTGCTTTTTCATAAGCACTTTAGGAGCTCCGAAGTCATCAATGGAGGTCAACCAACTGCCAGGCGTCAAATCCAATACTCACGCGCTAAACAAAAATTGAGTTGATGAGCATGCACAAAGAACGAAAAAGGTGAAAATATCAAAAAATTGACCAAGTCTGGGAACTTTGGGCGCCCTAGGGGCGCCCAGCTTTTTGGAAGGGAAAATCCAGCTGTTAGGGTTTGCAGGTGAGCTCAATCTCTTCTGAATCTAATCAGCTTCGCAACAGGTGTCTTCGTCCGAGCATCAGACTGGTCAATCTCCGACAAATCCAGATCAAAGCTGAAGGTACATAATGAAGATTCAAGTCTGAAGATGAAATCAAGCAGAAAATATTCTAAGTCTAGAGCAAATGGGCACCCCTAAAGGAGAAAGGTGCCCAAAATTTTGAGGGCTTAAGCAAATGAATTTGCCAGTGAAGCCTCCAACGTGACTTTGCCAAATTTGATCAAGGTTTCCAACAAGATCTCCAGCACGTAAAACGGAGTTGGCAGTCGCCAGATGCAGCAGGTAGAACAAAGGTCCCGACAAGAGCCAAAGCCAAGAGCAAGAAGAAAACACAATAAAATTGACTAACTCTGGTCAAGTTGGGTGCCCCTGGAGAAGAAGGGCGTCCAAGGTTTTGGAGCTCTAGATGGTAAAATTTGCAGATACAACATCTAAGATCACTTCGTCGGTTTTAGTCAAGCTATCCAATGAAGCTGTCAGCCAGTCAGTCGGATCAGCGTAGCTCCCGGAACCAGGATTTCATTAGACGATCAAAGGGAAATGAAGAACTTGAAAATCATAAAAATGGCTAACTCTGGACAAAATGGGCGCCCCTGGAGGAAATAGGCTCCCATGAATTTGAAGGTCAAAACGAAGTTTTTAGTCAAAGACGCCTCTAGAACAATCTTTTCAGAAACAATCAGGCTACGCGATGAATCATCCAGCTCACTCATCGAATCAATTTGGAAGCCGGATATCAAGGTCAAAGAAGGGCTACAAAATTGTGAAAAGTTGAAAATTTCCAAAAAATGAGCCAAAATTTTCAAGGTTTCAAAATTGCAAGATGAAGGGAATGTCCAAGTTCATCAAACCAGTTGTTTTAGAGTTTTGAAGATTAAAGCGAAAGAAAGCAAACCTATTTCAAACCCTAAAGTCTATTTAACACCTCTTTCATGCAATTTTCATCATTTTGCAGGTGGCATCCCAAGGAGAAGAGTGGAGCAGCAAGAAATTTTTCAAGATTCAAAAGCTCAAAGTTGCTGATTTTCAAAAATATTTTTCAGACCAGCAGCATAAGACCTTGCTTTTTCATTGCTTTTTTCATCTAGAAGATCAAATTTTTCAAGGAGAAGATCAAAGACTTCAAATTTCAGCCTTCTGGATCTGCTCAACTCATTCTTCTGAAGAATTTTTCAAAAAATTCATCAAGTTGCAGCAGCTGCTTTTTATTTGCATGTCAGTGAAATCCTCAATATATTCGAATTTTGATCATCTGGGTCCTCTCAAATCAGTCTTTTGAAGAAAACCCATATCACAGCTTTTTTAAAGAAAATTTCAAATTCTAGGGTTTGCTGCTTTTTCCATCAGCCATCAGTGTTTTTAAAATCTGATCAACTGGGTCCATTTCTAATTATATTCTGAACAAAACCGAGGTGCTAGCTTTTTTTGTGAAAAATTGAAGAAATTAGGGTTTGCTGCTTTTTCAGTCTAAAATCAAAATTTTCAAAAACGAACAATTTGGGTTGTCTTGCAACGAAATTCTGAGCAAAACCCATATCTCAGAAAAAAATTCAAAAATTTGTACATTGGAGGAAGAAAAATCAGCATTCTAAAAATAGTAAGTTGCTCAAAACTTGTCTGAACCTAGGCGAGTTTACAGTCATTCTTCAAAGTTTTCAGAATGGAATACACTCCCGATGATTTCAAGACCAAATCAACTCTCTACCACGATTTCATCAAAACAGTTGAGACGGACTTGCATCACATCAAGCCGGTGTTTGATCTACACGCTTTGGAGAGCGTAGGCAACACTACCATCAGAAACTTGGGACACTCTGGACTCCTCGCAGCAGCGTCTATTCCTATCTCAGTGCAGAGCCTCGAGTTTGTAATCGCTTGCATCAAGCATTACAATCCGGCTACAAGGGAGATTCAATCAGTTGATGGCAGATTGATATGCAGTTTGAAACCTAATATGATCGAGAAATGTTTCTCCATTCCCCCTTGGCCTGAAAGTGTCACTATCTCAAAGGGCGAATGTGAGGATGTGGGAAATGCACAAGGACAAATATAGCAAGAAGATTGCTCAAAGGTGGATGAAGGAGAAGCATAAGACTTTGCCTAAGAACATCGGGTGAGGCGAGTTCAAAGATGAGATTACTATCATAATCACCTTGCTCAACAGGGTAACTAGATCAGAAGATGCTACTAAGTTTCAGCCTTGGATGTTCTATGCTATACCCCATATCATGAAGAAGACTGAGTTCTATGATTGGCCCACCTTGATCAGTGATAGCCTCCATCAACAGATAACAGAGTATTTCCAAATTCATGAGTTCCATATGGTTTCTTACCTAGTCTACCTAGTGGCCTATCAAGGTCAATTCAGGGGGTTGAACACCGAGGGATCGTTGCGCGTACAACATATCTACAACTACTATCCTCAGTTGGAATTCATGAAGTCATTGCATCACTACAAGAGGGCGAATGAAGCTTTCCTGATATACACAGTGTGGGACCTGGACAATGAATTGCACGTCCGTATCTCTTCAGTCGCCAAGGCAGCGATGGCGGAGTGGGTAGATTGGTTCATACAATTTCCTACTTTCACCTATCTCAGAGTCTATGGCTTTTCAGGCGCCCCACTCATGCTACCAAGGTACCCATCAGACGAAGTTGTCTTCATGGAGTTCTTAAGGCAGGCACATGATGTCCACGCGTTCTTGAGGAATAGAAAGAAACCCGCCCTCAATTTTCCATTGGGACTGGGAATCTATACATGCAGAACAGCAGTAGATGCTAAAACCATGGGAGATGAGTTAGACAAACTTGGTCTCAAGCCTTACAGCGAGAGACGATTGTATGATCCTCATGGCACCTACGCTACTCGACTTGAGAGAAACTATGCTCACATATCTGCCCTTGAAGATTTTTGGGCCAATTGTACAGATGAGTTCGAGGTGTGGAGGCGTAGTTACAGTAGGCTCACTCTTCACCAGATGAAAGACTGCCTATCAGAGGATATCGAAGGATTGTCAAATGATGATGAGGATGTGTTACTCCCAATGTATGCCCGGAAGAGAATTAAAGATCAGCCCCTTCCTCAAGTCAATTGGGCTAATAAGGAATCCCTCTCAGTCGAAGAAAGGACGAGGCAAGTCCTCAAACATAGCAAGGTCTTCCTAGTTCTCAAAAGGAAGAAGTCCATCCCAGCAGCAGAGCCGCCAAGGGTACAGTCATCACTTCCCTCCTCTTCCAGAGCACAATCAAAAGGGAAAGGCGCAAGTCGGTCTCAAGATGGTGTGAAGGGCAGCAGGTCGACCAAAAATGTAAGGAGGCTAGACTTCTCAAGTATAGGCATACAGGAGCCATCAACGGTTGAAGCAGAAGCTCCTCCAGAAGAGCCTATACCTCAGAAGGAGACAAAAGAAGCGCCCGTAGCACACGATTCTATACCACTGACAGGGTCTTCACCAATCCATATTGACCTAGATATCGAAGATAATGAAGAAATTGCAATTGTAACTCCCAAGGAAGTTAGTAAAGACACTACCGTGTCTTGGCTTGAGAGCTCCTTGGGAAGGGAAAGAAGAAGACCTTCATATCAGGTGAATTTTGATGACCTTGACAACATCTATCAGGAGCCGCCTAAGAAGAAAGCGAAGAAGCAAGTTCATTATGAGAGGAATCCTGATGGTGAGGCGATCATGGAGACTGCCTTACCTCCTGAACATAAGAACAGAGATGAAGTGGATATGGAGGACTTCGTGATGGTTAAGGCTAACCTTGGTAAAAACACCAGACATGCAGATGTCAGTCTATTCAAAGTTGTTTCTGAAAGCCTTCAAGAAAGAGTGCTCAAGGATGGGGAAGACAAAGCAGCCCTCAAGGCTGAAATACAGCAGCTCAGGCTTTATATTTCTAACCTGGTTCATGGCTCTTCGCAGGCTACTCAGTTGCTGCCCCAGGTTTTAGATACACCAGTTGATCATCATCAGTTGAGGCAGTTGGTCATTTGTGGGAAGGAAACTCAAGAGTGGATCAAGAGTTTCATCATCAGAGGAAAGGAGATCTTAGCCCAGATGTTTCAGTTGAGAGACAACGCTCATGCGTTGCGTCAAGGTATCCAAGGGTTTGAGCAATCAGTGGCTAAAGTAAAACCAAGGCACGAAATCATAATTGCTGATTTGGATACAGCCTATAGTTCAACGGCTTCAAAAGAGCACAAGAGGCAGATCATTGCTTGGAGAGAGCGTCGTGTCTTCAAGGTCAAAACCTACGAGACGATATCCGAGGAGTTTATTGCCTACAGACAAAGGGTGATCGAGGCTCTTCTTTTCATCAGTGAATTTTTCACAGAGATTCCTTCTCATTACAATCTCGAAGATGGTTCCTACGTTGGGTTAGATGAAGTGCAAACTCAATTTCAGAGTGTTGTTTGCAACTGTGATAGCAGCAATACAGTTGGTGGCAGAATGAATCACCTTGCCATGATGTCAGCAAGATTTGAAAAAGCGGCCAATGAGGTCGAAGATTTCCTGAGATCAATTGCAAATGGAGAAGATATCTTGGAAAAGCGCAACTTTGCTATCGATGGAATAGATGCACCGGATCAGGACACAGTTTCCTGCTTTTTAGCGGATGCGATTGAGATTTGAAATGGCTTTCATCTAGAAGCTTTCTTTCTGCTTTCTTTCTATTCTTGGAGCAATTCTTATCCATTCTTCGAAGAGAAAGAAGATAAATTGTAATAGTTGGCAGTCCCTACTTTTTCTGCTTTCTTAGGTGTTAGTTGTTATCTTCTTTCTAGATTTAGAAATAAAGCTTGCTTGCTGAGCAAGCCCTAGACTGTAAAAGCAAGGAGATTTTAGGGTTCCCTACTCCTCTGCTTACCTATAAATAAGAATCTTTGCTCATTAGTTTTCTTTAACCATGCTAGTGATAACAAAACGCTGAGCCTAAGTGCTTTTTATTTGTTATTCAGTGTTGTTCAAATGTTTTATGATAGCGAATTGTTGAGTCTCTTTTAGCCAACAAGTAGTTATTGTAATTGTTGTTCCTATTGTGTAAGCACAAGTTTTGCAAGCCTCTTTAGCTGCAAGCTCTTGTTCCAGGCATGTATTTAGTAATTTTTTGTTCCAGAAGTTTGAGAAATAAAATCATGAGCCTCCTTTGCCTTGGTATAATGTCTCAGATTTCCATTTATTGTGTTATGCTTTTGTGAGCTTAATTTCAGCCTACATTGAAGTGTGTAGATGTATGTTGAGAAAGAGTTCTCTTAAGCCTTCGTCAGAGAATCAACTTTGTTCATTTCTAATTCTCTTGCTCTGCGTATTACTTGAGATATTAGAAATGTCTTTAGCTTAAATTAGTCGTAGTTGGAATTCTTAAATCAAAAAATCTCAGTTGTGGTGTTTGTGTTTTATAAACCTTGTGCTCTAGCTAAAACAAAAAGATAGGCGAATTAGATTTAATTTACTTTCTTTTACCCCATCAGCAAGAGGGAGCTTCCCCTCCAAATTTGAAGAGCAGTTTTACTGTGCATAGCTGTCCATTTCAAATCCGCATTCTAGAGGTGAGAATTTAAACGCCAACATGGTCTTACAGTTTAAAGGCAAGGAGTTGGTTCCAATTCATCAGGTAAAGAGTGAAATATAATTTGTATTCAATGTGATTTAAAATATAAGGAATCTCTTGTGTTCTCGAACTCTTATCTCTGCAAATTATTTGTGTTTTTATAATGCTTTATGTTAGTGCAACTTGAAACTAGAAATCTCCTTCTTGAGGGACCATTTAGTTGGCTGTTTGTTAAATGAATGTATGACACTAAGGCATTTGCAAATTAAACATAACAAACTCAGACCTGGGCATTGGTTATTGTTTGACGAAGTTTGCTTATTTGAAGTAAAAAAAAATTGGTCTTATTTTGAAAACCTTGTTCTCAATTTGGGGTAGGACATTATATTAAAACAATTTTTATTAGATTTGAATACAAATATAATGCAAAATAACATCATGTGGATTCAATACCTTGCTGATAACTATTATGAATTTATAATGATTGTCTTTGAAAATCACGATCATAAATTGCATATTTAGGCAAGTTAGAAATTACAAGATTTTGAAATTTTCTCTTCCCCATTCTAGTGAAAAATTCAGGGGTAGTGGGTCTAGTTCTCCACCCTACTACTAGATGGTCGTGACTCCTCTACCATATCAATGTCATTCAATGACAATCCAAACTCTCATGCTCCTGTTGCAACCACATCCTCCATAGCCTACCTCTCATAATCAACAATCTCATCCTTTGTAAACAAGGAGTCCTCAACCTACATAGTCCAATCACTATAGGGATCAATTTCCTTCAAATCAATAAGCTACTATGATTTTCCCTCCATATTTCTTATGCAAAGTCGAAAGTTGTTTTGCACAAAAACTAGGTCATTGAGGTGCCATTAAGTCAACTTATTACAATTCCTCGTGTAAATAGCATAAGAAAAACTCCAATTGTGCTCACAACCAGAAGGATTATAAGGTTGAGACAAATTTCAGAGGGCTAGCTTTTGGAGATTGTTGTGGGTTGTCACAATACTAGAATTACTTGTGCATTGGTAGATAATGGTTTTGGTCCCAAACATTTGCAACATGCATTCTTACATAAAATAAGCATTGATGCCTCTCATTTGCAGAAAACTTTGTTATGGATTGAAGGATTTCATAGGATTAATTAGTTATTGTGATATTATTTCCTTCTCTAATTTTGTCACCCTTGTTACACTTACCATGTTATTCCATGTAATGCCTATATTATAACATTCTCCTAGGTAGACCTTAGATCCATGCGACGAGGTTCGTCCCTATTACTCTTCATCAGTCATCAGAGCTTATTCATAATAATAAATCTTACATGATTTTTGGCGATGAAGATCTCTTTCAATATTGTCAAGCTGCAAAATCACACATTCTTCTTAATCCCCATGTTCACCTATCTTCTCCTCCACCTCCTTGTGTTGAGTAAACTTTTGTTACTCCTTCCTCTTCAACTCAAGATGTCACTCTTCCTTCTTCTAACGAACTGCCCTCTAATCCATATGCTTGTCTAGAGGATAATTGGGTTCCTCAAATTTTATTGTATTTAGATTAAACAGTTGGGGGTTACTATCGAGGGCCCCACCCTAGAAGCATACCAAAACAAAGAAAAAAACCATAAACTCCCATCACCATCCTCCACAACCATCCTAATTGCCAACACAAAACTATGCCACACTACCCCATCCAACAACAACCTCAAGCTCAACTGCATTTGAAAATTGCATAGACCCTACCAAAGCAAGGTCCAAGGATGGGAGGTTCACCCCTTGCAATACCTCTACCCTCCATTTTTACCTATGAACCATAATACCACAAAAAATAGGTATGGTATGATCTCTTGTTACTCCTTCCTTCATGGGTGAATATAAAATAAACCCCGAGGAATTTAACATTCCTTCTTTGCACATTGACCCCCATATTTATGATCAACCTCCTTAGGCTTATTCCTCTTTTTCTCCCTCACCAAATAATGAGTGCACATTTGCTAATGGTGCTAATCCAATTGACTCCAATGGTGAAGCCCTTCCTTTCTCATCTCCCATAATTATAAGATCTTATGGCAAAGTGTTCAATATTCTTGTTAAATATGGATACAAAGGAAAACCCCTTGGGCTCCAATGAAGATGGTATCCCTAGGCCTCTTAAAATTAAACCACATGACTCTCCTGCATGTTCTTAAATATATCCTCCTCGTCATTCCTATATTTCTTCCTACTTATTGTTCTTGTATAGTTAGGACATATGCTAACATGGCCTTCTCTTATTTATCCCATATTCCTAGCCTATGATTTTATTATACTTTTACTCCTATTCCACATTGCATGTTCCCATGGTCTTCTCTTCTTTTTTCCATGTGGCCTAATAGATGACCTTCCTATAATACTTTCATGCTCCTATTTCTATTCGAAATCATAGGTTGGCGTGGTTTTCTTTTCTCTTAGCATGAACTCTCTCACACAACCTTCTCTTTCCCATTCCAAATCATAGGTTGATGTGGTTTTCTTTTCTCTTACCATTATCTCTAGCATACAACCTTCTCATTCATATCCCAAACCATATGGCATGGTTATCTTTTCTCTTACCATGTTCTTAGCATATGACACTTCATCTACTTCCTACTATCATTCTATGTTCCCTCTATATGCTATATGTATTCCCTATACTCCATTCTTCTACTCTATCTACAATCATTCTCTTTCCTATGCATATTGTTCCATATGTTACTCTTCCCTTATAGGTACTCCTTGCTCCTTGCTAGTTTCTTTTCTACATGCACATGTTCTATTATACTTTCCTACTTCTTCATATGTTGTGGTTCCATGTACCCTTCTACATGTTATACTCCTCTTCTGAGAGAAATCCTATGGGGGCATGTTTGGCAAACAACCCCTTGTGTTTTCCCATCTTCACTCATTCCTATTCCTACATGTGATACTCTTCTTTTCCTATTTGATTATGCAAATTCATATCAACTACTCGATCTCTTACTAGCTACCTCTTCTTTTGTGCATATGTCGTTCTATGAGGAAGTAGGATGATGATCCTAGATTAGTAATCATAATAGTACTATTCTGTTGGGACTAACTCCAATCTCATAGGACCCTTTGTGCCCTCTTATGTGCATATTCACATTTCTTTATACCCACTCACACTCCTAAAATATGAAATTTGAAATTGTAAACATCAATATCTGATTGCTATATTATCACTTATCACGGAAATAACTATTTGAAAATGTTTCCCTTCTATTTTTTTCAATTATACAAATATTTTTTCTAATTTTTGAACAATTGTTGGAGTGGTTAACATCAAGACACCAAAAGATGCTTTTAGTGATTTGGGAAAATCACTCAATGTCCCAAGGAAGTCTTGTAGATCCTCAAAACATGAATCTCACAAGGATGACCAAGAAATCCAAGAACTCTTAACGATGTGAAGAAAACAAGTAGAAAAAATGGGGTTGCAATGGGGGGTGTCCCCTCTAGGTCCCCACATACTGAAATGTCTAAGGCAACCCTCGAGGGAAAGGGACATATTCCCATGGAACATTAGTATTTACCATAAAAATCTTAGCAATTAAATATTTGATCAGAACTATAAAGTAGGAAGAACAAATTCATAAGCCAAAAAATAATTACCTGAGAACTTTGAAATGTCAAGGTCGGTTGTTGTTTAGGAAATTGGATTGGTAAGATGAAATGTACCTGCAATATCCTTATATATGAATTAACAGAAAAAATGGCACAAAAAGATCTTTTAGAGAAAAAGATGAAAATGATATTAAGAGAGAAGCTCAATTTTGGAGAAGAAAGGGGAAAAGAATATAAAAATAAAATTCTAGTGAATCAAGGTTACATATATATGTCTTCTAGTTGCTGTTAAAAAAAATCATAATGCCAATCATACAGTTGTTAAGAATGTTAAATAAATCATAGAGATGAAGAAAAGATAGAGATACTTAATTTATCAGTGACTTATGGCTTCAACAATAAATTATACCTAGAAATAATATCCATTATAAAACTTATTCTAGCAATTTTCAATAGGTGTCATTCAACTTTCATAACAAAATTCTAGACTAAATTAGGCTCAAGAATTTATGACTCAAACCATATACATTATATCTATAAGACCTGAGATAATATTAACGAAGAAACTATGCAAACCCTTATTAGAACCAATTACATGAATCTAGTTAACTCCTAACTATAAATATTTAAGAAATAGGCATCAGCTACTCTACTCCATAATTGCAAAACATTTGGCATTGAATCATCAAGTAGGACTGCCACTTATCACTATTTGTTGCGTTCTTGGTAAATTATTAAAAGCAATACCTCCTATCTATAGGCCTCCATTGAGGCTGGGACTATAAGTTACACTTTAGTCACATGTCACAATTATTGGGCCCAAGGTACATCTAGGGAAATATAATAAGTGATATGTATATGCACCCACTAGTTAGGTACATGCATCTTCCAAGGACTAGCACTAGTTGGTAACTTGTCAAAAAGAAGCCATAGATTAAGCTAACTCCGACATGGGATTACAATATGGTGCATATTATGCACCAACTTCTTCACTTAATACTATTTGAGAATGCATCCAGCCTTTGAAGCTATTTACCTAATAAGCACAATTGTTGAAAACCTCCTTTGATTTAATTGTCGTAGTGTTACTCATTATCTGTAATTTTGAAAAGAAATATGGATTGGAAATAAATTCTACAACTTCATTAGGTTTTAATCTTGCAGGGATTTCACATTTGTATCAAAGTGAAAAGGCTTCCACTTGATGAGTTCTCAAATGAACACATTTATAGCATATTTTTGTCATATTTTCCTCCATATTTGCACTTCATTTACTACTCATCCTTCCATTTGTATGCCATAAAATTTGTGCTATGATAGTTTTATTTTTAAGAATTATTCAATGAATTTAATAACTTCTGATGGAAATTAATACGAAATTGAAGATGGCTTACTAAGTACTTCCATAAATAGTCATTTGCCTAAAGTGGTGTTGTTCCAATTGCTACAACAAGGTGATCATAAGACAAGTTCCAGCAATCAGAACAAGGAGGTTCAGTTTGAGCTTTATCTGGCACTATAATTATAACTTGCAGCTTCTAATTGTAATTGTAGCTTGATACAATTAGTAAAAGTTATCTTACAACATACTACATTATAATAAATAATGGTATGGTGTCACTCATAGCATAGTGTGATGGTTAAATCGTGGCATTGTTGTTGTAGCCACCAAGGTCCAAAACCCCTAGGACATTGTCATCACGTGCATTATTCCCTTGCTGATCCATTGTGCTCATGGGTTTGAACCTTTGCATTGATGTTGTTGGTGTTCATGCTACTGACTTAGTGTTTCAAACCCTCGTTGGGTCGATGTGCTCATAGGCTTTGGCTTTGTGCCCTTGCTAGGCTATTGAGCTCGTGGGTTTGGACTATTCACATACATTCCAGGGATGAGGTCCCCCATTTGTAGCCTCAAAAAAACAAATAAATAAATAACTGTACAGTTGTAATATGGTATGCATGTGTGGATATTACACTACCAAATATTAACTCAAGTGGAAAATAACTAATGTAGCATTTTCAAATATTATAACCATACCAAATATTATAGACTTGACAAATATTTGGTCGGTTGAGAGATATTGGTGGGATAAGAATATTATTCACAAGAGATATTGTTAGGACAAGATTGTTGTAAATCCCTCTAATTTAGATGATTTGTTAAGGATGCTTTATCTATATATTCTCCTTCATTTTCTTTTGTAAAAGAGAATGGTTGCACAGCAATTCAACAAAAATATATCTCAACAATTACAATTTGCTTCTGATTGTTGCATAAGTTCAAGTATAGAGGGGGTCCAATCTTCTTGGGAATAATCTTTCCAAGAAGATTGGTGGTTGATGGCTTCACTCAAGAATAAATAGATTTTGTTTGTATGTATTTTTTATTATTTAATATGTTTGATTTTGTTATTTTTATCTGAATGTGTAAATTATTATTGTTCATTGGTTATTTATAATTTTAACATCAGATTCATATTGGTTGTGGTGTGTTAGATATCTTGAGATTGGTTTAATTTCATTTCAATATTTTTATTTTAAGTACTTTTATTTCAACAAGTTTGGGTTGATTTTATTTCAGCAAGTGTGGTTTGATTTTGCTCCCTAAATCAGTTTGCATTCATTGTAACTACACTTAGTTCAAGTACCCATGGCTCTAGTTGCATATACTTTGCCATGACAAGACTATGTTCCCTAGTTTGATAGATGGTACAATTTCGCCCATCACCACTCTAGACCTAGAAGCTCATTGCTATTGAAAATGATTAACTTAGCCTTGTCAATGATATAAAAAAGGGATGAGGAAGAAGACGGTGAAAGAAAAACCCTACTACCATCTAAAACTATAGTTGAAAACCCAACTTGATCTGAAGTGCTAGGATGTCAAATGCTAATATGTCATTGTCCTCAGCTGAGATACAAATCATTAGTGAGAAAAAAAACATTAAGAGATGTTTTGCAAAGGATTAAGCTAAAGAAAACTGTCAAGAAGGAGAAGAAACTTCTTGTAGAACCAGCTAGGAAGATGGAGTTTGTTCCATCTCCTAAGCCTATTGTAAGAGCAAAACTAAGCCTTCTACAGTAATAAAATTTCCATTTGGGTGTGTGTTGTACCCAAACCAAATTTTTGCTTCATCAAGGCATTTTGCATTAAAAAGTCTAAACCTTGCTAAAATGTTGTAGAATACAGTTTTGGGCAATATCAAGCATGGAGTTTTTGTCAATATGTTGTCAGTCAAAGTCAGTTTTATTGAACAGAACCTGAAGCAGAGACTCAGAATGGAGCTTTTCACGATGGAGGAGCATCTCACGACAGCGTTTCACATTGCACACGGTCATTTCAGTGATCGAGACATAGTTTTCAGTGATCAATTTATGAAGATTTTTCAAAGGAAAAGTCAGAAAGTGCAAGTATAGCCCAGGGGCACCCAGCTTGATGAAGGTCAAGATCTTGTTTAAAATGTTCAAGCATCCAGTCAATCTCTTCAGAATCAGTCTGGCTATCCGTCGAGCTATCCAGCAAAGCTTTTCGAGACCCACAGCTCCGGCAAATAACGACAGAAGCAGAAATTATTAAATTTCCAAATATGGAAAATTTGCTCTTTTCAGTGAAAAGCGCGCCTCTAGTCTGAGGGCGCCCATCTTGGAGAGGGGGTAAATCTTGGTATTTTCAAAGACGGATACAGTCAATTTGTTCTCAACTAGTCTGCTTATCCGACGATATATCAAACACAATCATCCGAGTTTCAGAACTCTGGCAGCAGTCGTCCGAAGATAAGCTTAAAATGGAGTTTTCACGTTTCTGAGCTTCTCCGTTTATTCCCAGTGCAAGTACAGGCCAGGGGCGCTGGTTTAAAGGACCCTTCAGATGCCAAAATTTGCGGACAAAGTCTTCCTAACATCAGTTCTACTCTAGCCTAGCTCCGCAATGCATCATCCTGCTTGTCAATCCGACGTTCCAGGTGATCGTGGCGGTGATTCTACCAAGCACGTAATTTCACGGGCGGACCAACATACAATTTACAATGTATTTCTACAGTCTAGAGGCGCCTAGCCTTTAGGCCTATCAGATGAGGTCGTTCGCATTCGAAGTCTTCACGGCTTTTGAGCGTAATCATTTTATCTATTCAACGAGCCTAGCCGTCAGCCTTCGGGATTTGGCAGTCGCTCGTACGTGCGAGGTCTTTGGTGAGATGCTAAAGAGTGAGGATATCTGGAAAATGGCTAAGTCTGGAGCGGTAATTTTAAATAAAATACGCACTGGAGTTTTTGAGGTCTTAGAAGCAGTTTTCTTGCTTCATCACCTCCAGAGATTTCTCTTGTGGGCCCTTCTGGCTGTCCGTTAAAACAGATAGTGCCTGAATCGGGTCATCCCAGCTCCAGATATCAGAGGTCAAAGTAGGGTACTTGGGTGAAAGTTCAATTTTCGTCAAAATGACCTCAGTGCAACTAAGAGCCAGGGGCGCTTTTACTTTTGAGGCCCTTAATGAACTTTTCAGAGGTCATGCGTACATCGTTGGATGCAGAATGTCTCCAGGCACGCAGTGAACTTCGTTTCCTATCGCAGGGTTCACCATTCGCCGTCAGCAGCCGTTTGAAGTGTCAGATGGCAGTTTAGGAAAATGGCTAAGTCTGGAACCCGTAAATGAATTTAATCAGAGGCGCCTAATTTTTCAAGGTGTTAAACAATGGATTTTGCAGTTGTGTCTCCCAGCAGACATTTCTTCCTTGTTCAGCAGGCTTTCCGATGAATATCTCAGTTCAGTCTCAGCATCTTCTGGTCACCCGGAAATCAGTGTCGAAGTTGGCCAGTTGTAACTTTGTCGTCAGCTATAAAATAGGAAGTTAATAAAAAGTGCAATAGCTTGAGCAAATGGACGCCTATGAGCCTAAATGATGACTTTTCGGAATCAGTGAAGTCTAACGATGAATCTCAAAGCTTCATTCCGAATTGTCAACTGAAGTCAAAATATTTAATATTTATTTTTGCAATTTTAGCATTAAAATGGCGAATCTCTAAAATTGATGCCTTTGCAAATTGCATGATGAATATTAATTTATTATTATTTATTTCCGGACTCAGTGTCAGTATCAGTGTAACTGAAAGGGGTCCAATCAGAAGGCTTCTATTTTTCAGCTGAGGTTTTAAATCTTGCAGTTGTCAGATTGATGCGAATTTCATCTTCTTTAAGCATGGCGCCATCTTCATTTATTATTCACAAAGCTAAAGAGAAATTCGTTTTTCTTAAGAGAAATTCATATTTTTCAAGCAAAATTCGTTTTTCTTCAAGGCAAAGGCGTATTTTCAAGCAAAATTCGTTTTTCTTCATTCACAAGGCGTATTTTCAAGGGAGATTCGTATTTTTCAAGGCAATTCATATCTTCAAAGTCAAAATTCGTTTTTCTTCAACCAAAAGGCGAATTTTAGCAAACCAAAGGCAAATTCTTCATCAACAATCATTGGCGAAGACATCAAAACATTTTATTTGCAGGTACAAGTCAGAATTATCAGCAGACTTCAGACAAGATGGCGATTTTAGCAGAAGCAGAGCACTAAAAACTTCTTTCTTCTGTCTTAAATTCTTCTATTTCTCGTCTTAAATTCTTTTGCATGTTTGAAGAATTGGCGACTTTTGGCAAAACAAATCATCTAGGTTGATTCAGAATAGCTTCCTCGAGAAAACCCATGTGCCAGAATTTTTCAGGAAAATTTACTCCAGAGCATCAGTTCTCGAGGCTCTAATTTTCTCAACTGAAAATTCCTTGCATGGTCAAGTAGAAGTCAAATTTGCGCAAATCTGACATTTTGGGTTGTCTTAGAATCTTCTTCTGGACAAAACCCATATCTCAGATTTTCGCCGAAAATAACTCTTCGGCTATTTTTAGCCTTTTTTTAGTTTTCCAGAAAAGTTGTCAGAATATAGCCGTGTTCACAGTCAACAGGCGAGTTTTTCAGAGTACAGTACACACAAACTGAGTTCAAGACCAAATCGGTCTTAATTCATGATTTCGTTAGAAAAGCTGAGACCGATTTGTATCAAGCCGCAGAAGAGATAATGGCCATCACTTCAGTTACGGAGCCGCCAAAGCTATAAGTCAGTGAAATGCTAGTTTGAGTGTGCGAAGATTGCCAAGATTGCTCAAGTTGCTGCTATTCAGATGTTGACACAGTCAACAATCTCGTTAAGGGATTGATTGCTCGAGATCACGGCCAGTAGTCTTCAATTCCCACCTCTCAGGATAGACATTACACACAGGAGTTAACTTGGTGTTACCCTTTCAAGTTAACTCGATGTTGTCATCACATGCATATCTATTCTGAGATCAGCTTTACACACTTGGAGTTTCATTTAGGGTTTACGTTAACTGATGGTAGTCTTCCAGTTAACTTCGCTTTCAATAAGGACGTGCATGCTTGCACAATTGTCCATTTTAGATTAGATGTTTCGGTTAAGCGATGGTAGCCCTTATTGTATAGTTTACTTCATTAGGGTTTTAAAATCTTGCATGCATTGCAAGACTGTAGATGACTCAAGGTGATTTTAGGGTTCCCTACACCTTGATGTATATAAATAAGAGCTTTTGCTCATTTGTAATTAACTTTTGCTTGAGAGAGAAATATATGCTGCGCCTACCTTGCCCTCAATATTGCTCTTTTGGTATTTGTTCATGTGTCTTCGCTATTACGATTAATTGTTATGCCACATAGGGTTTCATGCAATTGTAATGGTGAATTCTTTCTGTTTTGTGCAACTTTACCATTATGATCAATTGTTATGCCACATAGGGTTTCAAGAGATTGTGATGATAAATCTGTTTTGTGTATCTTTACCATTTGATCAATTGTTATGCCACATAGGGTTTCAAGAGGTTGCGATGATAAATCTGTTTTGTGAATCTTTTATCATTATGATCAAGTGTTATGCCACATAGGGTTTCGTGAGATTGTGATGATAAATCTGTTTTGTAAGTCTTTACTATTTTGATCAAGTGTTATGCCACATAGGGTTTCATAAGATTGTCATGGTAAATTCTTAAATCTGTTTTGTGCCCAATAAACTTGTCTAGATTGAGCTGATAGATGCGCCACCTTGCCTTCAAGTAGAGAATCTAAACTCGTTTATCGTCCGATAGTCAAACCCTGCTCCATTTCCTCATGCTCTGTTTTCTTGAGGAAACCGGATAGATTTAAAGTAGTTAGCTTAGTTGTAGTTAATGATCCGAAACCAGAAAATCCTTAGCTGCAACGTTCTTGGTTTTCTTAACCTTGTGCCTCTTCCAGCTGAGAACAAAAAGATAGGACTTAGATTACTTTTCTTTTCCATGCATTCCAGCACAACGAGGGAGCTTCCCCTCCTAATTTGAAGAGCACTCATTGCGTAGTGTACATAGCTGTCCGTACAAACCTGCACTCCAGAGGTGTTAGATTTTACGCCAACAGTGTGGTCAAAATGCCCTCTTTATCAATAAGTCAGTCCTATAGGAACACCTACTAGTACACCCTCCTTGTAGTATACCTAGGACAGCCTCAAATGAGGAAGAGCCCTTCGAAATGTAACTATGTTATGAGATAGATATCATCAATAAGAGCCTCTTATTCTTGTAATTTTTTAACAAAGAACAAAGAATTGATTATTGACTAACGATCAATTCAAAAAGCATTATGGTTGTTTTTAACTAGTACAGCAAATTTAAGGATAGCAAGACCTTAATTGTTACTAGGTCTAAATAACCTTGACCATGTTGCGTTATGACTCAAATAGTCATGCATGGGAAGAGAACAGCTACAATGAGCAGCACGGTTGGATCTAGTCGAGCCTCAAAGGAGAAAACTTATCTTCCACTTGTGGTTTCTAAAGAACTATAGAAATAAATGAATGCGCTAAGAGTTCAAATTGCCACATAAGATGAGCAAAATGAAAATCTTCATGAGGAAAGGGAAATGGTGCAAAACCAAAATATGGGGATGAGTACTAAAGACGTTCCAAGAGGGCGAGAATCTATGCCAGTCCAGAGGAGAGATAGGAAATATTGAAGATATGGAATACATTCCTACCCCAAGGTACACCTCTTGTTCACTTCATGATTGTTGTAGAGGGTGTACGATCAATCCCCTTCCTAAAGAGCTAAAGAAGATGCAACCTCTAAAATTTTGATGGTATGGGAGGGGTAGACACTATTGAGGCATGGTTGACTGTGATGGACAAGTATTTTGAGTTGGATTTCAATAACAACACCAAAGCGCAAATTTGTACCTATCAACTAGAAGGGGAAGCATCACTTAAGTGAGATCATGTTCATGAGATCAAATGGTATGATTTATTCCTATTGACTTGGGAAACCTTCTTGAAAAAATACCGAAAGGAATGTTGGTCTACTCAGTATCAAGATCAGAAGCTAATTAATTTCCATTCCCTACAACGAGGTCCCTAAGGTGAAGTTCATGGGTCTTTTGTGCCATGTTCACCATATGGAGCATGAAGATAGGATTCACAAGTTCCTTCTAGGATTGGACAAGTAAATCCTTTTCACCACAAAGATGATTAGACTCAAGAATCTTGCCCAAGCAGTAGAAGTGGCTATAATAGACAAAAATAAATGAAAAAAATAAAATGGAAAGAAAGCAAAGGTTTGCAGTGAGGAAATATGGACTTGACTCTCGAGGACAATAGAAGCCAAATTTTAAAGGTTAGTACATTAGTAACATCATAATTGACATTTTTTGTGTCAAAGAGAAAGAGAATAGAGTTGTTGATGCTTTGAGCCAATGAGATATCTTTGTGTGATATGATCAAAAACCAACAAAAGGTTGATCATATTTATGAATAGATGCATCTTCAATTGCTTCAAAATTGTAGTAGTGATTACCAAATGGATATGGTTGGGCTACTTCAATTTCAAGGTAAAATTTATGTTCATGTGGAACTAGAATGAGGATAAAGATCTTTGAAGAGAGTCATACAGCTCCATATAGTACTCATCTAAAAGTGACTAAGATGTATGTAAACTTGGAAAAGTTGTGTCTAACCAAGAATGACGAGAAATAGTGGCATATGTTGCTAAATGCTTAAATTTCAACCAATAAAGATAGAACATTGTGTCTTGCATGAGAATTGTATGCTCATGATGTTCCTCATCATAAATGGGTTGTTTGTTCTACCCAAAATTAAAAATTTTGCTTCATTAAGGCATTTTGTAAAAATGGTCAAAGTCTTGTAAAAATTGTCAAAAAATGTCAGAAAAATAGAAATTTGCATGTCACGCATGTTGGTCAAAAACTCAAAATTTTCAAAATCTGATGATCTGGGTCTCTTCAGAGCGAACTTATCTTCAAAACCCAGATCTCAGTTTTTCGGCCCTACTTTTTAGGAAATTTTCTTAAAATAGAAAGTTTCTAAAAATAGACTTTTTCTAGGTTATTATGGGTTTCTTCTCAAATGGATGCTAGCAAAATTTTCTAAAACTAGAATTTCTCATTCCAGGGGTCAAACTGATTTTGATTGGTTGAAAATACTTCCTCATCAGGCTAGTCTAGACAGAATTGTCAAAAGATTAGTTTCTCTCTGCTTTTTCAAAAGCTAAAACAAGAGCTCCAAGGTCATCAATGGAGGATGGTCAACTACCAGGTGTCAGATTCAAGGTCTTAGACACTGCACAGATCGAGAAATGATGAAAGATGCTCGAGGAATGGAGAATGAAGGAGGGAAGTTGGAAGATCTTGAAAATGGTGAAAATTTATCTAACACTGGAGATGCTAGGCGCCCTTGTCTAATCAAGGCGCCTAGCTGACTTTACCTTAGCCATTTTTCAGTCTCTGATCAATGATGAAGTCAATTGTCGAGCGTGAAGTGGTGAACGTGGAAAGCAAAGAGAAAGTTGAAAAATGAACAAAAAAAAACTACAAGGCGCCTAGTTGACTATACCTTAGCCATTTTTCAGTCTGATTTCTGTAGACTCCACAGTGGATCCAACAACAGGCCCATTAGATCAATCAATCAGCTAGAATTGTGGAGCGAACAAAGAGGTTTTATCAGAGAAGCAAACTGAAAATTATGAAAACCTCAAAAATAAACTAAGTCTGGGAACTTTGGGCGCCCCAACTAGCCAGGGGCGCCTAGGGTTTTGAGAGGCCTAATTCTGCTTTTAGGGTTGGCAAAAATCATCATTCTCCTCATAATTCTTCAAGCTTTCCAGTGGATATCTCAGTTAGACCATCAGATTCATCAATTGCTGGCAATTTCAGATTGAACGGAGAACTGATCATGAGGAACAAAAAAAGATGAAATTTGAAGGATGAAATTCACAGAAAATGACTAACTCTGGAGGAGTTGGGCGCCCCATCTAGCTAGGGGCGCCCAAGATTTTGAGGGCTCAAAATCAGTTTTTAAAACTTGCAGCCTCCAGAAGATTTATTCCGGATTCAGTCCATCTCTGCAACGAATGTGTCAGCTAGCTCAAAGGACCTGTCAAATGCTAGTGGTTGCAGATTGAACAGACAAAGAAAATGAAGAAAAGAAATGAAAATCATGAAAAAGGTTAAGTCTGGCAAGGTTGGGCACCCCAAGAAGCTAGGGGCGCCGAGGAATTCAAGTCATTAGATGTAGTTTTTGGGGCTAGTCACCTCCAAGAAGATCATCTCAACTTTCATCAAGCTATCCAACGAATCTAGCATCCAGTTCATCGGACCTCCTGAACGGCCAAAATTACGAATCCAACAGAAACTTCACCTAAAGATCATAAAACATTAAAAATTGAAGAACATTAAAAATGGATAACTTTGGGATTCATGTGCGCCCTCGCTAGCCAAGGGCACCCAAGCTTTTGAGTCCCCAAAATCACTTTTTAGGATTCACATCCCTTGGGAGATCTTTCTCAGAATTCTTCAGGCTATCCGACGAATCTGTCAGCTAGTTCACAGGATTCATCAAACATCTAGAAACAAAGATCAAACTGAAGTCAAAACAACAAGCAAAGTTGAAAATCCTAGAAAATATTCTAACTCTGAAGAGGAAAGGCGCCCAAGGTTCAATGCCTTAGAGAATTTATCAAATTTTCATCATTCGTCGTTCAAAAGATATCCACATTCGACATTTCTAGTTCTGGATTGACTTCAAAGTTTTAAAGCATGGGAACAAAGCACTTTTTCATCCTCAACATCTATTTAAGAAGGATTTTTGGCATTTATTCTTCATATCTTGCAGGCTGGCATCGAGAGGAGGAAACATACAAATTTCTGCTTTTCAAGATTTAGAGGCTCAAACGAGATGCTTTTACAGTTTTCTTCATGGATTCGAGATTGGGATGCACAAAGGCTCACTTTTTCGTCTAAGTTGCCGAATCGGGTACGGGCACGGGTATGGGTACGTGGGTATGGTAAGTGGATACGGCAAAATTTTTTAGGGGATTGGGTACGGGTACGTCCGTACAAAAATATATTAATATAATAATATATATATATACAAAATCGGACATATATATAATAAATATATATTATAATATAATATATTAATATTATAGTTTAAAAATTATATATTATTATTTATTAATAATTTAATTATATAAATTATAATTATATTAATAATTTTAACTATTTAATATATAATATCTTTATTATTTAATAACTTACTTAAATTAATGAAAAATGTATATTATAATATATTATAATTTATATATAATATAATATAGTATAATTTAATAATAATATTATACAACAAATTTTAAATAATAAATAATAAGTATTAAATATTAAATATTAAATATCAAATACTATAATAGTTAATTATTAACTATTACAATATTTGATATTTGATAATATTTAATAACTTATAGATAGTTTAACTTTAAATTTTAAACCATTAAAAAATTTAATTTTAAACTAAGAAATAAAAATAAAAGCTAAGGGTTTCGTTTTTAAAAAAAATGAAAAAGAAAAACTAAGAAATGAAAAACCATTCCACGCCTTCCTGCTCTAGCCATGCTATCGCTGAGTCGCGCGAGATCTGTCCTAGCGCCGAGATCTACCCTAGTCTGGCGTTTTTTCCTTCTGGTCGCAGCATGTTCTTCTGGTCGCGCGGCATTTTTTAACTGCAGGGTTTTTCCGCCTCTTCAAATGCGAAATAAAATACAGTGAAACTGCACACGTTTTCCTTGCCCTTAGTCGGTGTTTTCAGCCCTTATTTTTGTGTTTTTCGAGAATAAAAAATCAAAAGACGTCTAGAAACAGTCCAGAAATGCTTTGGAATCGCCACGTCTGCCTCTGAATCGCCCAAATACGTTATGCCAAATCTGGAAACGATTCGAGAGGGCAAAAATCGATTCCAGGACGATTCCAAAGGGTTTCGTACCCGAATCCGTACCAGAAACGTTTCGTCTCTAGAAACGCCCTCCAAAGTTGGACGATTCGGTAACATAGTTTTTCGTGATCCAATCTTCTAGGGCATCACATTTTAGAAATAGGTGGTCAATTTTTTTAGTTTTCATTGATCTGGGTCCATCTGCTTTTTGTTCCTCTTGAAGATTGGAAAATTTTATATTTCCAAAAATTTGCTTTTTCAGCCCTTTTTCGAGAAGCCCTCGGCCTTTTCAGAATCTGACGAACTAGGTTTCTTCAAAACGTGATTGTCTACAAAACCCAAACCTCAACTTTTTCCGGCAATCTACTTTTTGGAGAAAAATCAGCACCTTTTTGGGGCAGCAAAGATTTCCAAGAATAGAACTAAAAAACAACAATTAACTCGACACTTTTTCTGAGTTAACCTTGCTATTTTTTTCTCATGCTTATCTATTCTTTGTGAAATAGGAAAATCAATTGTATAGTTGGAACTTCCCCTGCTTTTTGTTTTCAGCAGGTTGTTAGTTAGTTGTCATGTTTTAGTTTTAAAAATAAAGCTTGCATGTTGGCAAGGCTTGTTGTAAAAAGCAAGGAGATTTAAGGATTCCCTACTCCTCGCTTGTGTATAAATAAGGGCAGCCTTGCCTATTTCTTTTTAACCGTTATTGTGATAACAAATTGTTGAGCCTACTTTTGTATGCAAGTTGTTATTCAGTGTTTGTTCACTTAGTGTAAGAGCAAGCTTGCATGCCTGCCTTTTGCTACAAGTTATTGTTTGTGTCAAGTGTATTTTGGTTTGATCGCTAAACTATAAGCCTGTTATTGCTACAAACTTGTTGTCCCAGAAGTGTAATCGTTATCAGAAATTTGAGAAAGGAAATCTTATGCTTACTTTCCTCTGATCTACTATCTCAGGTTTTGTTTTATGTGTTTTGCTTATATAATCTTTATTTTAGCTTGCATCTAAAAGTACAATGAGTCTTCGGGCGTTGGAAGAGAGTTTATGTGAGTTTTTATGTTGAATCATTCCTCGTTTACTTCTAACTCTCAAGCTTTGAGTTTACTTGAGGTGCTAGAAGCATCATTAGAGTAGGCCTAGTTGTAGTTGAAGTTTTGGAAAAGGGAAAACCTCAACTACGACGCAAAGAGTTTTACAACCTTGTGCTCTTAACTGAGAACAAAAAGATTGGTAATAGTTTAGATTTCTTTCTTTAAGCATCATCAATGAAGAGGGAGCTTCCCCTCCTAATTTGAAGAGCAATTTATCTGTGCATAGTTGTTCGTTTCTAATTCGTACTCCAGAGGTGTGAATTGAAACGCCAACATTGTTTCCAAGGATTTTATAAAAGATTTACCAAAATCCCATGAATCATGATTCTATTTTGGTGGTTGTTGATAAAGTAACTAAAGTATTTTCATTTTATTCCTAGAAATGTTAAGAGCAATGCTCAAATTTTGGCCAAAAGATTTATTACGTAATTAGGTTGCATAGAATCCCTAAAATTATCATTTAAGGAAATTTTAGATAGGCATAAGTTGTCAGCTTCCAAGTTCAAGACCACCTTACTTGCAGCCTTTAGATCTAAAGTGAGTTTTAGTTCCTCTTATCATCCTAAAGCCAATGGTCAAATCGAAAGGTGAATCAAGTGTTGGAGGATATGCTTAGAATGTATGTTATGTATCAAAAAAAAAGTAGGAGGATTATTTGTAATTGGTAAAGTTTGCCTATAATTATTATTATCACACGTCCATCTAGATGTCACCATTTGAAGCTTTGTATTGGGCATAAGTGTAGAAAACCCATAGCATGGCATGGTTTAGATAATAGAGTTGTCATAGGACTTTAACTTCTTTAAGAATACAGCAAACAAGTACTGATCATTTGAGAGCAACTCAAGGAAGCTTCAAACTAGAAAAAGGGTTATGCAAATGCAAGGAGGACTATAAAGGAATTTCAAGCACAAGACAAGATTTTTCTCGGTGTTCAACCTCAAAATAGTTTGTTTAAGTTTGGAAAGGCATCAAAACTAGCAACATGTTTTGTAGGGCCCTTCAAAGTTCTCACAAAAGCTAGCCATCTAGCTTTACCGACTTACTCTTCTTCCATCTCTCTCACTTATCCATAATGTTTTCCATGCTTCTTTGTCAAAAAAATACATTGCAGATTCCTTATATGTAATTGACTAGCCTGCATTATAGGTAGAAGAGCAATGTGAAATCAGCTTTGAACTACCCGAATCACTAGACAAGCATAGTGTGAGGTTACGCAATAGGAATGTTCAAAAGGTAAAGGTGCAAAGAACAATATGGTGAGCAAGGTGCTTCTTGGGGGTACAAGTGAAATCAAACTAAAATCTCTGAATTTGTTTGACTAATGTCAAACCTAGAAATTTTAAGAGGGGTAGGATGTAATATCCCCCAAAACTGAAACTTTTTAATGATTATCTTGTCTCATAGTAATTTTGGCTCAAAAATTAATTAAAATGAACTTAATAATTAATTATCTAAGTTACCGGATCCTTAATCCAATCTGATCTGCCTGTTGATACATGCAGGACATGGGGCAAGGGAGGTGGGTTCATATGGTACGAACCCAAGGCATATCCATCAATTCCCCTACGCCTTTTTAAACTTTTTACTTTTATATTTTATATTTTTTCTCCTTTGACTTTGACTTGCGAACCCTAAACATATTTCAAACCCTATAAGTCCCTTCTAAAGCATTACAACAAAACAAGCTCATTTTAGTTCATTTTTATTGCAAAAGGCAAATACCATTCCAAAAGGCTGAACTTTCATTTTTGCTTTCCATTCAACAAAAGTAGCTGAGGATTGATCTTTGAAGGTTCTACAATGGTTGTATTGTCATTCCTATGTATCTACAAGTGTCCATTAGCTACTGAGAAAATCATATAAGAATATTTGTACAAAGAGCTAAGTTTTTTCATTTTTTTCCTCAATTTTTGTTTTAGAACCATGAAAGAAACTATTTGCTTTTTTTTTCTTGTTGGAAATGTTGTTATTGATGTCAAATATGAGAGGACAAATGTTGTTATTGATGTAAAAAGAAATGGATAGGATTATTGGCAAAGACTATTATCCATGTGTAGCAGGTTGATAGCAACAGATTTAGACAGATCTTCAAGAAGACATATGAAAGAATTTATGAGCAAATTTCTAAAGAATGAATAAATAGTTTCAAACATGAACAAAATTAGGATGCAAATCTGAAGGTGAAGTCTCAAACATGAAACAACAATCATTCTAAGGTAGTAGCAATTAAAGTTGGCTAATAAACAACAAAACAAATAAAAGCTAAAGTAGTGATTAAGTGTTGATAGAAGGCAGCTTTTGAATAAAAAGACAAAAAGTGAATAAGACAAAATCACTAGAGGACAAAATTTGTTAAGGGAAGGGCTGCAATTTGTTTGTGAAGGGCTTTTAGAAACAAAGAGACATATCCATCTACAAAAGACATATCTATTGAAAAGGTATAAGAGGTAAATGATAGAAACATTTGTGGTGTGTGTGTAATGAATATTATATGAATAAGAGCAGATTGAGAAAGGGTTAAAGGGCAGAAATATGAAGTCCATTTGAGATTCATATTCATGAAGATATGCTGCCATATATGAAAGTCAAATGCAAATACATATATGACAAATGTATATAAAATTTGAGAGTTGAATGTTAAGAAAGATAGCGCAGTTTTAGAGTGAATTTATAGATCAAATTTGTGAAGAGAGGATTGTGTGAAGGGATGTGAGGTGTGTGGTGTGAAAGACATAGAAGAATATCATATACACCAAACAAATGAAAAGCAAAGTTTAAAAAGATTATTTGCAGATTTGTTAGTGAAAAGACATGATTGTTCAAATGGTTGTATCCATTTCACAGGGTTGCATCCATTCATAGAATCATTGAAGACATAAAGGCAAGTGGAGAAGTGTTGAGTATGTGTGAGAATGATTATGTGAAGAAAGGTGTGTAATGTCCCCTTTTTTGGATGATATCGTTTATGTTTGGATTAGCCTATTATTGGCCCTCGTCGGCTAAGATTGACGGCTAGAGGGTCCCAGTTGGCAGTGCAGAGGCTTATTCCCATTCTGGAGGTCGGAAGTGTTCAGGATTGCTCTTCATTTGGTTCAGTTTGGCACACTTACTATTTATAGTAAGTCATCAATTCAGGAAATTCATGGTTTCTATTTATAGCAGGGCACCTGGACAGGCTATGATTGTAGTGTTGATCCCTTGCACAACTAGTTTGATCAGATAATGAGGGATTTACTATTTATAGTAAATTAGTGGTTGTTAGAGAGGGACCCTTACTATTTTTAGTAAGGCAGTTGGATACATAGTGGGAACAATGGTTGACCTCCGAGTTCAGACGGGACAAAGAGATAATGAGTAATTAACGAGATATTAAAATTATAATGGCATTTAATTGCTAATGATTATATTATAAAGTTATTATTTAACTTTATAAAATGTCATTAAGAGTGGGGCCATTATAGCATTAAATGACTTTATGACATGTTGGCATAAGGGGAGGTGTTAAAATGTATTTAAGACATTTTCATAAAGTGACTTTATAAATTGACAATATAAAGTCACTTTAATTCATAAAGCTCTCCAGCTTGTTCGAGAAGCTACTTCATAAAGAGGAATTAAAAAGTAAAGAATGTTTTATCCCACATTGCGAAAAGTACAAGCATTCACCGACTTAAGAAGCTATATAAGCAAGGCTATCCTTTCTTTTGAGGGGGGGTTATGAGAATATGATATTGAAGCTATTTCTCCAGGGTTGCTGGAAATCAGTGACTGGGTTGTTCTGAGGACGAAACCCCTTAGAACCAAGAAGGTTTGGACGGAAACCCATTCCTTCAAGATTGGTGGATTCAAACGGAGTTCACATCTGAATTTATTGGTGAGTTTTGAAATCAAAGAACAGTGGTCGTGAACAGTGTCGCAGCTACAGTGATCGTGAACAGTACCCACGTGAACAGTAATTCGCTACAGTGGAAGGAGGTGTCTATAGCTGCTGTTCGGGCATTTTGGGAACTCCTGTAACTGCTGCAACCACTTCCAGACTGGGTCGATATTATACCATGTCTGAGTCTATATTATATTGCATCTTTCAACCTTCCTTACACTCAGAATTTATTAATGTTGAGGACTGTTACTGCTGGTAATCAGGAAACCAGTGTGATATGGACTGTTGTGTGTAATCAGAATTTGTTACCCTTATAAGACAATCATAGAGTCTGAAATAAGTATGTAATAAGATGATACCAGTGTCAATACTGCCCAGAATTAAGCATGGTGGACTGTCAAACAATGTGAAGCATCCCTATTAGTCTTATACACTTTCCCTTGAATATTATTATAGCTGACATAAATGTTTGAGTTGTTACAGTCCTGTTAGGATGTTTTTGAGCAGCCTGTGTGGTGAAATCAGTTCTATATTGTACTCAGAAAGTATATCCAAATCTGCTGTTTCAATTGTCTTGTAATGGCTATGCTAGTGTAATGTGCCTAGAGCAGAGATCTTAGCATTAAATGCTGTTACAGATCCTAGACAACAAGTACAATATTTAAATATAATTTTGTTCATTCGAAAGAAAGTAATTCGTTGGTGTTTAGTAATTTCTCTTCTTGATGATTACTTTCATTGAATGTTACCAAGTCCATGCATAATGTTTATCATTTTATGATCAAGCGAAATCTATCTAGTGCAAAATCGGAAAATTAGATATCACACCAGGGGTGGTATCTTACAAGGTGCAGAAGTATGCATTATTTGTGTGAGCTTTAAAGAGGCATCTTACATCACAAAGAGGAGTTAAGTCGAGATAAAAGACAGATTTATGAAAATCATGTTGCAGATCTGAGTGAATGAGATTGTAGTCAATTTTTGAGCATTGTATGAAGGAACTATAAGGAAAAGTTATGTAGAACATAAGAGAAGACCTATGAAGCATATTGGATAAGTCTTTTAAAAGAGATGAACAAACAGACTTAAGAGAAATCTATGAGCAGACTTTGTGATGATTTTATGAGCAAATTTATTGAAGAATATATGACCAGATTTGAAGGAGAGTTTTTGCCATATAAGTGATCAGATTTGTTAAAAAGTCTTGCATCATTCAAAGTCAGATTTGTGATCAAATTTGTGTGGCAAGTTTATGATCAACTTACAGCATATTCAAGAAAAGAATTGTAGCAAAGAAGGAAAGGAGTATATTTGCAGATTTCATGAAGGAATTGTGAAGCATAGTTTGGATCAGATTTGAAGAAAGAAATTAAGCATAATTGTAATCAGATTTGAGAAAAGAAGTTGCGCATATGTTGGATCAGATTTGAAAGAAATATATTTGAACGGAATTGTCCATCATCCGTTGAAGAAGCAACATTGAAGGTGGAACATTATTCTTGAAGTTATTATCTTTGCTAAGTTGGTGCTTGGCAAATGGGGGTTGGTGCCTCCAGTAGGTTGGCGCTCCTTGTAGGTTGGTGCCCACTAAAACAGGATTAGGGGTTGATGCTCCTTGTAGGTTGGTGCCTACTAAATCAGAATTAACGGTTGGTGCTCTTTGTAGGTTGGTGCCTACTAAACTACATAATTGGTGATACAAGTAGGTTGGTGCCTACATTCTTTGTAAATGCTTATATAATTCATAAATTACAATTGTTGGTGTCAACTTGTTCATATTGTGATATTCTTGCATAGTTGATTTGTGTTAGAGTTTGAAGTTGATAAGAAGCTAAGTTACCGGATTCGTACCCGCAAGCCTCGAACCCGGTTCGGGTACGCACCCGGTTTGGGTTCGTCTGTGGGTTCATGCTGGGTACGCACAGGGTGCGTGCTGGGCACGCACCCTGTGCGTACCCAGCACGAACCCGTGCGTACCCAGCATGAACCCAGGCGAACCCGGGCGAACCCATGGGCCAAGTCAAAAAAAAATGGGCCCAAACATGATTAAAAAACTTTTTTTTTTTAAAAAATTTCCCCCCAACCCTAAAATGGCATTGATTATAGTATATACTTGATCATTGATCATTTCATAGTGATGATTTCCATTGTGATAATTCAATGTGTAATGCAGAAGCAAATCTGGGAATCAATACTGAGCCATTCCAACTTTCAAATATGATACACAATAGATAACTGCTCAAAAATTAATATCAGACCTGTACATACTCAGAATAACCAACAAAGAGCAGATCACAGTATTCCAAAACTATGCCAGACCACAGCGATACAAACTGAGCTTATATTTGCAGCAGAAACATTACATACAACGACCAGAATTGACAACAACCTCAAAAATTTGCAGTAGATAACAGTATGACAGATAATCAGCATTACAACATTACTCTCCACTCCATAGACTTGACGTGACAGTACTAACAGTAAATCTGATAACCCAAATCTGAAACGTACTACTCAATATTGGACTGAGTTTACCAAGCATATTCAGAAATACATATTCAGACTTATTGCAAGAACTTCCTGTGTTCTGTTTAGAGCTGATGTATGAAGTTATTCCTCAGAAAATTAACAGCAGATAGAAGAAAGTCTGTACTCAATCTGAGACAAGGTTATAATCTTTTACAACTTCTTACAATCTGTTTGTAGCAGCAAATACATTGATTTATAACAGCAGATAATAGAATGAACAGCAGTTACAAGTAATACAATGAGTTTGTAAATATCTCAGACCTGGGAATGTGTTTGCCAGGGTAAATGTATGATGAATCTTGCTCGATCAATAATCAATGATCGTGAATATTTATCTTTAGCATTTGGCATTGATCAATGATCAAGTATCATACTATGAAATGATTTAGTTTTACAATTCTGTATATTTCTCTTATTTTTTTGTATATATAATAAATATTTATATATATATATATATACACGCACCCATACGTACCCAAACCCCTAAAAAAAAATTTCACGTACCCACGTACCGGGTTCTCTTACCCGCACCCATCCCCGAACCCGAACCGGTAACTTAGATAAGAAGTTTAAGTGGGTAAAAGTTTGTTGATATACTAATTCCGCTCTTCCCACCCCCCTCTCAGTATATATTTGTGCTCTTCATTTCTTTCATTTTTCTACAAATGTATCACTATGCTTAAAATTTTAAAAGAGCTAGAATTTAAATATCCAAGTTTTGTTTTTAAAATTTTATAATTTTGAATGTGTTGTTTATGAATTTCTTGCCATAGGAATTACAATGGCAACTATTTCTAGCTCCATAAGTCGACCTAAATTCAAATAAAAATTGTGTTCTCTTGTATGGAAGTATGTTGATATGATACACTGGTTCCAAATGGTGGGGGCTATATTTGGATTTGCCAGGGGTGTGATGTTAGATATTCAAGCTCATATAATAAAATGAAAGTCCATTTGTGCGAAATTCCTCGGCTAGGCACCAAAGCTTGTCTTGGAAAGAATGGTGTACCTATGACATTGAAGCAAGTGATAGCATATATTATTGAGTAAGAGCAAGCAAATGAACTAGCAAGCGATAGAGAAAATCATCCTTTACAAAAAGAAAATCAAAGGGAATGAAGCCCCCTATGCCCCCATCTAATCCTAATGTTGTGGTAGAGAGCCACCCATTTTTTACCACCCTCGGAAGTGAAGAACCCAATACAAATAAAAGGCCAAAGGGACCTTTAGAAACTACATTTCAAAATGAGACTCAAGATACTGCCGATCAACACATAGCAAGGTGAATTTATGCAAATGGATTGGATTTTAATGTTGTTTGCTCACCATATTGGCAAGAAATGGTAAGAAAATTAATGAGGCTCCAAAAGGGTACAAAGACCTAGATTTTGAGAAAGTGAGTGGCCCCTTATCGCATAAAGAGGTCAAACTTGTAGAAGATTCATTGAAGCCCATAAGGGATTTATGGGCTAAGACACAGTTGTCCATTATTTCCGATGGGTGGAGAGATGCTAAAAATATACCCTTGATCAATGTCATAGTAATACCCTCAAAACGAGCAATGTTATTGAGTGTCGTGGATTGTGAGGAACAAGTGAAGGATGGCCAATTTATTGCTAAAATTCTCATTGCAGTCATTGAGGAAATGGGGCGCCATAAAGTTGTTTAAGTCATAATGGACAACACAAAGAATTATAAAGCTACTAGGTTGTAGGTTGGGGAACGCTATTCACACATCTTTTGGAAACCTTATGCAGTCCGCTCTCTCAATCTTATGCTACAAAAGAGTGGGAACAAAATTGATTGGATCAAAGAGTTGTATTGCCATGTCCCCCAAATGGTGACACTAAAATATACAAATAACCAAACAATGAAGTACAAATAAATAGAAAAAATATATATAAATATTAGCAACCTCATTATAATTATAATTATCAAGATAATATTATAATTATGGATATAAATATAGGTAATTACCATTCAAACATTATTATCATAATCATGATTATCATAGATAGTATTATAATTATGATATAAATATCCTAAATAAAACAACAGATATAATTTTGGTAATTACTATAGGATTCAATAGACTAATATAAATTAAATAATAAATATATAAATAAACAAATGAATATAATCCAAAAATCATTATAGTTATAACTATCAATAATCACATTATAATTATAACTGTTATTTAAATAATAACACAACCTGAACATACATTAATCAGCGATTATAAGAAATACATTAAGTCAGAAGTCATACAAAATAGAACAAACAATAATCAGCGATCATTGATAAAATATCACTAGTCAGTGTCGCACCAAGCAGTGCATCCAAGGGCATCGACCACACCCTCCAAAGACAGTGATAGGAAAGGATGTGACTCCTCACACCGGCGGGTATTTTAGGGAGGCATATTCAGAACAAAAGCATGGTGGCTGAGAAGTGAGAAAGACTTTCTGCAGAGCGGTCAATAATAAGGTGGTAAGCACTTCATGAATTTAATTAATAAGTTGGTAAATACATTAAGAATTTAGATAATGACATTTAGTAAATACTTTATGAATTTCAATAATAATAAGTTTGATGCATTATGAAATTAGATATTGATGTTCAGTAAATACATTATGAATTTAAATAATAGTGTAGCCAAACAATAATTTATACATGTTGATATTTATTCTAGTGAGGTATTTATTTCTATTGATGTCATTTTTGGAATAATAAAATTATGCATGCTACTATTTATTCTTATAGCACTGCCGATATGTTTTGCTCCATTAACATTATTGTATGTAATTACATATATTATGTTGTTTATATTTATTAGTCTCATCAAACAACCATGGGAGGAGTTGGGAGAGAAGATACTAGTTGGTTGAGCAGACACTAGATGTCCTCCTAGGTAGGCCACCCCATGAGGGTTGTCTAAGTGCACCTCACGAGGGCCAAGGGGGATGGTATATCTGCTCTTGGGCTTAGGAGAGGTTGTCTGCGGGCCGCCTATGGTAAGCCCTTCTCCCCAATCTCTACATGGGTTGATGATTGAGGTAGAACTAAGGAAATTTCAATCATATGTAGAAGGGATAAGATAGCAAGGATAGGGAATACAGATACAAGTTGACCATTGGGTAGACCACCCCATGAGGGTTGTCTAAGTGCGCCTCATGAGGGCCAAGGGGTAGGTTGTCTTGGTTGGACGCTTGTGCTCTTGGGCTTAGATGGACAGCTTCGAGCGGACTTATCCTGCTTCTCATCCAAGGCCTGTATGATTAAAACTTCCACTATGCATCATGGATATTTGTAGATTAGATAATAGATAAGACATTTATCATGTTTTGATCACATGAATTACATTGCCAATATTATCTAACATAATTGCAAGACCTAAAGCTGAGATTCATCTTGATTGAAGCATTTAAGTGGTAAGTTACAGCCCTAACTACATTAAGCTTATGATTCTAGGACAAGATTTAGTGCAATCCCAAAAGGGGACATTACATGTATGCAAAGGTTGAGGAATCCAAATGTTTGTCACCAACCACCACATATCGCAAGATATATTTAGATCATTTTCAAAATTGGAGCTATTGATGGTAAGTATAGTATAAAATTTTATATTTTAGTTTCACTTTAGTTACTTGAAAATTTAATTTTTTAAACCTACTTGAGTCATAATTTGATTGTGTATTCTAATTCTTCTTTAAAGTTTGTTTTTAATTATTTTATTTTTGAATTTTTGAATAGTTTATTGAGATCCATTTTGCCTCTAATGCAATTGTCTTGAAACAACTTGCGAAGGTTTGAGAGGCACTTTTTAGCATGGTTGGTAACCAAACTCGATCCATATGGAAGCAAAGCAACATTGAGAGGGCAACAAATACTAAGCCGATGATCCTAGATGAACCTTGCTGGGATTATGTGGAGTATCTCCTTAATTTCACTGAGCCCATTTGGAGTACGATAAGTTCTACTATTATGAACAAGCTTTGCTTGGGAGAGATATATGATGACATCAACTCAATGGTCGAGAAGATGAAGAACAATCATAAATAAGAAAGAGAAAAACCCTAAATAAACTTTCTTCAAACAAATACACACAATATTGAAGAAAGATGGACCACAATGACCACCCTACTACATCTTTCCTTTGCATTGAGTCCCAAATACTCAAACGGTCAAAGTATTTAGGTTCTTCATGATAAATCCAAGAAGGATGCTCACAATTAGTGGTACTCCATGGCCAACAATTCCAACACCTACAACCCCACACAATCAAAGTTTTATTGCATGTAATTTTAATTAAATTCTACTTTTTAATCTCTAGAGTTTCACTTAAAGTTTTTTACATTTTTTTATTTTTATATTGTATAACTTTATCTCTCTACTTTGTCTTCATAGGTTGCTAGTCCATATGCATCTGAGAGGAATTGGAGAACATTCTCTTTCATCCACTTAATAAAACACAATAGATTGCACTCAAAAAAGGTAGAAAACTTAGTGTATGTGCATACCAACTTGCACCTCCTTTTGCACAAACATGGCTACAAAGAAGGGGGAAGAAATTGTGGGATGTGAAGTCAAAGTACACTGACTCAAATGCTTTCGCTTCCAAACATATTGCACTTGGGAGTCTGAAAGCAAGCACAATTTTAGTGCGAGTGGCAATGGCATTTCCCATGGTTTTTCAAATATTCCTACATCATCTAATCTCAATGATGATGATATTGATGATTTTGAAAATCCATTTGACTTTGAAAACTAATTGTTGAGCTTGAAATTATTAGTTTAATATTGAACTTGAAATTTGAACAATGAATATTTTATAATATTTATCATTTATGTTTTAAATGGCATTCGAGTTTATGGTGGTTTTGTTGTTTATATGATGCTATGTGGTATTCTAACCTTATTTTTTTATTTTAGGCTGCATATATATTAGTGTTACAAGACTTGCCGAGACTTGCCTAGACTCAGCGAGTCCTGAGGCGAGCCACCCTCGTCGAGTCAAGGAGACTTGGAAGCAAAGTACTCGCCAGACTCGCCGAGTCTAGGTGAGTCTCGACCTAGAGACTCGGCCATTTCAATTAAATTTTTTAAGAAAATTTACAAACTTTCAATGCTTGTTTGGTTTATGAGATGCCCATCTAGGATTTACAAAAAAATATGAAAATGGTGTGCGCCATAAAGGTTTGTGTGGTTCTAAATGTCTTCATTTGGGCTTGGTGGCGGGGGCTCCACCCCTCAAGCCCGCCTTGTATCGCGATAGGGAGTGCACCCAGGGCGTTGCCCCTAGACCCCGTGAAGTGCGTTGCCCCTTGACCCGCTGGGGGCGCTATCCCCAAACCCTCGCAAGGGGCGCTACCCCCAAACCCTATTGGAGTGTTTCCCCCAAACCCCCATCAAACTATAAGTCTAAGCATTTTATAGGCCAATGATGAATCATGGTCATAAAACCTACAAAATACATATCCCCTGTTGCAAATCTCTAAATCTTCACAATCAAAGCCACAAGACAACTTGTTTAGTATACAAGGACGGCCATAGGCAAAGTTCGCATGCTATAGTCATTGTATTGTTGAATACAAGTTAAGTCATAGTTGGCAAGAAATGCCATTTTCATAATGCAAAAATGTATCAATCATGCCCTACACAGGCAACTCATAGAACAATCCCATCTATTAGTGTGCTAGCTAAGGTCAAACTAGAACATAACCATTTATCTTTTTACTTAACCGTTCCTATTTGTTAATGAGCTTGACAACAAAACATGCAGTCTTGAAGGCTCCAAGAAAACTTTAATATAAATTCCTCACTTCAATATACACATCAATCATCGAGACACAAGCAAATATCATGGCTACATCATCATCCAGGACCTATCTTAGACACTAGCGCATGACTTGTCGTGATGTTGGGATGAGTAATGTAAGCTCCTTTGAGCCATAGACTTACATTTTTGGTTTTAATATTTGTTTTGATGCCATGGATTTCATATTCCATGAGTTTTGTATACATTTGGCAATATTTATATATCTAAATGTGTTATTTCCTTCAACTAAAATTTGTGTTTATACTTATGTGATCGACGTATGTTTGTGTATCAGATCAAAGCAATTTCTATTTGATGAGGTTATTGTGTCTTTAAGGTTTATTTATAAAAGGGTGCAAGAAACAAGTTTTAAATCCTTAAAAATCTTTGAATTTCTTGGGTTTTTCAATTTGCTGAGTCTGGGCTCCAAGTCCAAGTTCAAGTAAAAAATCAGCTTGCCCAGTCCGAGGTGAGTCCGAGTCTTGTAACACACACACACACACATATATATTTAATATGGATGAAGTCAAAATGAACCCAACCAAAAGAAATAATTTGCCAAATCCACAAACCCATACTAGGATCTATACCAAAACTGATAACTTAGCTAACTATGGATAACAACTTATCTAGCACATATTTCAATGAAGATCAACAACACTTAGTGGGACTAAAGTTCAAGGTTGAGCACATGGTAGGCCTTCGGAAACTGCACTATACATGATTAGTTGTTAGACATGAATTGGTCGCTAGCCAGTAAGAACACTAATGGGCATGGAGGCGATGAAGGATTTGTATGCCACAAAGACAAATTTTACAAATGCATGTAGGCCTTAGCTGGCATAAGAGACCCATTCACATAATACTTCAACAAGAGGGATACATGATTAGAATGAATGAATGAATGAGAGATTTTGATGTCATCCACGAGACCAAACAGTCTAAGGGACCGAGAACCACAAAACTACAAAATCTCCGAATTCTTTTCGATGTTGGATCTTCTACTATGAATTTTGACCAAAAAACTAGCAAACAATTGTGCATCCCACAAATTTCAATGATGAAGAGCCTAATCAAAGAGTTACATGCTAGTGGACTTTAAGGACATTTTGTTGCAAACAAGAAACTAGCCATATTGAAGGAGGGGGACAATTGCCTAGGTTTGCAAAAGATGTGGGCAGATTCATGGAAGGGTGTAGATTTTGCCAAACAATGAAGGGAGTGGCATAGAACACTAAGTTGTACAAGCCATTGCACATGCTAGAGAGACATTGAGAGGAACTATCCTTGGATTATCACTCACATAGAAGTGTTGGTTTTATCTTCATAGTGGTGGTCGAATTTTCACATTTCATTCTTTGTCAAAAGTTGAATGACACATCCAAGATAGCAATTTTTTTCTTCAAGGAAACAGTGTGGTTGCATCAAATTCTATAAAGCATTACATCACATAGGGATATGAAGTTCCTTAGCCATTTCTAGTGTGGAACAAATTGTCAATGCAACTTAGTTCCAATTCTACATAACATATGTGAATAGACAAATGACAAGTTATCAATCAGAATCAGACTCTTGGCAACATACTTACACGTCTAGGAGAGAACCTACACAATAGGAATTTGTTGGCACAAGTTGAGTGCATACAACTCAATGAGCAGATCCTCAAGGAATATGTCATTCCAAGTGGTGTATGGGACATCCCCACAAGTGGTCATGGATCTATTAAGGTTGTAAGCACAAAGGCTTAAGACTTGATGTGGCACATGAAGCAAGTTCAAACACAACTCAAGAAGTAGCTAGAGGAGAGCAATGCAAAGTACAAGTTATATGCAGATGAGTATTAGAGGGAGAAGATTCACTCTATGAGTGAGTTAGTCATGGCACATCTAAGAAAAGAGCATGGGGGGTAATTAGTGACAAATTATAGGGTTACCCTTGTGAAAGCATGTAGCTAGGCTGTGACCTTCCTTTTCATTTATCTTTAATTGTCCTATAGGATGTCTAGGGAAGCCCCCCTTGGCTTTGCATAGCCAAAAGCATGGAGAGTTACCCAGTCTCATCAAGTGGCTCGAACACACTTGTAGCTTGATCATGGATTTCGTCTAATAAACCAATTTGACATTCCCCAGAGTCAATCACAAATGATTTTCTAGAGTAGCAAGAGAAGTTTGCAGCAGTAGCACCAACACAATTCATCATCAACCTTCCAAAAAGTCATGGTATATATCTTGGATAAGATATCTCCAGACAACTTTAAAGCCTTTTTGGATGACTGGTCAATCTAGAATGACCAAGAATTTCACTTACAAACCTTGACAGAGTGTTGCAGCATTGTAGGGTAGTACAATTAACACTGGACACTGATCAATCTACAATAACCAAGAATTCACATACTAACCTTGACTGAGTGCAAGCAGCATTGTTAGGTAGTACCATAGTTGGAAAACTCGGACTCAGCGCGAACTCGGCAGCCCAAAATAGGACTCGGACTCGGGACTCGGCACAGACTCGACAAAAAACTTAGCTAGGACTCGACAAAGAAGAAAACCGTAGTTTTACAAAAAGCCAAAAATAAATTAATGCAGTTAGATAACATAAGAGCCTAATTTGATATCAATTTCTCATAATTCAAATATTACGCATGTTATATGATCTTCAAACACTCACTATTTGAAATTTCATCATTCATACTCATAGATTCAAATTTTCAAATGAAAAAAACAAACAAAAAACAAGTTTTAAAAATTCATACTCATTATTTCCAAGCGGTGCCAAGAGTCCTAAGTTGGGACTCAGGAGTCCGATTCTAGGACTCGCGCGAGTCACTCGCCAGGACTCAGGAGTCCTAGCCTAGACTCTCCAGGACTCGGCTCAGGAGTCCTTGGCGAGTCAACTCGGCGAGCCCTAGGACTCGAGAGTCCCAGGAGTCTTTTCCAAGACTCGAAGAGTCCTCAAACTATGGGTAGTACAATTAGCACTAAAACGAAGAAAAGCAGCTTCAAGGTAGCACAAGGTAATCTTCTTGTCCATCTTGTTTGCAAAGCTAGATTAAAGATTGATCCTAATAAAATATAGGTGGTTGTTGAGATGGAAGAACCTAGAGACATCATTAGAATAAGATCATTCTTGAGCCATGTTGAGCATTATAGATGCTTCATAAAAAAATTGCCCAAGGTATTGTAATGTTCCTTTTCAATTATTTTGTAAACCCTGCAATTTTTCAAAATCCCTATCTATGCAATTCTAAAATATATATGGACTACTAAACAGCAGTAATTAAATGCCAATATTTATCATTGGAACTCTTGCATGTCATATTTATTATTACAGTAGGTTGTAATAAATAGCAATGTACGGCAGAAATCTTTTGCTTATTTATTGTTCAAACTATCGAAATAAACAGCAATGTACAACACAAATCTTTTATTCATTTATTATTCAACCTATCAAAATTAATAGCAAAACCCAAGTCACAGAATATGTATGCAACAGGGACTGCTTCAAAAGTTATAGCACCTCAAGTACAGCCTATACAACAAATGATATAGCTAAATGGTGCATGAGGAACAACAATTGTATGACCTACGACAGCCTCCCCAAAAAGGTATGGCAATCTATAGAAAGGTACAGCAACAAAGACAAGTTGCAACCATAATGCTAAGTGCTGTGTAGCAACAAAAAAAATCATTGAATCAACAGTGACTAATAATTTAGACTTCCACCTTTGCTTAACAATCCTCCTTAAAGCTCAACTGAAATAACAGACCACATTGGAACACACCAAACTGAAACTGGAAACACATTGTACCAGCACTATAGTGTCACTGTAGCAAACAGAAACTAAAAATAAATTGTGAACTTCCAACACAAATGTGATTCTTGAATAAAACTGCCTAAAAAGAAAAAGAGGGTTTTCATCCTCAAATCTAAACTGAAAACTAAGAGGATTTTTGTCCTCCAAATTCTTGTGCTCCAAGGGTTTTCATCCTCAAATCTAAACTGAAAACTAAGAGGTTTTTTGTCCTCCAAATTCTTGTGCTCCAAGGGTTTTCATCCTCAATTGAAAATCAAAACAATTGCTCAAGCTCTAAAAAAGAGTTTGATTTCAATATACAATGGATCCTTTTCTTTGAGCAATTCTCTTCCTTTTATAAACTTGATTTTGGCCCCTTTTAATTTCAATTATCTTTTCCCTCCAAAGATGTTCACTTAAACACTTTAATAAGATATTATATAAGGGTTTATTACGTTCCATTTAGATGGCCCACTTTATAATAATAATATTTAAGTTGTCCTTTAACAATGTTTTAAAATATAGTTACTAGGACTAAATTAAAATATTATTATTAAATGATTTCCCTAACTTTATCCCTTAGCCTAAGGAAACTAAAAAATAGTTTGCAGGTCTCGCAATTATTGTAATTCTGGAAAGGGGGCATGTTAGCTACCCACCCTCTAAATTTGTTAACGAAGGGAGTTCCATTTGTATGGAATAATGAACAGGAGCATGCATTTAAATAACTTAAGGTATGCCTCATAAATTCACCCATCCTTGCATATCTAGATTGGGGCAAAGAGCTAATCAACATTTAGATGCTTCCAACTTTGCAATCAGCGTACCTGGGCACAAGTAGGAACTCATCTACTATGCTTTGCAAAGAATTATTGCCTCATGCAGAAAGGAATTCTAGTACCGTGGAGAGAGATTCTTGGTATGGTTTATGTAGTACAAAAGTTCTGGAATTACTTGCTGGCTACATCATTCTTATTTTGTTGGATCATCAAGCAGAACTGTACCTCATTAATAAGCACGTCACCCAAGGTTGGGTGAGTAGATTGCTAATGCTGCTACAAGAATTCACATTTAAAATTACTGTCAAATCGGAGAAGAGTCATGTTATAGTTGCCCAACGCTCCAAGATTAAGTCTAGTGAACCAATTGAGGGGATAAATGAATACTTTCAAGAAACATACTCGATTCAAATTTCCATAATACCTATGTGGTACAAAAACATAGGAGAATAATTAGCTACATATTCTTTTCCAAGGGGCATGCAACCAGCGGAGCAAAGAAGGCTAGCATTGAAAGCCATAACATTTTGGATGGTCAATGGACTGCTGTACAAGATGGGACCCAACCAAGTATTAAGGTGTGTGATGCAGGAGGAGATACTCATAAAACAACCACCATGCATGTTTTGGGAGTAAACCCAGTTCTGTGCAGTTAGCTGCAGTTCATTAAAGTAGCACGAATGTAATTTGATCTGTCTATACTAGTTGGTTATCATAATAAATGATATTCATCAAAGACAGTTTTTACAATAATAAGCATATACTTGAATCTAAATTTGTCGCTTTGTGGAGGAATTTTAAAAGGAGAAAGTTAAACTGTTACCTTGCCAATTTTCTTCTCAATTATTGAATTATGGATTCCAAATGAAATTGAAACTGAAGCAAGCTATAGAATACATACAATTGGACACTTATATACTTCCCATTGCTTCATAAATATTTTTTACTCTAGATCTTTTGTTATGACATGTCTTCAATGCAAGTCATACAAATATGTTTAAATGAAAACATTTTACTTCCTTTTGAAAAGAGAAGTAGGTGAACAACACTATTATTAAATTTATAATTTACTATACCAGAAAGGTGAAGGGTCCCGTTGCAGCAAGGACAGATACCCTCCTACAAAACACCTGATTTCCCATGTAATAAGAAACACAATAAAGTTCTAATACAGCAACGCTGAGAAATCAAATACTGTTTGTTAGAAACACAATAAAGAAATGCAAGGAAAATCCCACCGTCTCTGCCTCCAATGGCCTGCCAAAGTGTGGGACTAAAGCTTCAACAAATGCTCTTCGCAAATTGACCGATGTTATTGCTTCTGACAACTGTTCAAGAATCAATACCATTCCAGAATCAATATAGTTTGAAATAGAAAGGTTTACAGGAGATATGAGGGGAAACTAGGAAACTTAAAAAAGCAAATGGGATACATGCATATAAAGTAAGGATTTCCAGTAAATTAAAAACTACAAAATTCAAGGATAAAGAGAATAAAAGAGAAAAAACTGAAATATGACATTTAATGTTTTTATGACTACAGAATAAAAATGCCTTCATTTAAAAAATTCCACGAAATTTTCCAAGCAGTTTTCCTGTTCTAACAGTATACTAAGCAGTTACAAGGATCAACTTATGCAAGACTATTTGGAATATGTCCTCAATTTCTTCTAATAATCTATATTTGCCTCTAATCCGGAAGAAGTGTTAAAATTGAAACAATCTAGAGTATGTTCAAATGAGCGAATATCCTAGACAATGAAATAACATTGATACCAGTACGAAGCTTAGAAGTAGACTGTCATTGGCAAGCATGATTTAGATTCCACCAATGTTGGACCTTGATGTACTAATATTGACTAAGAATGCTGAAGGACACATCTCATTCCAAGGAATAAAGTGGTAAGAAAGGGTCATATCATGTTGTTAGCATTTTGATTGTTTCTTTGGAGACAAAACAAAACAGAATAGTGTGAGAGATAAAATCTCATTTCAAATTATAAGGTGAAGTTTTCAGTACTCTAAGCCCTAGACTTTAGTTGATACATGATTGGATCTCATTCTAACATTTAGACCATTGGGGTCATGTCCTAAGTGTGCAGCTCTGTTGCAGGGCCAAAAAAGGGCCAAAAAAGGTGGTCAAATGGAATCAAGGTTGAATAGTTTTGCATATTCATGTTCCTCTCAAATTTCTATGCAATTTCAAAACAAATGGCATCATGTCTTGAGTTTGTATGCAAAAGTTATGGTTCCAAGAATGTCGTTGCCAAAGTCATATAGTTTGCTGCTTAAGTGTTTTCGGCAAGTTTTTAAACCATTTAAAATTTAAATAATTGCTGGGTCATTTTGGAAGCTTGTTAAGGGCTTCTAATCATCCTATGTGGCAAATAAACATCTTACAAGCATCCAGTTCTTAACAGCAACAGCATAAGTGATTTAAAAGTGCCATGTTTAATTCAAAATGCTTAGAAGAGTGACTATTGGCACTCTAATGAAGTGATACTTTGGTTTGGCATTTGACCTTCTGTATTTTTACCATGGAAAGCTGAAGGATTTCTTAGATACTCTCCATGCCAGGAAGAATGTTAAACAGATGCTAGATGGTTTTGAGCCATTGAGGTAGACTGGAAATGTGTGCAATGTGTATGTGAGCAATGGAGTGTTTACTGAGGTATTTCAGAAATCTTTTAAGCATTGTTGGGGCTGGTTTTGGACCAGATTGATCATTGTAACCTCTATGCTTCCCTATTGCTTAGTGGAACAAGGAGATTTTGCTCCTCAGACTTGGAGGATTTCTTTACCCGAAGTGAGTTCTTCTCCAAGCTACATGTGTTTTCTAGATTTGTGCATGATGTCATGTTTATTATTCCCCATTGTTGTTGTTGATATCTCTGTTTGAATGATTTGCATATGTTGAAGTTGTAGTTCATCTTTTATTAACTGGATTAAATGCAATTTTTAGAGCATTTGAGATATTGGCATCAAATTAAATCCATTGCTAAGGGGCAGAGTGGGCATAGCCACCCTATTTATAGATCAAGTGGTATGAGAGCAACAAAATCCTTTGAGTTTGTGTTGAATTATCTGATTTAAGGTGTATGCCATCCACGACATTAAGTGAAAAAGGGAATTTAGTGCCTTCTGAGTTCAAATAGAGTCAAGAGAGTGATTAAGAAGAGTGAGGCCAGCAAGCATGGCAAAGAATGATGGAAACACATTTCAGAAGGATAGGAGCAAATGTGGCAAGGATTACCCATGTTGAAGAGAAGATTGATAGGCTTGAGAGCATGATGCTAACCTTGATAAGGAGGATGAGGATTCCAAAACAGCATTCAGAAGAAGAGGAGCTGTAGAAGAGCAACATGTGCAAGAAGATTCATCATCTAGGAGATTTTTCAAAGCTCAAGAAAAAAAAAATCATCCCTACATTGATGAAATTTGTGCACAGAAGCCTGATCAATGGGTCTGACAAATGGAGGTGTATTTCAGCCTTCACAAAATGTCTCAAAAACAGCAGATTTCATTTGCATGGTATGAAGTCTAAGTTGTCGGTTTGTAATGTCCCCATTTTCCGACTCGCCACCCGGGCATTAATTTAATTATTTGATATTGCTTGACAAAAAGTATATGTAAAAAAGTAATATTAAATAATTAGATTAAAGTATTATTATAAAGGGGAACTAAGGAAATACTTAAAAGGTATTTTATAAAGTCACTTTATAATAAAGAGCTTGATATAATTTGGGCGGGAATTTTCAAATGGGGTTTTCGAAAAGTGATAAAAGGCGAAGTGTGCTCATTTGTGGATTAGGCTGGTTTATTATTTTATTTTATGTGGTATTTTGGAGGAGTTCTTCGGAGTCTGAAACCCTAGATGGGAATTCCTACGAGTGAACCAGTTTCGGTGGTGAAAGATTCCTCCCTAGTTGGTAGTAGGAGAAATCATCCAGGTTTCTTGTATTTGCATGATAATGTTTGAAGAAATTTGTGAAGTTTCCTCCGGAAACAAATTTTAGATATAAGGGTTTGATGAGTAGTTGATAGTTGAGGATTTTCTGAGTTTGCAAGTTCCAGTTTGAAAGGTTTCAAAATATTGCAGATTCAAAGATCATGAAGTTTGATATTAACAAGGTGATGTATTCTAGGAATTAAATATTATTATTCCAAAATATTGATTTTTACATTTGTAGTTTATACAGCCAGGAAAATACTTGCATATGACCATCTGATATGCATGTTCCAGTTCACAGACTTCTCCGCTCCTATCTGATTTTAATATTCAGAAATATTATTTTAAGGGGATCGATGTGTAATAGGAAGCTTGAATAGCTATTGAAGCTTTGGTGATTGAGTCGCAACATTTTGAAAAGGGGAACAAGTATATCTTCCCAGTCTTTAATTGTGCCAGCCCCAAACCAAATCGCAGCCACAGCCTTGTTGTGGAAGATCAATAAAATAAAGTCAAATTCATATTGCATAGGGACGGCTTATATAGTGGGAGTCGTACAATGCTAGGAGACCTGCGGATGATACAAGGGACGTGAGGCTTCAAAACTCTAACATATGCCTCTCTTTCATAATCGTGGGAGCTTCTAAAAGTTACATAGGAGTTGGATCTTCAAATATTCAAGATTGGAAGATCGCAGCCTTTAATAAAACTGTGGCAGGTTTGATATGGGAATCGTGGCTTTATTCCTTTGACCACTGAACATTCCAAGAGGCTATAGTGTGAACATGGAGTATAATAGTCAGCTAAGTCAAAGTAGTATTTGACCCTCTCACCAGCCAGCCATTGCCTTTTCTAAGAGAACCATGTATGCTATGTGACCCGTGGTAATTCCCCTGAGATGCCACGACTATCTTCCAGGCGCCTGTAACTTTAGAAATGCTTAGAAGATATATTGAAGAGCCTACAGATGTATATTTAACATTTCCAAGTCGAGGATTAATACAGAGGTTTATTAATATTTTATTCAGATAATGTGTTGATTGATGAGTAATTTTTGTATGTCCATATTTAAATGCAAATTCATCTGTTAAATGCAAAAAATCTTATTGATTTTGTAATTGTATTGTGATGAGCCCTGCTAATATAGACTCAAAACCTTTCAATTTCTGCCTTGGGAATTTTGTCAAACACTTGTCATGTAAAGCTGATATATGCTGATATAAACTTTTGATTGTTGTGTTTTTTGGTTTTTGGCACTTGACAATGATGTTTGAATGCTCTGATACCACTGTGGTGAGCCTTGCTAGCTCACTACTCAAAACCCTGTCTTTTTCTTAAGTCTATTTGTGTATTTTAGTTTTTTAGAGAAATTTTGTAGACAGAAGAGAAGGTGCGCATCATATAAAAGCTCACAGAATGAAAACTTGAGCAAATCTAATCAAACTGAAATTGCAGAAGGTGTTTAATAGCCTCAACAATGGATTTAAAACATATAAACATACCCGTAAGCCTCCAGATTTTTTAAATAAGAAAAGAAGCCAGTTTGCCAGTCTATACATGAAAATCTGACAATATTTAGAATAGGATGATACAAGGTCTGAATCCAGCTGTGAAACTGGAGCAAAGGAAGAGGGAATGCCAAGTGTTGAAGATAGTGAAGAGAAACCCTCAAGAAGATAGGCGTTTCTTCAACCAACAAGTGCGCCCTAGCTCAAAATCCAACGCCCCTCAAGCAAAAAAGACCAGAAATCATCTTTGAAGGTACGGCCAAGTAGCTATGATGCCTGCCATGAAGAAGGAAGAACACCATCCACTCAAACCCTCTGTTTCTGATGAAGAACACTTACAAAACTCTTGTTAAAACACTGCAGAACTTCTGAATGAAGCTCTCTCAAATTGCACAAATTCAGCTGATCTCTCACAGCCTCACAAGTGCTCACACTGAAGAGATTTCGTTCTCCAATGGTGGATTGCTGCAAACCTATCACAGGATGAAAGCAAAGGGAAAACCTCCAAGGCAAAGTTGAAATATTCAAATAGATGAGTTTCTCATTGCCTAAAACCCTTATATAGAAAAAGGTATGCATTTTCAAGAAGAGGCTGTATTTTAGGTCATTTAAATATTTTGAAATAACCTCAAGTCCCTTTCCATAGTTTTGACTTTAATTTTTGGCCCCCTCCTTAAGTGATTAAATGATATAATTTAAAATCACTCACTTTAGACTTATTTAAGTGATATAAAAATAATAAAGTCAATTTGACTTTATAAAAATACTTTAAGTTAAATAATAACTTAAATCACTTAAGTAAGCCTAACTTCCCCAAAACTCAGCAGAATTCAGTGCCGTCAGAAGCAGACAACTCCTGTACTGCCAAGGCCTGCAATGAGCCAATCCCGGAACACGAAAAATGAGAACGACCAAACTCTCCAGAAGATACCACTGACCCTCTAACCAATCCAGTTAGCCCACAAGGGTCCAAGAAATAGGCTAACACTCTGCAAACAAGATCACGCTGAAAAGGGGGACATTACAATCCGCCCTCCCTGAAATTGCTTGACCGCAAGCAATCTCAACAACAAAGGATCAACCACTCCACCAGGATCCCAAGGATAGTGTTGTGAAATGTCCCTACTATCATCAACTGTCTTCCGCTGCTCAACACTGATCTCAACTTCACCATGCCAAAAGTGGTGAAGCCAATGCATGGGACTCATCCAAAGCACAGTACCAATCCTGTCGCCACCTGGATCCCAATATAAACGGTACTCACATCCATCCATCATAATAAAGTAAGAATATCGAGAAGCATCCGCAACACAACATCTCTGTCTGTAGCTGGAACCCATGATGTCACCATAACTTGTCAACCCATGAAACCAACCATCTAGCAATGAAGCTCCTAAATCCCAACTCTGCAAATCATGCCAACTCCAAGTAGGACAACCATCAATCAATGAAGAGTCTAAGAAGATTAAATCACTAAGCAACAAGTAGATAGCTGCTAGATCGTGAGGGTCAAATGTAGAACTATCTGCACCCCTCATCATGTACTCCTCCGAAAACTCCTCTACCAGCTTAATTTGAAATCCCAATACACTGGAAGGATCCCAAACGCAACGATCAATGCTCATGTCGAGAGTGCGAGCGATATCTAACTCGAAGAGAGGATCATCATACTGAATACCATCTACTCTAGGAAGAGAAACTGGATCGCCATCGTCATCCCATATGCAACTCCTAGATGAATGAGTCTCCAAACTTTGAACAATTTCAACCTCACATGGTGAATCATTATTAGAACAAGGTACATATTCATATCCATCCTCTCTTTGAGTTAAAAGCCTTCTAAGGTCATCTATCCTTTTATGTCTTGCTATGTTTAGGTGATTGACTTTTTCCTTCACCTCTTGAAGACGTTGTTTTGTATTTGCAGCAACTAACCTAGCCTCCTTGGCCTTCCTCAACCACTCTTCATTCAGCATTTCAGACCTTCTAATCTCTTCAATGCCAAAGTACACAAAATCAGTCTTCTTATGCTTGATATCTTCATGTCCACCAATGGATGTAGGGCTTCCATCAAAGGATGATATTATCTCATTGGCTTGCTCATGATCACAAGCTCCTATTTCATGAGAATGATGAGGCATTAAGCTGCTGTCCTCAAACAAATCCGTAATGACATCATGCCATTGTAAAATGTCTCCTTCATCACGTGTAGACAAAACACTAGTGGCTGCTCCACTAAGTAAAGGATCAACTTTCACATCCACCTTAATATCTTGGGCCTCCAATAGACTCTCACATGAATGAATAACATTCATCGAACCACAATCTGATTCTTTACCATGATAGGATGAAGTAATGCTAGACTCACCTAATGAAGCATCACAAGAAACCTTATCTTCATTTGGCTGCTCTAATACAACTGGTTTGTCTTCAAACAACACTTGCTCATCCTGAAGTGTCCTGTGCCCAACATCTACTTCTATGTAAGTCTGATTTTTGTCCTCCATAAGATCAGCTGTATGCTGGTCACTAACTGCTGAGAATTCATTGTGAAGATTTCTGGATACTTCACCTGTAGAGACCTCATGTATCTCATTTTTATTTTGTGATGTAGACCTGAAGATGGATGCCATAAACCTTGCTGTTTTATCTAAGGTTGCAGGATCTGAAATCAATTCATTTATCCCTTTCTGATTTTCATCCAACTTTTTCAAACTTTGTTTCAGCTTCTCCATATTCTTGTCCCACTGCCTTTGAGTAATTGAAGTAGCCATGATCAATGCCCAATAGGATGGCAGGAAACTGCTCTGATACCACTGTGATGAGCCTTGCTAATATAGACTCAAAACTTTTCAATTTCTGCCTTGGGAATTTTGTCAAACACTTGTCATGTAAAGCTGATATATGCTGATATAAACTTTTGATTGCTGTGTTTTTTGGTTTTTGGCACTTGACAATGATGTTTGAATGCTCTGATACCACTGTGGTGAGCCTTGCTAGCTCACTACTCAAAACCCTGTCTTTTTCTTAAGTCTATTTGTGTATTTTAGTTTTTTGAAGAAATTTTGTAGACAGAAGAGAAGGTGCGCATCATATAAAAGCTCACAGAATGAAAACTTGAGCAAATCTAATCAAACTGAAATTGCAGAAGGTGTTTAATAGCCTCAACAATGGATTTAAAACATATAAACATACCCGTAAGCCTCCAGATTTTTTAAATAAGAAAAGAAGCCAGTTTGCCAGTCTATACATGAAAATCTGACAATATTTAGAATAGGATGATACAAGGTCTGAATCCAGCTGTGAAACTGGAGCAAAGGAAGAGGGAATGCCAAGTGTTGAAGATAGTGAAGAGAAACCCTCAAGAAGATAGGCGTTTCTTCAACCAACAAGTGCGCCCTAGCTCAAAATCCAACGCCCCTCAAGCAAAAAAGACCAGAAATCATCTTTGAAGGTACGGCCAAGTAGCTATGATGCCTGCCATGAAGAAGGAAGAACACCATCCACTCAAACCCTCTGTTTCTGATGAAGAACACTTACAAAACTCTTGTTAAAACACTGCAGAACTTCTGAATGAAGCTCTCTCAAATTGCACAAATTCAGCTGATCTCTCACAGCCTCACAAGTGCTCACACTGAAGAGATTTCGTTCTCCAATGGTGGATTGCTGCAAACCTGATCACAGGATGAAAGCAAAGGGAAAACCTCCAAGGCAAAGTTGAAATATTCAAATAGATGAGTTTCTCATTGCCTAAAACCCTTATATAGAAAAAGGTATGCATTTTCAAGAAGAGGCTGTATTTTAGGTCATTTAAATATTTTGAAATAACCTCAAGTCCCTTTCCATAGTTTTGACTTTAATTTTTGGCCCCCTCCTTAAGTGATTAAATGATATAATTTAAAATCACTCACTTTAGACTTATTTAAGTGATATAAAAATAATAAAGTCAATTTGACTTTATAAAAATACTTTAAGTTAAATAATAACTTAAATCACTTAAGTAAGCCTAACTTCCCCAAAACTCAGCAGAATTCAGTGTCGTCAGAAGCAGACAACTCCTGTACTGCCAAGGCCTGCAATGAGCCAATCCCGGAACACGAAAAATGAGAACGACCAAACTCTCCAGAAGATACCACTGACCCTCTAACCAATCCAGTTAGCCCACAAGGGTCCAAGAAATAGGCTAACACTCTGCAAACAAGATCACGCTGAAAAGGGGGACATTACATGGATCTTGGAAAGATTATATTGTAGTTGCATCTCCTTAATATCATCATATTCTTGAGAACACAATTGGAAACAAAATTAGAACAACAAGACAACAAACTGTTTGACAAAACGCTTGCATCATCAAAGATGGGAAATATGTAAAATTTTTGATTCATCTAGGGTGAGACATTACATGGTCCTAGTATAGGTAGGTGGTACGGAAATTTTTTTCCTTGGATACAGGTATAGGTTCAGCTATATATGTTGGCATTTCAATTCGCACCTCTGGAATGCGAATTAGAAACGGACAGCTATGCATAGATAAACTGCTCTTCGAATTAGGAGGGGAAGCTCCCTCTTTGCTGATGATGCTTAAAGAAAGTAAACTAAACTAATTTCCAATCTTTTTGTTCTCAGCTAAGAGCATGAGGTTATAAAACTCTAGCGCAGTAGCTAAGATTTTCTCTTTTAGAATTTCAACTATGACTAAGCCTACTCTAATGACGCTTTCAACAACTCAAGTAAACTCAAAGATTGAGAGTTAAAAGTAAACAAGGAATGATCTTGGTAACAAAAATATTTAAACAAACTCTCTTCCAACGCACACCTGAAGACTCATTGTACTATTCAATGCAAGCTGAAATAAAGATTATCTAAGCAGAACATATAAAACAAAACTTAAGAGAGTAGATCAACACAGCAATGCAGGCATAAGATTTCCTTTCTTAAATTTTTGAAACGATTACACTTCTGGGACAGTACGATTGTAGCAATAATAGGCTTATAGTTTTGCGATCAAACCATAATACACTTAACACAAGTAACACATGAACTGAACAATATCTTGTAGCTAAAAGGCAAGCAAGCAAGCTTGCTCTTACACTAAGTGAACATACACTGAATAACAACTTGCCGGCAAAGTAGGCTTAGCAATTTGCTACCACAATAACAGTTCAAGAAAAGTGGGCAAGGCTGCCCTTATTTATATACAAGCGAAGGAGTAGGGAACCCTAAAATCTCCTTGCTTTTACAACAAAACTTGCCAACATGCAAGCTTTATTTCTAAACTAAAACAAGATAACTATCTAACAACCTATGAAAGCAAAAAAAACAGGGAAAGTGCCAACTATTACAACTTGATTCTTTCTCTTTCACAAATAATGGATAAGGATGAGACAAGAATAGCAAGAAAGCTTGGAAAAAGCCTCAAGTTAACTACTGCTTTAAATCCCAACTACATCTGCCAAAAAGCTGGAAACTACCTCTCTATCAGGAGCGTTGATACTATCTAAAGCCATATTTCGCTTTTCCAGGATTTCCTTGCCTTCTGCAATCGAACTTAGAAAATCTTTAACCTCATCAGTTGCTTTTTCAAATCTTGCTAATTTCAATGGCTCTACAACTGGAGTGATGACCTTTTATAAATATATCATCTTGCTTCAACATATCTTTTTTTACCCTGTGTGTGACCATTTTTTGATATTCTTCTGTTTCTTTTGCAACTTTTATGCTTTTGACACTTCTCCTGATTTTTCAATTGAAGAGTCTTGTACAACTCTTTTCCAATACTTGTCCTTTTGTTCATACCACACCTTTTCACGTTCTTCAACTGAAATGATGATGTTTTTTTTCCATGGAGGTATTGAAAAACACTTCTCAACATTGCCTGTCGTGAGGCTGCAAATAACCCGCCCATCTGTTGCTTGGTTCTAAATTCCATGGGAGAATACTGCACGTTGAAAAACTCAAATTTTGACTATAAACTCGACTATGCTTGAACGAATTCTGCACAAAAGCTAAAAATAGCTTGCTGATTTTTCTTCTTTAAAAAGGCAGATTTTTCGAAAAAAGTTGGGATATGGGTTTTGTGAACAATCTCATTCTGAAGAGACCCAGATTGTCCAATTTTGGAAAATGTTGATAGCTGATTAAAAAAGCTGAAACATTTAAAATTTAAGGATTTTCCCAAAAAAAGATGAAAGTTGGGTATTGTGTAGAATCATGTTTCAGAGAGACCCAGTTGATCCGATTTTGAAAATACTAAAGATTTCTTGGACATGTAAACAAAAAAGCAGGTTCTTGAAAAATATTAAATTTTCCAAAGTTGTAGAGAATCAAAAACCAAGCTGACCCAGATTGTTGAAAATTGAAAAAGATGACCCCCTTCTTCTGAAAAATGATGCCCTGGAAATTTGAAGCATGAAAAAGAGAACCTCTAAGCAACCTGATATGGAAAATATGAAGAACTTTGAAAAAGCAACACATTTTAGCCTTCAAATCTTAATATGAATAAAATTATTTGTTTCCTCCTCTCTTGCCTTGGATGCCACCTACAAAAATATGTGAATAATGAATCCAAAGGCCTTCTTAAATAGGTTTTGAGGATAAAAAACGCTTTTATTCTCCAACTTTAAATCTTTGAAGCCAATCTTGAGCCAGATTTGTCAAATGTGGACACTACTTCGAATGTTGAAGGATGAAAATTGAAAATTTCACTAAGGCATGAATTCTTGGGCACCTCTCTTGGTAAACTTAGCCATTTTCTTGAAATTTTCAACTTTTTTGCTTGTTTCTGACCTCAGTTTGATCTTGATTTCCGAGCGCTCAGTGAATCCTATGAACTGGTCGATGATCTCGTTGCAAAGCCTAATTGAATCTGGGAAGATTGTTCTAGAGACTGCAACCTCGAAAAACTAAATCTGAGGCCTCAAAATCTTGGGTGCTCTTGGCTACCTGGGGCGCCCATCCTTAGCAGAGTTACTCAAATTTTGATATTTTTCAATTTGTTAATATTCTCTGATCTTCGCATGAATTCTCGTTTTTGGATTATTGATTGGCCTGAGGAACTGGCTATCAAATGTGTTGGATAGCTTGTTGGAATCTGAAGGAATGTTATGAAGACTACAAACCCTAATTTCATCTTTCAGGCACTCAAATCCTTGGGCGCCTCTAGCTAGCTGGGGCGCCCATCCTTTCCAGACTTGGTCATTTTTTGAACATTTTCAACTTTCAATTTTAATCCTTCCATGCCTTGTCCCCCATTTGATCAGAAACTGTAGGTGATTAAAGAATCTGATGATCTAGCTGAGACATTCATTGGATACCTTGAGAAATTCTGAAGACAATGATCATATTTGCAAACTCTAATAGTTGACTTTGACCCTCCAAAACCCTAGGCACCCTTGGCTACTTGGGGCGCCCAAAGTTCCTAGACTTAGAATATTTTTAATGTTTTTCACAACTTCTAGTTTGCTCCTCTGTCAAGACTTCTCTATTCTGGCTGAATGATTGATCTAATGGACCTGCTACTGGATTCACTGCGAAGCCAAACGAATTCTGAATAACACCATCTAGGGAGCACAAACCCTAATTTTGACTTTTGGGGCTCTGAAAAGATTGGCGCCCTTGGCTAGCAAGGGCGCCTTTACTGGCAAGAGTTAGACTTTTTCCTCAGCTTTTCAACTTTTCCTTTATCTTTCACTTTCTGTAGCCGAAGACTGAAAAATGACTAAGGCACAAAACCCCAGGCGCCCTGATTGGGGCAAGGGCGCCTGAAATCTCCAGACTTAGTCAAAAATTTGCAATTTTCAAGATTTTCCAGCTTCTTCATTCTCCATGCCGTGAACATTTTTCACTTTTAGCTGATTTGTGCAGTGCTCGAGACCTTGAATTTGACACCTGATTGTTGAACGTCCTCCATTGATGACCTTGAAGCTCCTATTTAGCTTCTAAAAAAGCATAATAGACCCACCAAGGCAAAACTGATCTATTTTTAGAAAATTTTGCCAGTATCCATTTGAGAAGAAACCTAGAAAAAAGTCTATTTTTAGAAAATTTCCTAAAATTTAGGGCTGAAAAATTGAGATCTGGGTTTTGTGGAAAACTTCGCTCTAAGCAGACCCAAATCCTTAGATTTTGAAAATTTTGAGTTTTTGACCCTCATGCATGACATGCAAAAGCCATTTTTCGACCTTCTTGACAGTTTTTAACAAGACTTTTGACCATTTTCAACCTTCTTGACAGTTTTTAACAAGACTTTTGACCATTTTTTCAAAATGCCTAAGTGTAGCAAAAATTTTAATTTGGGGTACAACAATATATATATATATGTATATGTATTAAAAAAACCATAATTAAAAAATATAAAAAGTAATGATACTCATAATTTGCTAATAAAAAAAATATTTAAATAACTTATTGTTGTACCTAAAATAAACTTTTTGCTTCATTAAGGCATTTTGATAAAAATGGATAAAATCTTGTATATTTGCCATCAAAAGTCAACAAAAGTCAAAGTCTTTGAAAATAGCAATTTTCTATTCTTAGAAACTTTTGAACGACAAACGAAGCATAGGGTTTTTGTGGGTTTATTGTCAAGAGGATACTTGCAAATTTTTGAAAATTTTGAAATTAGGGTTTCAGCTCCTATTTTTAGAAAAACCCTAAAAATAGGATCTTTTCACAAATGGCTCAAAATGATTTTGATTGGTTTATTCTTCATCACGATCACACTAGTCCAGTCAAAATCACGAAAAAGTCAGTTTTGTTGTGGTGGGTCTATTTTGCTTTTTCAGAAGAAAAGTTAGGACCATAGTTTACATACTCGGAATCGGAGAGTACTCGGCAAGCCCAAAAATTTTGACTCGGGAAATACTCGGCAACTTAAAAAGCAGCAAAATTTCTTATAAAAACACATTTTGTTTGCAAAATTCAATTATAGAATGCATCAAATGAGTCTAAAAACCATGAGGGAGTGTTTTATATAAAATTTCATTGTTCAATACATATGGATTACAAAATGGCATCATTATCCGAAGCTGCATAGTAAAACTACTAATAACTATAATGAATTTATGATGATTGTATTTGAAAATCATCATCATAAATTTCATATCTAGGCAATTACAATTTCCTCTTCCCCAACCTAGAGAAAATTTGGGCGGTAGAGGGTATTGTACTTGCACTCGATTCTAGCTCCCTGCTGCTTGTAGAAGATTGTGGCAGTGGCTCCTCCACCACATCAATGTCATCCACTCCAATCTCCCCTGCTTCTGTTGCAGGCAAATCCTCCATTGCTTGCCTCTCGAAATCAACAATCTCATCCTCTGTAAACAAGGAGGCCTCATCATCCTGCACGGTCCAATCACTGTATGGATCAATGTCATCCAAATCAATGAGCTCGTCTGACTGGTCCTGCACCTTTCTTGTACGAAGTTGAAGGTTATATTGCACAAAAACAAGGTCATTGAGGCGTTGTTGAGTCAACTTATTACGCTTCTTCGTGTGAATGGCATCAAACAAACTCCAGTTCCGTTCACAGCCAAAAGAACTACAAGGTTGAGACAAAATTCGAAGGGCTAGCTTTTGCAAATTTGGGGTTTTTCCACCCCAATCTTCCCACCAAGAACCTGCAAATAAGCTATTCAAGTTTTTGTAAATATTAATAAAACAATAGTAATAAGTAAAAATAATTGTAATCCATAACTTGCAAGATATAAGGCTTAACTTTTTCTTACTTGGTGTTTGGATCTCTCTTCCTCGTTCACATAATTTGGAAGAAAACAAAGGTCCCCTAGCTTCCTTATATTGTTGCAACTCTATAAGGATGAGGTCTTTCACTTCAGATACAGGTGTCATCCTTTCAATACATGTGAATAGGCCCTCCATAACCTCCCCATTAGCATCCGTGAAGCCATCAAAGAAGTAGAACTTGGGGTTGAGAAAGTACCCCGCTGCATGAATGGGTTGGTGGAGTTGATTGTTCCACCTTCAATCAATGATCTCCCAAATAAGGGTAAATCTATTTGCATCCCCCATGTAATAGTGTTGGATGGCCTCTTTGGCCCTATCCATTGCCTCATAAAGATATCCCATCACATTTTTCTCGCTGTCCACCAAGCGCAAGACCTCACCAATGGCTCAGTCACCTATAAAGTACAAAGTAGAACCAAATTTAAATTACACCTTACAATGAAACAAAATACTTATAGAATTTTAAATTAAGAATAAAGGATTCAATCTGAAAATTCATTAGAGTTGAAGTTACCTTGACAATCTCTAATGCTCTAGGTGCAAATTGACTATCAAAGATTATTGTTTGAATCTTTTCTACATCAACCTTCTTTGAGTAAGTTGAGTCTACCCATGGTTGACTCACAAACATCTGCTTCAAGGAAATCAATAAACCAGTGATACTTTGCAACGTTAGAAAATTAGTTGCAAACCTTGTAGCACCCGATCGCACAAGCTCTTTCCCCTTGGTGTTATCTCTCATCAATTGAAAAACCCACGGGTGATTATATATATATTTTGTTATGTCTCTTGCTTGTTCTACAATTAGTTTCACCCAATCAATTTTGCCTATATCCTCCAAAAGAAGGTCAAGGCAATGAGCTACACAAGGGGTCCACAAAACTGTTGGATGCCTCGCTTGAAGCAATCTACCAACTGCCACATATGCCGCTACATTGTCAGTAACAACTTAGACAACATTTTCTATGCCCACCTCTAAAACAACCTGCTCCAACATCAAGCTCAAATTTTTTGCATTCTTTATTATGTTGGAGGCATAAATTGACTTTAGAAAAACCATCACACCATTGGAAGCCACTATAAAAATGATAAGTGTGCAGTTTCTTCCATCTGTCCAGCCATCTGAAAGAATTGAGCATCCAAACTTTTTCCATTTCTTCTTTTCTTCTTCCACAATTCCTTTTGCATCTACAATAGCATTTTCAAGTAACTTGCCACTTATATCTCTTGGAGTAGGGGCCTTGTACCCTTTGCCTGCAATTGTCAACCCTGTCACCAAACACTCCCAATATGGACTCCTTGCCACATTGAAGGGAAGGTTGTTATAAAACCAAAAACTTGCACAAGCCTTGTCTGCCTCTTTGTGCACCTCCTTATTCCGCCTAGTCGCTTCCAATGAAGGTTGTGATCCTTGAATATTTCTGGGCACAAAAAATTGGAATTTTCTCGAAGGGGATGAAGTGAATGGGGTATTGCAACCAGCACGTAAACGTGGACAGCAACTAGAGCCCACAATGGTTTGAGTTTGCATATGCACCTCAAAATCTTCAGCCAAATTAGGAGCAATGGCTGCTTTTGCTTTTTCCCTCTCCATTTTTTTTTCTTCAAGTGCTGAAAGAACAACTATCATCTCTCGTTTCACCTCTAAAGTGGCCTCTTCACATGCCTTTGAATCACGACAAGGAATACCAACAAGATGGTATTTGAGGCGATTGATGCCTCCACTAACCCTCTTCTTGCAATAAGTACAAATAACACTGCCTGGTACTGGCCCGTAATAACCATGTTTCCAAGTAGGATCATGGCTACCAGGTTGTCTCCTTTCAATGGTACTTGTGCCAGCTGAGTCTGAAGCAGATGCAGGGGTGGATGCCATTGTGATTAAATATTAACCTACAATATTAGAAGTTGAACAATAAATATATTAGAAGTTGTAAGTTGTAACAAATCCAGTACAAAGGAACAATCAACTATTAAAATCCAATACAAAGGAACAAAGTTAAAAATAAATATTAAAATCCCATCTTAGCAAGCCAAAAGGCAAAATATATACATTATTAATAATAAATATATAATATATTACTATCTATAATATTTTTTTGTTTTGAATTCATGATATATTAAATTCTAAATTTTGAATAAAAAAAATATTATAAATAGTAATATTTTTGTTATTAATAATGTATATAAAATAATATATTACAATCTATAATGTTTTTTCGTTTTGAATTCATAATATATAAAATTCTAAATTTTGAATAAAAAAAATATTATAAATAGTAATATATTTATTATTAATAATGTATATAGATAAATAATAATAATGTACTTGTTTATTATTTATTTATATACATTATTAATAATAGATATATTACTAAATAGTAAATACTATCTATAATATATATTTTTTAATTCATGATATATTAAAATTTAATATATTACGAATAAAAAATATATATTATTAATTATATAATATAGAATCAAAGACAAATAAATAATTAAATATGACAGAGAATTGAACTTTGAAGCCACATGCAAGACGACGCAAGCCGTTGTGAACACAAAAAAATGTTCATTTGCGTGTTGAGTCCCATCACCATGAAACCGATGAAAGTGCTTCCTTGACCCTTTAGGTAACTCATGATTTTCACGTAAAGCCAAAGGTCCAATGTTGTTACCCCAAGGTAATGGGGGTGGACGTCGTTGATTTCTGCCAGAATTATTGTTGTTATCACCAATTGCTTTTGGCTGGATCACAAGTTCTTCTTGACAGAAGCAATAGGACACTAGATGGTCATTCCCATGACATAAAGCGTAAGCTTTCTTGCAGTTTTATGCCTCATGCCCCATAGTGGGTGCTAGAAAACTATTGGTGTTTCAATTCGCACCTCTAAATGCGGATTAGAAATGGACAGCTATGCACAGATAAACTGCTCTTCAAATTAGGAGGGAAAGCTCCCTCTTTGTTGATGATGCTAAAGAAAGTAAACTAAACTATTTGCCAATCTTTTTGTTCTCAGCTAAGAGCACAAGGTTATAAAACTCTAATGTCGTAGTTGAGGTTTTCTCTTCTCCAGAACTTCAACTACAACTAGGCCTACTTTAATGACGCTTCTAACAACTCAAGTAAACTCAGAGCTTGAGTTTTAGAAGTAAACAAGGAATGATTCAACACAAAACTCACATAAACTCACTTCCAACGTACACCTCAAGACTCATTGTACTTTTTGATGCAAGCTGAAATAAAGATTATATAAGTGAAACACATTAAACAAAACCTGAGACAGTAGATCAGAGCAAAGTAAGCATAAGATTTCCTTTCTCAAATTTTTGATAACGATTACACTTCTAGGATAGCAGGATTGTAGCAATAACAAACTTATAGTTTTGCGATCAAACCAGAATACACTTGGAAAAAATTACACATGAATTGAACAATAACTTGTAGCAAAAGGCAGGCATGCAAGCTTGCTCTTACACTAAGTCAACGGACACTGAATAACAACTTGCAGGAAATGTAGGCCCAACAATTTGCTATCACAATAACGGTTAAAAAGAAATGGGCAAGGCTGCTCTTATTTATACACAAACAAGGAGTAGGCAACCCTAAAATCTCCTTGCTTTTACAACTAGACTTTCCAATTGGCAAGCTTTATTTATAAAACTAAGACATGACAACTAACTAACAACCTGTTGAAAACAAAAAGCAGGGAAAGCTCCAACTATTACAACTTGATTTTTCCTCTTTCACAAAGAATAGATAAGCGTGAGACAAGAATAGCAAGTCCAACATAGAAAAGGCATCGAGTTAACTGATGCTTTTAATTCTATTCTTGGAAATCTTTGATGCCCCAAAAAGGTGACTCATTCATGGCTAATTTGAGAAACCATATCCGCCCAAAAGCTAGTAACTACCTTTGATTTCAATTGGAGAATACCGCATGTTTAAAAACTCGAATCTTGACTGTGAACACGCCTATGTTAGAAAAAGTTTTGAGTAAACTGTTGTAAATAGATTGCTCATTTTTCTCCAAAAAGTGGATTCCCAGGAAAAACCTGAGGTTTGGGTTTTGTAGAAAATCACATTCTAAAGAGACCCAGATGATCAAATTTCGAAAAAGTTGAGGGTTTCTCGAAAAAGCGTAGAAAAAGTAGATTCTTGAAAATATAAAATTTTCCAATCTTCAAGAGGAGAAAGAAGTAGATGGACCCAAATCGATGAAAATTGAAAAAGCTAACCACCTGATTCTGAAAAGCGATGCCCTAGAAGATTGGACCATGAAAAAGCATGCCTCTGTGCTTCCCAATCTCGAATCCACGAAGAACACTGAAAAAGCATTGCGTTTGAGCCTCCAAATCTTGAAAAGCAAAAAATGATATATTTCTTCCTCTGAAGGTCGTAAAGGATGCAAAAGCCTTCTTAAATAGATGTTGAGGACGAAAAAATGCTTTGTTCCCATGATTTAAAACTTTGAAGCCAATCCAAAGACGGAAACGTTGAATGTGGACACCATTTGAACGACGAATGACAAAACTTGAAAAATTGTCTAAGGCATTGAACCTTGGGTGCCTTCCCTATTAAAGTTAGAATATTTTTCAGGATTTTCAACTTTGCTTGTTCTTCTTACGTCAGTTTGATCCTCATTTCCAGATGTTTGACGAATCCTGTGAACTGGTTGAAAGATCTGTTGGATAGCCTAAAGAATTCTGAGAAAGATCACCTGGGGGATGTGAATCCTAAAAAGTAATTTTGGGCGCTCAAAAGCTTGGTCGCCCCTGGCTAGCTGGGGCACCCATGAATCCCAAAGTTAGCCATTTTTTATGTTCTTCAATTTTTTAATGTTTTCTAATCTTCGGGTGAATTTTTTGTTCAATATGCAATTTCGGCCGTTCAGGAGGTCCGATGAACTAGATGTTGGATTCATTAGATAGCTTGACGAAATTTGAGATGATCTTCTTGGAGGTGACTAGCCTCGAAAACTGCATCTAATGACCTGAATTCCTAGGCGCCCTTGGCTACCTGGGGCACCCAATCTTGCTAGACTTAACCATTTTCATGACTTTCATTTCTTTCCTTTATTTTCTATGTCTATTTGATCAACAACCACTGGCATTTGACAAGTCCTCTGAGCTACCTGATAAATTCATTGCAAAGTTGGATTGAACCCGAAATAAATCTTTTGGAGGCTGCAACTTCTAAAAACACATTCTAAACCCTCAAAATCTTGAGCTCCCCTGGCTACCTGGGGCGCCCAACTCCTCTAGAGTTAGAAAATTTTCTATGTTTTTCATCTTTCAAATTTAACCTTTTTTTTTTGTTCCTATGATCTGCTTTCTGTCTGATTCGAAATTGCCAACAATTAATGAATCTGATGATATGGCTAAGATATCCACTAGAAAGCTTGAAGAATTCTAGAACAGATGATTAATTTTGCAAACCATAGAAACTGAATTAGACCTCCCAAAACCTTAGCCGCCCCTGGCTAATTGGGGCGCCCATGGATCCCAGAGTTAGAATATTTTTGAGGATTTTCATGATTTGCACTTTGTTCTTCTGATACAACTTCTCTGTTTGATCCCCAATTTGACCATTTGACAGCTCCGATGAACCTACTGATGGATCCAATGCGAAACCTAGAGAAATCTGAAAAGAATCCCTAGAATGGTAAACCCTAAATACTACTTTTGGTGGCCTTAAAGGCTGGGCGCCCCTGGGCAACTGGGGCGCCTTTCTTCACTATACTTGGCCAAAATTTTGAGTTTTTCAACCTTCTTCTAGCTTTCTTCATTTTTCGTGTTTCCTCCTTCGTTCAATCTACAATATATGTTGTTTGATTGATCTTCGACATTGGATGATGGATTCATTGAAGAGCCCAAACATAACTAAGGTGATTCACAACTTTTCCCAACCCTAAAACTGCTTTTGATTGCTTTAAATGGATCCGTATTGGGCTTATGGGGAAGATTTGCACATTTTTCGAGAAAATACTAAAAATAAACTAAGGCATGAAACCTTGGGTGCCCTTCTTGGCTAGGGGCACTCAACTCCTCCAAAGTTAGTTTTATTTTAATGATTTTCAACTTTCACTTTGCTCTTTGTTTTCTGCTTCGCGCTCACCGTTGCTACATTCACCTCACGTTGGAGATTGAAAAATATTCTCAGGAAAAGTCAGCTAGGCACCTTGACTGGACAAGGGTGCCTAGCATCTCTAGTGTTAGACAAATTTTCACCATTTTCGAGATTTTTAGATTTCCCTCCTTTATTCTTCCTTTCGCGAGCATCTTTCGCCTTTGATCAATCTGTGCAGCATTTTACACCTTGATTCTGACACCTAGTAGTTGACCATCCTCCATTAATGACCTTGGAGCTCCTGTTTTACCTTCTGAAAAAGCAGACTAGACCCACCAAAGAAAAACTAATGTTTTGATGATTCTGACTAGACCAGCCTGATCAGGAAGTATTTTCAACCAATCAAAATCAGTTTGAGCCCTAGAAGCAAAAGTTATATTTTTACAAACTTTCTATTTTTTGAAAGATTTTGCCAGCATCCATTTGAGAAGAAACCCAGAAAAAGTCTATTTTGAGAAACTTTCTATTTTTAGAAAATTCCCTAACGAGTAGGGCCGAAAAACTGAAATCTGGGTTTTGTAGACAATTTCATTTTGAAGAGACCTAGATAGTCAGATTTTGAAAAATCTGAGTTTTTAAACCATCATGCATGACATGCAAATTTCCATTTTCTGACCCTTTTGACAATTTTACAAGACTTTTACCACTGTTTCCAAAATGCCTTAATGGAGCAAAAATTTTAATTTTGGGTACAATAAAGAAGAGGATTAAACAATAATATATATGCAATATTTTGTCATGGTTTTCTCCCGAAAGGGTTTCCACATAAATCATGTGTTCTCATTGTGTTCCTTATTGCTAGATCTTACTTGAATGGTTTTATTGTGTTTGGTTAAGTTTTAAAAAGTAAATGATTGTTTGATATTGATTCACCACCCCCCCTCTTAGTATCACTATGTGCTCAACACAGTGGTGAAACACTATGAACACCCCCACTTTATATGGTAACCTATGCTCTAATCCCCGAATGGTATGTCACTAAGCTTAAGAGAGTGTCTCCATCTCAGGATGAAGAATTGAAAGAAGGGCTCAGAAAGGCCCTTTGGAAAATGTATACCGATGAGGAACCTACTTTACTTCAAAACCAATGGCTAGATTTTGTCAATCTCTGTGGTCCAACATTCAACAAACAAAAGATGTGGATGTATAGAGGTACATTAGCTCAAACTGTCCCTATTGGATGGTGGATGTGGCATCGCAAGGATGCGACAAAGTTGAGAATACTTGTTACTCACCTCCTTTCACAGGTTGTCAACTCCTCTGATGCAAAGAGGAATTGGTCCACTGTAATGTCCCCGTTTTTAGCACTTCACTTTTCAGTGATTGATAGCCTATTCCCAGTGTGCTGTCGGCTAGTCAGTGGCAGAATTAGGGTTTCCGGCTGCTTGATGGGTTCTCTTGAAGATTCAGGGTTTTGCTTGTTGGAGTTTGGGTGTTTGGATTCTGGATTCCTTCTGGGTTTTCAAAGAGCTTCATAGAGGTATGACTTGCAACTGCGTCGGGCAACCTTTCTGAACTTACTATTTTTAGTAAGTTATGACGGCTACATCTCGGAGTTTGGGATTTTGGATTGCGGATTCTTTCTGGGTTTTCAAAAAGCTTCACAATGGTGTCGCATGCATTGCATTCTGAGCAACTTCTTGAATTTACTATTTTTAATAAATTCTATTTTTAGCAGTGGTCCAGTCAGCATCAACTCAGCAGGCTTTCCTCCTCTGGCAGTTCAGTTGGTAATATCGTTTTGGTCTTTTGATGCATTTTCTGGAGAGATAAGTATTTTAATTAAAATAATGTTATATTATAATATTATAACCCCTTGGCCTAGCTTCATGACTTTAAGTTGTTCTGAAAAGGGGGACCTCATGGGTGGACGCATCATCAGGGAAAGTTTTAATATTTCTAAAGTCAAATATTGCTCTTGGAGGTGGGACGCCAACTTTTGGAGAAAAGATAATTTTAAATTAAAGAAAAATTGCCTTCATGAAAAAGGACGCCATTTTGAAGGAAGAATGGGTCAAGTCAAAAAACCTAAAAGCATCTTGAAGTTAGGGTGCACCTTCTGGAAGCTTTTGGAAGGTCTTCTCTAAATTATAAAAAGGGAGCCTTGGGTCTTCATTTATCATCTCATATCTTGAATATTGTTATGCTGCCGAAATGGTGTTGGAATTGCTTCGAGGAATGAATGTCTCCTAGCTTTGGCTCGACTTCGTGCTTGAGAGATAGCACCTAGTGGAGAGGTTTGCTTGTTATTGAGTGGATTTTGTAGTGAGAATTTGCATTGTAGTGTTGTTTGTCATTTGGAGTTTAGTTATTTACATTTCATGTCATTTTTTGGAGTTGCTGATATCATAATAGTTTGTAGTTTTTCACTCATATCTTTGAAAATAAAAATATCTTCGTTCTGGGTAATGCACATTTCATCTTCTTTAGGTTGGGCGCCCCTTTGTGCCAATTTGCAGATTTTAATATTGAGAGCTTGAATTTATAAAGAAAATCGCCCCTATTTGCCAGGCAGGCCCTCTTGGAGTGTATTGGGAAGCGTATTAAATAATGGTGGGGGTTTGGGTGTAGTTTCTTGCTTGCAACTTGGTCGCCCTTGTTCTAGGAGTCCTTTGCATTTGGTTTGGGGTCTTTTGGTGGAGTATTGAGGGAGTAGTGAGTGGTTTAATGAATTTTTGTGTTGCTGTTTTAGCTTTTCTGGAGCAGGTCTGTCACAAATCAGAACATTGAGATTGGTCTTTGAGTGGATATTTTGGTTTTGGAGCACTTGTTAAGCAAGGGAGAATCTTCTATCTTGTTGCAGCACTTTGCAGCTCTAATCTTGTGCTCTTGGCAGACATTCTTCAATATATTGTAAGCTGAACAGTAGTACTGTCAGCATCTTTCTTATTCTTGCTAATTTCATACTTTGTATTGCCCACTGAATAAGTGGAAGAGGCTGGCTTGCCGCCTATTTACTTGTGTTGCATTATAGTTTAATATCTCCACCATATGGTCGCCTCTTTTCCATCCTGGATTGAGTAGCACATACTTGGTGTTGAGTTACTTTCAGCAATATTAGTGATAGGGATCCTCTGACCATATGATCATCCACCATGGACAAATTCTTGGTTAGAGTTACATTCCAGTTGCAGTTTGAATTAATGTACTGATGATCCTCTAGCCATATGACAGCCTCTCTCTTGTTGAGATTGAGTGCGCATTCTTGGCAACGAGTTAATTGTAGCTGCTGGTTTGATTGAACTAACCCTAACGGGTGCTTTCTGCATTGTTGTGTACTTGGCAAAATTTGAAAAAAATTGGTTTGGGATATTACATCCACATACGACTTCAGTCGTATAGTCACGAGGAACAACCTTAACTATTGAGGAGTAGAGAAGTTGGTGGCCGTCATAGTGCCTTGTAGCTTCAAAATTAATAACCTCCTAAGTATCATCAACTCTAGCTGCATATTGGCATGATGATCCAATATTACCACACAAGTTGATGAGGATGCACAAGAGGGATTAGTTGGGGATCAGCTAGATGAGGCAGCCCCGCATAGTGACAGTGACTCAAACTCAAACTTTGTTTCTAATGAAGTGTTACCAAATGCTGATTATGGACAGCTGCATATTTTCAATGTTTGTCATTTATATTTGAAATTTATGACCTTTGGGCATTTTGTTGTGATTTTTATATAATATATATGCATATTGACAATGAAAGCAATAAATTTTGTTATTTTGTTTGTCAACTCTTATGTGAAATCCCAATTCAATTCTAATATTATGTACTAAGGTTCTATAATGTATATAATGAATGCCTTGTCAATGTTGTCATATAAATATTTTAAATTTCCTTATATTTTAAATTTTTCCCTATTGTTTTATAGTCGTCCCCTACTATCCCCTGAAAGATGGCCTCCTAGAAATGCATCCCACCATCCCCTACCATCCCCATCCCAAAGACTTGGTGGGGCACACCTATTTTCAATTTTCTTGCCTATAATGCATTATAAAACAAACAACTATAAACAATATAGGAAAAGAACAATATGAAACAAAGTCAATCATTAAGAAGGATGAAAAATCCACATGCATGTCAAGCATCTATGACTAGAAAATGAATTTAGTGACTAGAATATGGGACAATCCCAAGACACCAAGATTTACTTGCCTGAGCTTTTAGGTTTTCTTCCAAAGTAGGAATATACTCAGCCATGCACCTTCAATAGCATTAATTAAATATTAGTATTGGAAAAAATAAGATTTAACCAAATCCAAAAAGAAAGAAAACTATAATCCAAAAATGTACCCACATCCCATCCACCCATATTGGAAGCTTCATCTCTTCAACATCAAACAAATCCTTCAATGATGTTGAAGCAACCAACTTGAGATGTGGAGCAGATGGCAGTGCAGATTGTCTTTTCCTTACAGGAAAAATAACCTGCATTTATCAAATATAAATGTTAACTATATGTTTTATAAAAACAATGAAAACAACCACATTTTCTAGTAAAAAGGTATTTTCTACTTCTAAAGAAAGAAGTAGCACTGCTTTAAATTGTAATCTTGGAAATTGGGTAAGGAAAGAAACCAGCTTCTAATTGTTTAAAGCAATCAGGCAAAAAAGAAAACTGTCTCTATATTTTGAATGAAAATAAAAGCGTAGCTCAAAATTCTGTGTACAAAGTACAAAGATTCCAATGAACATGTAAAAGACAATGTTAACCCATCTTACAGCCCAAAGCACTCAAAATGATATCCTAGTAGCAAAAGGAGACCTCTCTTGGCACATTGGAGACAAGTAAAGAATATTTACCTATAATCTCAAAGGACAAATGCTGCAGAAAGTGTTATATGACTAGCAAATGAATGAGAAACAGCTAAAAATGCATTAGAGGTGTTAGCCTTGGCAAGGAAATCAAAGCACGTGCCTGGGAAGTCAGAACCAAAAAGCAATGAAATTTCAGTAAGTAATAAAAATGGCAATGTTTCCAAAAGTGCACACTTTGGCTTGACATGCCACATTCAAATACACACTTTGTAAAAATGACTTAAGAATCAAGTGCAAGACACCTCTAAGCATGCACTTCTCCGGTCAAGGAAAAAGGTAAAGTGCCAAACACTTCTCAAGCTCACACTTTTAATGTTCCATCCAAAAGTGAATGTTTTAAACCCTATTGAACCACATATTGCTAAAAAGTCACTCCAAAAGCACAATTTTTGAGAAGCTAATCCCTCCTAGCTCTGCACTCAGCCTTCTTTGCCAATCCAAGCAAAAAACATTAAGAACAAACACCCAAAAAAGAACATGCAACCGTAGGGAGCATTATAAAACTGAAAACAGTTTAATTTGATAATCCAAATTGGAGCGCTCAAGAGTATGGGGGACACAAAGAGTTGAAATGTTGGGGTTCACTACCTGTGATGTTTCATGTCAAATTTCAACACTTTCACCATTGCGAGGCACCATCAAGGCTGGTGTTGAGAATCCTAAGGGTTACAAGGACAGAATTTTAGATTTTGTTTTGTAATTATTGTACTCATTTCCTCTCAATAATCCCATGCCCCAGCATTTTTCAGCTTGTCCTCTAGGGTTTAATGCCGACGAAATTTCTACATTCAAGAACTAGGGTTTCATCCTTTCACAAGGGTTTGAGGATTGGTGTTAACAACATTTCATGAGCAATTAAACAACTTGTAGGCATCCTACAAGTTAGCTTTCTAGGTTTTTTTGGGTTTTCTTTGATCATTGGTGGGCAGTATTGCTATTTTTATCAATGATTATTTTTAGCACTTATTATTTTTAGTAAGTTTAAGGGTATCTCATTTTGGGCCAAATTGGTGTTTGGACACACTTACTAGTTTTAGCAATATGCTACTTTTAATAAGTGTTATTTTGGGAAACTGGTCTTGGCAGTAGTGCAGTGCAGGGTTTCTAGTTTGGGCAATGCTTCACAATTGTGGTTTGGGGAGTTCTAATCTTTTGGCATATTACTCTATTAACTCTTCAAAAGGGGATTTTATGACTTACTAAGTTATTAAAGACCCCCTTGGCCTAGTAGAGCATGGTTGCTTTTAAAAAGAGGCCAATGTTTTATCTTGTGTGGTACCTAAACAGGAGTTTATTCATCATTTTTTAAGGCTAATGTTATGCCTTATAAAGTGGGATGACTAGTTTGAGCTTAATGTCAATTTTAACTACAAAATCAAAAGTGAAATTTTGGAGGCATAAAGTTGGACGCCCCTCTTTGGGTAATTTCATGTCATTACATAAAGTGAAATGGAAGGCAAAAAATATTCAAATTCAAATGCAAGTTGCCCTAATTTTTCCCTCACTTTATAAATATGAGTTTGAGCTCTCATTTGCATATGAGAACTTTGGCAACTTAAGGAAACTCTATTGGATTTTCTTTAGGATTTGTATACTGCCTGTTGAGGACGAAAGCCCTCATCTCTAGTTGTTGGTTTCGGTGGTGAGAGATCCACCCTAGCTCGTTCAAGTGATTCCACTTCAAGGATCACCTTTGCATTCATAGATTTAAGATATTCATCATTTTGGTTGTGTTAGAATGAAGATATTTTTCGTATTTTGAGTTGGGATCAAAGACTTTGGTTTGATAAATGGTTTGCATCTTTTGGGAGTGTGTTTGGAACTGTTTGATTTTATTTTCAGAGGTCTGATACACTTTTTATGAGTTTTGGAAAAGTACATTTTTAGAGTGGCTGAAAACATAAATCTGCTCATAACTCCGTATGTGGTAAGTGCATCATTCTGGGTGTTGTTTCTATGGATTCCTTGCATCTGGGCACCTCATTTTGAGCCCTCATTTGTATTGTTTGGTGAAGGATTAATTTAATAGAGCTAATCGCCCCACCTAGGGAGCCGTACCATTTTGGGGGTTTGCATTTTAAGACTTCATCTCAGAGCAGCAACTTACAGAGGTCTACAACAACGTGTTAATGGTGTCTTTTCTCAATTGAATGTTGGCCAATGTGAAGGAGAGTGTTGGGGTTTGATAGTTTATGCATTTGGTGTCTTCCATGAGGAGTTGTATGCATTTTCTGCTCAATGTATGACAATGGAAGGGACCTTATATGACAATGGAAGGAAGTTGTATGCATTTTATGCTGAGTTTGACACATTGTCCATCAGCCAAATCAGAAATTCAGTCATCTATGGCAGCCACATCCAAAGAAGAACAATCCAACAAAAAGATTATGGAGGTTAGACAAATGAGCAAAGATTTGGATGAACTTCATGAGGATGAGGCATTGTATGAAGATTTGAGCACTCATCATACCAAGATGATTTAATATTGAGATAGGGATCAAGTAGCACATCAAGAATGTGAAGTCTTGAGATTAGAGGAGAAATGCCCACATGAAGATATAACTTGCAGCCATGGGATTACAAGTAATACACTTGGTATTCAACTTGACATGCTTCTTGGACCAGCACTTGATGACGAGCATCCAACAATGAAGGAAGGAGTGCATGAGGCCCTACAAGGCACTACAAAAGGGTATGAGGCAAATTCTGATTTTCTGATTTGGAATAGCAGTCCTTTACCTTTACATAATCTTGAGGTGGCCGCCATATCACATGACGATGATAGTGGTAAGATAGTGGTAAGATACCTTACCTTGTTGACACTAAAGAGTTGGTGGTTGTGGATCCAACCCACACGCAATCTAATTTTGTGCATCATGGCATAGAGGATGTAAAGAGGACTCAAAGCATATGCAAATTAGTGAGGAAAGCTAAAGAAGCCAAATTGTTGGCTGCCCAAGCAAAACAGCACCTACAAAAGGTCAAGGAGCAATGCAGTCATATAGATCATGGGAGGCAGCAGGGAGACGTGTAATGTCCCCATTTTTAGCAATACACTTTCAAGTGATTGATAGCCTATCCCTGGTGTGTTGTAGGCTAGTCAATGGCAGAATAAGGGTTTCCGGCTACTTGATGGTTTCTTCTGAAGATTATGGGGTTTGCATCTTGGAGTTTGGGTTTGCGGATTGCGGATTCTTTCTGAGTTTTCAGAAAGCTTCGCCAAATCACATGCACTTTGATCCGAGCAACTTTCTGAATTTACTATTTTTAGTAAATTCTATTTTTGGCAGCAATTCAGTTGGCATCAGTTCAGCAAGCTTTCCTCTTCAAGCCGTTCAGTTGGTATTGTTGATTCTTGGCCTTTTGATGCATTTTTGGTGAGATAAGTTGTTTTAATTAAAATAATGTTATATTTTCACATTAACCCCTTGGCCTAGCAGTATGACTTTAAATTGTTTTAAAAAGAGGGTCTTGAGGGGTGGACGTCTCATCAGGAGGCTATTTTAAATATTTCTAAGGTCAAAAATAATGCTTGAGGAAGTGGACGCCTTTTTGGAGGAAGAGTTTATTTTATTAAAATAAATTAATCTCCTCATGTTTGGACACCCAACGAAGGAGATAATTGAAGATTAAATAAAATACAAATACAAGTGGAAATGTGGATTGAAATTCAATTAATTTGGGTGCACTTTCTGGAGGCTTCTAGAAGTTCTTATCAAAAGCTATATAAGGAGAGGTTGGGTCTTCATTTTGATCATCTCTTGTCTACTACATTGTTATGCTGCCGAAATGGTGAGTGAGTTGCTTCGAGGAATGCATACCTCCTAGCTTTGGCTTAGTTTTCTTGCTTGAAAGATAGCAACTAGCTAAGATGATGGTTGTTCTTGACTCTTGAGAGCAGATTGAGCACATTGTATTTGAGTTTCTTGTAGTTTTGATAGTTTTTGAGTTGCTGGTCCACTCATAGTTGAAAGTAGTTTTTATTCATAAGTCATGGAATAAATTTTATATTGTTCTGGGTAGTTTGCATATGTCATTGTCATCCTTGGGTGCCCCCTTTTGGAGAGTTTCAGATTTTAAAACGAAGATTTGGATTTTATTTTGCAGAAATCGCTCTGCTTGAGACCGCTCTACTTCATCATGCCTGGCAAATGTTTAGATAATTCATTGAGTGGTTGTTGCAGTCATTTCTTGGTCCTAACTTGATCGCCATCTTCCTAGGAGTTCATTGCACTTGGTCTCACGTCATTTGGAGTAGTTTTGAGGAAGTTACGAGCATTTTAGTGACTTTTGTAGTTGTTGGTTTGTGAATTTGCAGTTGCTGGTCTGTCAAAATCAGATTATAGAAGTTTACCTTTTGGGTTGGGTTTTGTGTGGGTTGAGTCATTTGATGATAGGAGAGATCTAATACTTCATTGCAACATTGAGACATTTCAAATACAATGATATTTGCAAGAGAAACTCATATTGTAAGGCTGTTATAGTAGTACTATTCAGCTATTTTAATTCTTGCAATTTCATATTTTCCCACGTTAGTGGAAGAGAGTAGTCTTTGCTCAGTCTATTGTAATTCCCACGGTTGTGGAAGAGACTGGTCCTGCTCAGTCTTTCATTGTATTGCATAGATCCTCATCATCATATGATAGCGCCTTGTTCACCTTGGGCTTGGAGTGCACATGCTTGATGATTGAGTTACTTTTAGCACTGCATTGTTATCAATAGATTCTCCACCATATGATAGCGCCATTCCCGTCTTGGGTTTGGAGTGCACATGCTTGGTGTTGAGTTTACTTTTCAGCATTACATCATTTTTAGTTGTTCCTCTGCCATATGGTAGCGCCATACCCACCTTGGGTTTAGAGAGCACATACTTGGTGTTGAGCTTTCCTTCAGCATTGTATTTCCTTCAGTTGCTTCTAACGACCCTCGGTGCCATATGTCAACAACAATCTCATCCTAAGTTGTGTGTGCATTCTTGGCGTAGAGTTACTTTCCAGCAGAGTTTGGTTTTGGGCTAACCTTAACGAGTGACTGTTGTGATTGAGCTGAATTGTTTATTGAAAAAACAAAAATATTGGTTCGGTTCATTACAGTGGTATCAAAGCCAAGATCTTGCCATCCTGTGAAACAAGACAAAGTCAGTTGACAGATGAGTGAGAAATAAATCAGATTCTACACCAGTGGTCAGAACTGAGTTCAGTTTTAGCTTTCAGAAGTTCTGAAGATGTTGCGTTTTCTGAGGTCCAGGGATCGGGAGAAGTCAGATTTGACTATGGCATTTGAGGAAGGAAAGGTTAGTGTTGCTGCGATTTCAATGGGTATGCCGAATAGTACAAAAGACAATGTGAACATGAGGCTGCCATACTCCGTGAAGAATATCAAAACATGCCAGATGAGTTCAGGAACAATGTTTCATTTGATTCCTATTTGAATCGTGTGGCGTTACTGAAGCCTGGAAAGTTGGATATGGTCAACCACATCAAGAAAATGATTAAAAGAGAAGCAGAACAGGCCCTAGTTGAAGGATCAAAGAAGGAAGAAGTTGAAGTGCCTATTTGTGATTTGCAGCCCACAAATAAGCAAGTTGAAAAAACTTTGACAGTTGAGGAGTGTATGGAAGAACCCCATAATTCTTACTTAGACTTGCATGTAATAGCAAGCGATGAAGATCAGTTCGGTGAAAATAGTGTAGCAGTAGTCTTGAATCCTAATTTGGATTCAGCCTATGAAGGTCTTGAAGCTAAGGGCTTCACAGAAGATGTTGGTAGAACTATTGTTTGGGATGAGTTTGTTAAAGGAGAGGAAGATAAAGGACATATTAGTGATATTGGAGGCGAATCCAATGAGTTCATGCATGATCATGTTGAAGATTTGATGATAAAGGATTTTCTTCTTGTTGCTGACTCAACTTCCCAAAAAGTTCCACATGAAGAAATTAGCGACATACTTTCTCATGATGGTCCCATAGAAGATAAGGATGGTGAAGTTTTCAAAACAGCGAGTATAGAAGATTCTTCACTTCATTTCAGTGGTGACATTGTTGGACTTGGGTTTGACCAGCAAACCGTACCATTGGAAAGAAATGTCTTTGAAGATATCAGCTTAAGAGATTCAGGAGCTGACTTATTCATTGAGTCAATACTTCCAGTGAAGCATGAAAAACCTTTTCCTGCTGACCATCTTAGTCAACCGCTTGACATTTGGGATCCGGGTGTGTTGGCATCAAGTTATAATAAAGAACCTATGTGGGATAAGTTTCCATTTGATCATGATGAAGAACAAGAACCTGATTGTATGAGAAACGATGAGGTGGCCATTGGAGGAGAAGTTGTCTTTGAAGAAGAAGATTGTCTGACAAAGCTCCATAATGATCTCTTTGAAGTGGTTGCAGCCACTAAAGAGGAATATGTGGTTACAGAAACTTTCCGAACAGCGGACAATTATGATTCATTAATCCAGTTGGAGGCTACCATAAGGTTTGATCAAGAAGACAGTGATAAGGAAGAAGAGCTTGATGACCATATGGCTCTTGAAAATGGAAGGTTTGAGGGAGTTCCTCAACACAAATCTGATTTATCAAGGCATGAAGCCGATTGCAAGCAACGGGTTGAAGAATAAGTGGAGTATGATGCTTTCCAAGACATTGAGCATTCTCCGCTAGTTGGTGGTGTAGTACAAGAATGTTACAGCAGCAATGAAGGCTGCAAAGACAAGAAACCAAGTTCTGATTTCCAGTTGCAGCCTAGCAGTAATTCACCATCTTCACATTTTCATGAAGGGAAAGGTCAATTCAATGTGTCCTTTGAAGATGAAGTGCGAGCTCTATCGAGATTTGATCGCACTAGTTTGATTGAAGGACTTATTTGGGAGGCTTAGTTGGAAGAGAGACGAAGAGAAGTGAAGGATGAAGTTGCTCATCACAATTTGCAACTTATTAGAGATTCTTTGGAGACCCTGAAGTCTGAGTACATGCACTTGATTGAGGATCGAGATCATGCCATTGAAGTTGCAGAGAAGACCATTTCTGCTTTCCAAGATAAGGAGAGGAAGGTTGATGAGCTTTCTCACAAGCTTGAATCAACAAAGGCTATGTTAGAAGGAACTCAAGTGGCATTGATGGAGGTAGAAGATCAGTTTGTTGATTTCAAACTTTCCAAGGAGCAAGAGAATGCACATAGAGCCGAAGAAATCAAGCATGTAATAGGTGAGCTTGATAGTCTTCGAGAGGAGTTTGACCTTGAAGATTTCATAAGAAAGACTGAAGTTGCAAGTGCAGATTTGGATCAGCAAGATGAAAAAGAGGGCTTCAAAGTTTATGGCAATCCTCTCTTTGATTTGCAAAAAGAGTCATGTAGGGAAGAAACCAAGCTAGAGGTCGTGTATAAACTTCCATCTAATGATGCTTTGTTATCACTCCATGAGGATATGCCACGTTTGTTGATTAGCAATGAATGCATAAGGGGGTTTGAAGATGAAGAGTCCGCGTGGGAAGTGTCGAAGCAAGGTAATTTCAACATCTATGTCATCAAGGTGTTGAAGAGACAAGTCTTAGGAGCTGCTGGTAACTTCATTACAGCAGCAAGGAGTGAAGGTTTCAGACCTACTACTCATGAGGAATGGGGGAAAGGCAGACCTAAACTTGGTGTTTGCACTCTTGACAATCCATCCCTTGAGTGGAGTGATGTTTGGGCTCAAACTAGTCCGTTTTTGGAGTGGGGATTGACGACAACACTTGTTCCATGTTCCACAAATGTGAATGCTTTTATGAATTGGTTTCAAAGGTTCACTAGAGGGGGTGCCAATTTTATGAATATGCACTTGGTTTTGACCAGCACTTGGGGTTGTGTTGAATTCTCTTTATGGTGTGTTGGAGATCATCTTCAGTTGGGTATCCATGCTTGGGATCCTCAACTTGGCTTGATGGAGCTAATTACATATGGAAAGGACTTTTGGAGGGATAAGGATCAAACTATCAGATTTTTTGGTGCTGTCCCCTCCTTTACCAGCCTTTTGATGGTCCCATTTGTTCATCAACAAATGGATTGGAGAGAAATTTTGAGTTTGGATTGGAGAGATGAACGGTTGGTGGCTCTTGAGAGTGACCCTTGGCTAAGGCAAAAGCAGATTTGGAGACTCAAGCTTGCTGATTGGAGGCAGGCCAGCCACCTCACACGGAGAGTTTCTCTCATTCAGGAGAGTTGGGTCATCACTACCAGTCAAAGAAGTGGTAGTTTTCGGATGGAGATGGCTCTAGTGTGTTTTCCAGCCACTTTGGAGGTTTGTGATGTGAGCTCTGATAGTTTACTTTCATTGTTGGTTCAGGACAGCGAGCTACCTCATGCTTTTATTCTTCATTCTGAGGCTCATATGGTTGGAGTTATGAGAGTTATCTGTAATCCTCATGGTAGTATCATTATAATTCAGATGAGGCATAGTAGCTCCATGAGGAGATATGAGTATGAGTTTGTTGAGCTCTTGCAAAGGATTGCTTTCCTCTTTGCAAGAAGATTTGAAGATGTCACATTTGCAGTCATGGTTTCGTTTGATACCGTATGGAGGTATGCTGAGGAGTTTGATTTTGAGTTGAGTAGCCTATCTTTCTTCTTGCATAGGATTGTGATAGACAGTGGTATGGTTGATATTGTTGACTCTGAGCATCTTGGACATGAGGCGTTGCAGGATATTGATCTCAGTCCTTTAAGATTTTTCAATTTGAGTAACATGGATGGTAACATTTTGGGGTTACAAGGGAGGTTAGTGCAGCATTGGCATGATGTTTTCACTGATGTGATCAGAGTGGTACAACATCGGCATGGTGGGTCCTTCCTGAGACGGAGATGGGACCCTGGGATCGTACTTGATTTGGGATGGTTCAGTCTAAATTTTTTTGGAGTTGTGGTGGTATTGCTTGAGGACAAGCAATTTTGGGAAGGGTGGACTGTAATGTCCCCATTTTTAGCACTACACTTTCAAGTGATTGATAGCCTATCCCCAGTGTGTTGTAGGCTAGTCAGTGGCAGAATTAGGGTTTACGGCTACTTGATGGTTTCTTCTGAAGATTCTAGGGTTTGCATCTTGGAGTTTGGGATTGCGTATTGCAAATTCTTTCTGAGTTTTTAGAAAGCTTTGCAATGGTATCACATGCACTTTGATCCAAGCAACTTTATGAATTTACTATTTTTAGTAAATTCTATTTTTGGCAGCAGTTCAGTTGGCATCAATTTAGCAAGCTTTCCTCTTCAAGCCGTTCAGTTGGTATTGTTGATTCTTGGCCTTTTGATGCATTTTTGGTGAGATAAGTTGTTTTAATTAAAATAATGTTATATTTTCACATTAACCCCTTGGCCTAGCAGTATGACTTTAAGTTGTTTTAAAAAGGGGATCTTGAGGGGTGGACGTCTCATCAGGAGGCTATTTTAAATATTTCTAAGGTCAAAAATAATGCTTGAGGAAGTGGACGCCTTTTTGGAGGAAGAGTTTATTTTATTAAAATAAATTAATCTCCTCATGTTTGGACGCCCAACGAAGGAGATAATTGAAGATTAAATAAAATACAAATACAAGTGGAAAGGTGGATTGAAATTCAATTAATTTGGACGCACTTTCTAGAGGCTTCTAGAAGTTCTTATCAAAAGCTATATAAGGAGAGGTTGGGTCTTCATTTTGATCATCTCTTGTCTACTACATTGTTATGTTGTCAGAATGGTGAGTGAGTTGCTTCGAGGAATGCATACCTCCTAACTTTGGCTTAGTTTTCTTGCTTGAAAGATAGCAACTAGCTAAGATGATGGTTGTTCTTGAATCTTGAGAGCAGATTGAGCACATTGTATTTGAGTTTCTTGTAGTTTTGATAGTTTTTGAGTTGCTGGTTCACTCATAGCTGAAAGTAGGTTTTATTCATAAGTCATGGAATAAATTTTATATTGTTCTGGGTAGTTTGCATATGTCATTGTCATCCCTAGGCGCCCCCTGAGTTGCTGGTCCACTCATCGCTGAAAGTAGTTTTTATTCATAAGTCATGGAATAAATTTTATATTGTTCTGGGTAGTTTGCATATGTCATTGTCATCCCTAGGCGCCCCCTTTGGAGAGTTTCAGATTTTAAAACAAAAATTTGGATTTTATTTTGCAGAAGTCGCTCTTCTTGAGACCTCTACTTCGTCATGCCTGGCAAATGTTTAGATAATTCATTGAGTGGTTGTTGCAGTCATTTCTTGGTCCTAACTTGATTGCCATCTTCCTAGGAGTTCATTGCACTTGGTCTCACGTCATTTGGAGTAGTTTTGAGGAAGTTACAAGCATTTTAGTGACTTTTGTAGTTGCTGGTTTGTGAATTTTCAGTTGCTGGTCTGTCAAAATCAAATTATAGAAGTTTATCTTTTGGGTTGGGTTTTGTGTGGGTTGAGTCATTTGATGATAGGAGAGATATAATACTTCATTGCAGCATTGAGACATTTCAAATACAATGATATTTGCAAGAGAAACTAATATTGTAAGGCTGCTACAGTAGTACTGTTCAGCTATTTTAATTCTTGCAATTTCATATTTTCCCACGTTAGTGGAAGAGACTAGTCTTTGCTCAATCAATTGTAATTCCCACGGTTGTGGAAGAGACTGGTCCCGGTCAGTCTTTCATTGTATTGCATAGATCCCCATCATCATATGATAGCGCCTTGTTCACCTTGGGCTTGGAGTGCACATGCTTGATGATTGAGTTACTTTCAGCACTGCATTGTTATCAATAGATTCTCCACCATATGATAGCGCCATTCCCGTCTTGGGTTTGGAGTGCACATGCTTGGTGTTGAGTTTACTTTTCAGCATTGCATCATTTTCAGTTGTTCCTCTACCATATGGTAGCGCCATACCCACCTTGGGTTTGGAGAGCACATACTTGGTGTTGAGCTTTCCTTCAGCATTGTATTTCCTTCAGTTGCTTCTAACAACCCTTGGCGCCATATGTCAACACCAATCTCATCCTGAGTTGTGTGTGCATTCTTGGCGTAGAGTTACTTTCCAGTAGAGTTTTGTTTTGGGCTAACCTTAACGGGTAACTGTTGTGATTGAGCTAAATTGTTTATTGAAAAAACAAAAAAATTGGTTCGGTTCATTACAAGACATTTCTTCAACCCCTATTTCTTCCAAGGGAAGAAGCTATGGAGGTTGAGCATGTGCGGGATGAACCTCTTATCGTAGTAGAACACAAGGAGCAATCACCTTTGCATGGGTATGATGAGAGGTATGATTTAGAAAATTCTATGTTCAAATAATCTTCCTCCTAAGGAACATGAGTCACACAATATGGAGAGCACATTGAAGGTTAGAGTCATGATTAAGGGGGAGGTAGTTATGCATACACATTGTGGATCAGCACATAATGATATATATACATGTGTAGAAGGAAACAATTGTGTTTCAGATTTGGTAGGGATTCTAACCATCGTTGGAGAGCTCATTGAGTCTACTTGTGTTTTGACACCACATTGTCATGATGATGATTCTTTGAAGGAGCAGAAGGCTATCCCAATTTCGGGACTTGAGGGATGTGAAGTTGATGTTATGAAGGTATTTGATTTTGAGTGGCATGTGCTTGTAAATGTTGGGTTTCAATTGGACTACAGTCCAAGTGTAATGTCCCCAATTTATCCCTACACTCTTCGTTTGGATTTAGCCTATTTCCAGAAACTCGTAGGCTAAAGCTGAAATGAAAATTAGGGTTTCCACTTTTAGAGGAGGTTTTGAGGTCTTGCATGCGAGAGTTTCTAACGCATGTCTGGTGAAGCTTTCTGGGTTTTTGGAGAGCTTCACAATGAGGTAACATGCATGACAGGATATTGACTTGCGTTCTCGGCTGCTTTTTGGAGGCTTGCATGTTGGAGTTTTCCAATTTGGCTTCTGGATTCCTTCTAGGTTTTCAGAGAGCTTCGCGATGGTGTGACATGCAACTGAATCAGATGACTTTTCCGGACTTACTATTTTTAGTAAGTTGCGACGGCTACTCAAAATGTGGAGAAAATGAGTTTGGAACAACTTACTATTTTTAGCAGTATGCTATTTTTAGTAAGTACTATTTCTGGCAGTGCTATTTTTAGCAGTAGTTCAGCAGTTCAGTGCAATGGCTATTTTTGGCAGGTCAGCTTGAGCTTTGGTCTCCAGCATTTGAGGTGATTATTTTGGCAAGTTTGATATTTGATGAAAAAATAATGTTTTAAGTGAAAAATATTTGGCTAAAGCATGGAGGACGATTTGGAGAGATAAGTGATTTTTATAATGATTATTAATTAAACATTTCGGAGGCCTTATTTGATGAATTAATATTTAAGTGAAATATGTGCTAAGGCAAAAGGGGACGCCTAGCTTGGAGACATTTGAGTTTAATTAAATATTTCACTTAAATCTTTTAGTGAAATATTTGCAAGTTATATATTTGCATTTTATTAAATTATATTTCCACATATGGGTTGGAAATGAAATGCAAATGAAATTTGGAGAAAAGGTGAAAAGTGAATTTCATTTAGGCACCCTAATTGGAGGGAAAAGAAGATTTGAATTTGGAGACAGAAAAGTTATAAATAAGAGTCTTGGCCTTCAATTGGATTATCTATTGTTGCTTATCATATTGTTATGCTGTTGAAATGCTTTCAGAGCTTACTTCGAGGGATGCATACCTCCTAGTTCTTTCTCTTGGTTTCATGCTTGAAAGATAGCACCTAGCTGAGTTTTGAAAGACTACTTCTCATCCAGACTAGCAGACAGAGCATCAAAGTTGGAGATTTTAGAGATTTGTGAGTTTTGCATTTGCTGATTAGGGTTTTGCTGAAACAGATTTTTATTCATAAGTTCATGCACGATTTTTTGGTGGTTCTGGGTATTGGCCCTATGCTTTAGTCTACCTTGGGCGCCCCTCCTTGCAAGTTTTCAGATTTTTTGGAGGTGTCTCGGATTTTATCTTGTTAGTAGAACATTTCTGGAGGCCGTACCTTCTTTGAGGTTGCATTGGAAAGTGTGCACAAATAAATCACTACTATTTGGAGGAGTTTCTTGGCTTGGTCTTGGTCGCTCAACTCCTAGCTCTCATTTGCATTCAGTTCTACATCATTCGGAGGTGTTTTGACGAAGTTATGAGCATTTTGGTGATTCTAGGGCTTGCTGGTATGAATTTTCTGATTGCTACAATTTTATATCAGACCTGATATTTTAGTCCCTTTTGCTATATTTCATATGTTGGATAGCTTGTGCTTGTTTGGAGTTCATTTCCTAACATTTTGGAGATCATTGGTTATCTATATCTCATTGTATTTGCAGATTGTTCATCATATTGTAACGCTGAATCAGTAGTACTGATCAGCTCTTTTACTTTCTGCACTTTACATTTTGTATCCCCACTTTAGTGGAAGAGGATGGCTTTGCCGCCTAGTTTACTTTCAGTTTAATCACTTCATTCCCACGGTTGTGGATGCGACTGGCCCTTGCTCAATCTACATTGTATTTGCTTTTTGTTTCTCCGCCATATGATAGCGCCTTTCCCACTTTGGGTTAGGAATGCGCATGCTTGGCGTTGAGATTATTTTACTTGCATAGCATCATTGTTAATAGAATCTCCGCCATATGGTAGCGCCTTTCCCACCTCGGGTTAGGAGTGCACATGCTTGGCGTTGAGTTTTTTTTCCAATACTACATTCTTTACTAGTGATACTCCGCCATATGGTAGCTTCTTACCCAGCTTGGGTTTGAAAGCACATCCTTGGCGTTGAGGTTCTTTCCTTCAGTTGCTGGTTTGATTTGAGCTAACCTTAACGACTACTTTGGTGTTGTTGTGATCATCTCAAAGTTTGAAAAAAATTGGTTCGGCTCATTACACCAAGGCATCGAGATGAGTATGAGAGCAGGAAATTTCCAGCCCTAATCCATTGGTTTCTAGCTCACACATTGTTGGTTGATGGCTGTTCTACTTTCTTGATCGTGGAATTTCCAGATTATACATCGATGTTTGCAGTTGTTTGGGAAAATTGGAGTGTTTGGGTCTGCTACTACAGTGTTGGGAACTTGCAGGATGATGAGTTCCTAACATCCTATGATAGTAGAGGTACTCTTGACACCATCATAGGTATTGGTATGGTTGGGACACCTGTTCAAAGGGATATGGGTGAGTTGCTTCACAACCCTTGGTTGAGTGATGTTTATATCAAAGTGCAGCAGCGCAAGGTTTGGTTCAGGTGATTGTGCTTTAGACATCATATCAAATATAACTTGTCGCTATACAGGCAGTAGTGTGCCCAAAACAAAAATTTTGCTTCATTAAGCCATTTAGATTAAAATGGTCTAAATCCTGTAAAATTGTCGTCAAAAGTCAATTTTTGGTCAAACCAAGCATGGGCTTTTTGTGGGTTTAAGGTCTAGAAGATACTGGGAAAATTTGAAATTTTTGAAAATTAGGGTTTTCGGACCCCTATTTTTGGGAAAAACCCTAAAAAATAGGATCTTTCTAGAATTGGCTAAAATTTATTTTGATTGGCTTATTTCACGTCACGATCACATTGGATAAGTCAAAATCAAGAAAAAGTCAATTTAAGTCTGGTGGGTTGTTTTCATTTTTTCAGGAGAAAAATTAGGACCTTCGAGGTCGTCAATGGCAGTTGGCCAATACCAGGTGTCGAAATCTAAGCCTAAAACTCATCACAGAGGTTTCTACGAAGAAAGATGCTTCACGACAGAGGGGATTTTCAAATGGCAGAAAAAGCAAAAAAAAATTCTTGAGTCTGGAAACAGTACGCCCTGCTACATGGGAGATACTTGTGCAATCAACGTGCAAGTCAACTTTGCAATGTTCGTACACGTAAAAATGTTGAAATACAGTCATGAACACGCGTCAGCGGCACTAATGCCTCAACATAGTCAACTCGGCAAGCGGCATGGTGTTCGCGAAGCGTGAAATGGTGAAAAGCATCAGTTTTGGAGCAAATTTGCACCCCTGCAGGCCAGGGGCGCCCTTAAAGTTAAGGCCATAAATGCAGTTGGTTATGCTTTCAAAGACATTCATCGTCTTTGGAATTTTGTTAGCTTTCTAGTGAGTCGTCAAGCAAATCCATCTGAATTGCGAAGCACTAGCAAACAACGGCGGAAGCAAAGGAAACGGGAAATTTACGCATTAGAGATGGCAGTCAAAATACAGAATTTGCGCCCCTGTAGCCCAAGGCCGCCCTTGAATAAAGCTTATCAGATGTCAAAATTTGTAGAAACCGTTTCCGGGGGATCTCTTTAGATTCAGCCCAGCTTTGCGATGAATCCATTTGCTAGTCCGTGAGACATACTAAGCAACCATGGCAATTGATCCAGCGAGCACATAAAACAGAGGGAAAATAAAAGTGAAAATATCAAATTGTACCTCTACAGGCCAGGGGCGCCTAGCCTTTTGGCCAGCTAGTTGAGGTTTTTGGCAATTGTCGTCTTCACGAGATCTATTCAAGATCCTCCTAGCTATGTAGTGAATCCAACCGTCAGCCCTCGGGATCTGTTAAACTCCCGTGATTGAAGAATCAATGGAAAATGTTGGAGGTGAAAAAGCAAGTGGAATTTTGGCTAAGTATGGAAAAATGCACCTTCCTTGAGAAAGGCGCCCTTTTACTAGAGGTCTTAGAAGCAGTTTTCTAGCTTTGTCACTCCAAGGAACATCTCTTCCAAGTTGTTCCATCTCCGCGATGAGATCATCGACATAGGCATTGGAGCAATCCAACTCTCGACACAAGGGTCAAAGTGGAGCGTTCTGTTGAAAGCTACAAATTGCAAGATCATTCTCAAAAGCTCAGTTGCGCCCCTACAGGCCAGGGGCGCCCTTGCATTTGAGCATCTTAATCCAACTTTCAGATGTTTCACATAGAGTCATCCTTTGTGGAATTCTTCCAGCTACGCGATGGATCCAGCATCAAGTCGACAGGAGTCATCGGTCACTGGCAGCGGCAGATTGAAGCACAAAGAGAAGCGAAAAAATGACCAAGTCTAGTGTCATATGCACCCTTTTGGAAAAAGGCGCCCTAATTTTTGAGGCATCAGACTCAGTTTTTAGAACCTACAGCTCCCAACAACATTTCGTCAGACTTTGTTCTGGCTACATGATGAATCCATCAGCTCAGCTTCCAGATCAACCGGGCATCCGAAATTCGGGATCAAATAGAGGCTTCAATGACATTTGCAAGGGTTAAAAAGTTGAAAAAGTTTTTAAGTTTGAGTAATGGCGCCCAAAAAGTAAAAGTTTGACTTTCGAAACTGAAGTACATGCTCTAGCCGCCCTACAAAGGTGGAGTTAGTTAACTGAATTAAAATAATATTAAAACTTTATTTTTAAATGCTAGTTTCACTTGCATGCGACATATTTATGCCTTGCATGCTAAGCAACACCCATTTCAAGGCCCAATCTTCGTTTCTATTAACTAAATGCAGTCCAATGAGATTATTCCATCCAAAAATTAGGGTTTTTGCCTGCATGTGACCACGCCTTAACCCTCAAAAATTCTTTAAATATGCATTTGGGCATCTATTATTTTCATCACAGGTGAAGGCAAACCCGTATTTTCTCGTGCAAGCAAGATCTAAAGGCGCTATAGGTGATATTTTCCAGTGTTCTTCGCAGATACAGGTCTAGAGTGCTCAGCAGACTTCATTCAAGGACAAGCATCATTTTTACAAAGGCAGAATATAACTTCTATTTTCTCTCTCTTATTTCTTCTATCCTTGTCTTAGGTTTTCTCTTGCATGTCCAAGTAAACGACAATTTTTCACAGTTTTGATCATCTGGGTACATTGTGCACGACATTCTCTACAAAACCCATGTGCTAGAAATTTTCAGGAAAATTTGTCTTGTAGCTTCGCTTTTTGAAGCTTTGCTTTTTTCCGGAAATTCCTTTGCATGGTTGAGAAAAATTCAATATGTTGAAAAGCAAAGAATCTAGGTTTGATCAGCACTTTGGCGGCTACAAAACCCATATTCCAAAAAATTTCGGAAAAATTTGGCCTTGCTACCCTCTATTGCTTTTTTCCGAAAAGTGGGGCAGCCCCTACTGCCCTTTGTTGCTTTTTTCCAAAAAGCCTTTACATGTAAAGCAAAAAGGCGTTTTTTTAAATTTTTAACGTTGTGCATTTGCTTAGAATTATTTTCTCTACAAAACCCACGTCTCGGAATTTTTTGTGAAAATTGCCCCTCGACAAGCTATTTTTAGCCTCACGAGGAGCTATTTTAGCCTCACCGGAAAAGTTGTCAAAACATAGCCATGTTTACAGTCAACAGGCTAGTTTTTCATAATGCAGTTCACTCAGACTGAATTCAAGACCAAATCGGTCCTAGTTCATGATTTCATCAAAACGATTGACATAGATTTGCATCAGGGGGATCCAGAGGTTGACTTGAATGCTTCAGAGATAGGCCAGATTGCACTTCAAAACATCGAGGAATCCAGGTTGCTAGAGGCGGCTTCACTTCCCATCACAGTACAGTGTATAGAATTTGTAATGGCTTGTGTAAAGCATTACAACTCTACTACACGAGAAATTCAATCAATAGATGGAAGAGTGATATGCAGTGTCAGGCCCAAGGACATCGAGAAGTGCTTTGATATTCCTTTGAATCTATATAATTTGGTCATAACCATGGAACAGTCTGAGAAGGCATTCAATGTTGATAAGGAGAAATGTCAGAGGAAGATGGCAGAGAGATGGCTCAAACAGAAAAAAGTTAACTTGCCAAAGAATGTGGGTCGTGGAGAGTTCAAATATGAATATGCAGTTACGATTACCCTTCTTAACCGTGTTTCCGGTCAAGCAGATGCCAACAAATTCCAGCCTTGGGTGTATTACATCATGGCTCAGATCATCAACAGAAAAGAGCATTATGATTGGGCCTCTTTGATCAACGATGTTCTCCACAGATAGATGACTGGCTTCTTGGTTGCTCACAAATTCCACGTGTGTTTGTACCTTATGTATCTAATAGCCTTCCAAGGCCAGTTTAGAGGGTTGAATAATGTGGGGATTCTAAGTGTACAAAAAGTTCATCAATATTACTTGCAGTTGGAGTTCACACAGTCCGAGCGACACTTCAAGCGAGTGCAAGAATCATTTTTGATGTACACGGTGAGGAATTTGGATCGTGAGCTACATGTGCGTATCTTGGTGGAAGCCAAATCATCAATGGTAGAATGGGTGGATTGGTTCATTTAGTTCACTACCTTTACCTACATCCGCGTGTATGGATACTCAAGTCATCCAACCATGCTACCCCGTTATCCTTCGGATAAGGTGGTGTTCATGGAATTTCTACAGCAGTTGTACGATGTTCACTCCTATTTGCACAAAAAATGCAAGCCAGCTGCCACTTTTCCATTACAAATGGGGATTTACAAGTGCAAGACAACATCTGACGCCAAGGCTATGGGCCATGAGATGGCAAGACTTAATCTTAAGTATCTCATCAAAAGACACTCATATGATCCTTGGGGTCATTTTTCAGCACGCCTTGGAGGTCGTTCTTATCACAAGCCTTTTATGGAAGACTACTGGTTCAACTATGAGGACGAGTTCGAGGTGTGTCGGCACAGCTACAGTAGGTTCACCCTTTCACATATTTTTGTTTTCATGTTAGAAGATGTGGAAGGGTTGTAAGATGATGATGGGGATGTCACACTTCCTCAATTCTTCATAGATCAAGTTGACACGCAGCCGCTTCCAGTTGTTGATTGGTTCGCCAAGGAATGCACTTTTGCTAAGGAAAGATCAAGCAGGGTTGTTAGAAACAACATACTCTGCTTGGATAGCAAGAAGATGAGGATAGCCATGCCAAATACAGAGCCACCACCGGTGGTTACTTCACTGCCTTCCACGTCGAAGTCAAAACCCAAACAAAAGAAAAGGAGTAATCCTCCTAAAGGAAGCAGAATGTCAGGAAATTCGAAGAGAAAAGCACCAGTTGTTGATTTGGACCAGCAAGAACAACATGTGGAGATTGCCACAGATACAATTGAGAGCATGCCAAAAATAGAGGTAGAGCCTCCCATGCCGTCACCAACACCACAGCAGTCTCCGATTCGCATCAACTTGGAGCCAGACACGCCACCATGTAGCAGTTCTCCCACACATTCCCACTCATCAAGAGTTCTTAGGACTAGCACCAATCCTTCTAGTGAGATTAGTCGAGACTCGTCTTGCCTTGAGAATCAGCTGGGTAGGAAGAGGAGGAAACCATCCTATAAACTAGACTTCTCAAATTTTGATTATGTCTATCAAGACAGGCCAGATAAAAAGATAAAGAAGCAAGTCCATGTGGAAAGAAACATTGACAAGGAAATCATAATTGAGACCGTTGCACCGCCAGAGGATAAAAACTTGGACGAGGTAGAAGTTGATGACTTCACCTTGATAAAGGTCAACCTTGGTAGAAGCACGAGCCAAGCAGATGTGGATTTTCTCGAGATTGCAATGGAAAGCATAAAGGAGAGAATCATAAAGGACGAAAAAGATAAAGCAGCCCTCAAGGCTGAAAACCAACAACTTCGCCAGTATATCTCCAACCTTATGCACAACACTGAGAATGTCACCACCTTGCTCCCACAGATATTAAGAGTTACCAGCAGAACAAAATCAGCTAAGTCAGTTGGTTGTATATGGGAAGCATCTGAAAGACTGGGAAGAGGAGTTCGTCACAAGGGGCTGCTTCATACTTTCACAGTTGTACCAATTGAAATACAATGCCCATGAACTTCGCACACAGATTCAAGAGTCGGAGTGAGACTTAGCGATTAACAAACCACGGAATGAGATCATGGTCTCTCACCTAAGGATGGCATATGATTCAGTCTCTGCAAAAGAGGACAAGGAAGTGATTTTTGCTTGGAGAGAACAATTAATCTTCAAGGTAAAAACACACGAGACAATTTTTGTAGATTTGACTGAGAGCAGAGAAAAGGTGACAAGTGCTATCAAGTTCATGAGAACTTTCATGTCACGAGTCCCTTGCCAATATCAGTGTGAGGGTGGTGAGTACATCGAGCTCACCGATGTGCAGTTAGAGTTGCAAAGACTCATTCACGGTATTTTCAGTGGTGATTCAGTTGGCTGTAAGTTGGATCAACTTACAGTCTTGTCAACATTATTTGATGAGGCGGTCAAGAGTGGAAGAGAACTGCATAATCAGATCTCAGACGGTTAAGAGATGCTACAAAGACACCGAGTACTTCAGAGAAGTATCAGTGCTCCAGATGGTGATGCAATCAACAACCTCGTAGAGGAGTTAATTGTTCGAGATAGCAGCCAGTGAACAACAGATCAGGGTGTCCCACCTTTTCAAGATAGACATTAGACACAACAGTTAACTTGATGCTTCTTTCTGAGTTAACTTGTTGTCTCATGTAATGTCCCTAGCAAAATCTGACTTCGTTTTTAACTTTTTAGGCCTCAGACATTTCGTCAAACACTTTGCTTGAAACTACCGTCAACTAATCTGAGATGTTTCGTTTGATTTTCTCTTTGGGTAAGATGATGAAATTGCATAACGGTTTCAACTAAACAATGCCAATGTGTTACAAATGAAAAATGTGATGCAACAATGTATTTCTCAAACAGAGTATGACTGAAAATGCAAGAAATCATCATCTACAGCCAAGAGCATTTTTACAATCACCTTGCAAACAAACTCCCAAACTCCTCCTAATCAATATTGCTAATAAGAAACTAATTACAATGCTGCTATGTTCAAGAGACAACTGTAAACTCAGATCTTAATGATTGTGCTATGATATGCAGCCAAGATAAGCAGATATTACAATAAGAATATCACTGTTGTGGCAGCGTTCAGACCTAGCCACTTCAACAACTTACAATATTGAAAATGTAGATTACAATTCTTACTAAATGCAAACTTATAATTAAATGGAACCTAGTTGCTGCAAATGGGATGTTACTTTAGCACTCTGCGATAACCTTGGCATCCTTGACAATTCCCATGAGTGATAACAACACCAAACTTCTCTTCGTATTCAAGATGACTGCGCCAGGATCATGGAAATCCTTGGTAATAAGCAAAACCTTCCATAAGTTGAAACTCCTCTAGCTCGAATTGGTGGTATGGCTGCTTGGGAGCCAAATTCGTATTTACTCCAGTTTACAATTGCAGCGGCAAAGTGATATCTCCATCTATCAATGTCGATTTCTCCAAACAAGGCGTTGCTTGTTTTTAGCAACTAGAAGAGTGACGTCTTCATCAATAAAATGAAATTAACAAATAAGCAGCACTCGATACTACTTTATTTGATGCCAATTAGAGAAAGGAAAATCACTTTGTCTTATCTGAAGTTTGATTGCCTCTAGCCAACACGATATTCTCAACCTGCATTTGTCCTTTACTAGAGTTTGTCTTATCTGCAAGATATATCTTTGCGTCTCAGTCCCACGATTTTCCCAGCTAAGTGACAATTGTTATTTGTCTCGTATGGCCATGTCACCATTAGATTTTTGCCTTGGTCACTTCTCTAGAATGAGTCGATAGCCTTCAAGACTATATTCGATGTCCTTCAAAGTCGAGTTTCTCCTTTTGTCTGTATCTGCAGAGGATTTATCCTGACAGTTTCTAAATTTTCAATATTGCTACAAAATTAAAACCAAATCCTCCTTCAATAATAATTTCCAGAAATTACAATCAATTTATAAGAAATCAGATTTTCCAGTCAACTCCAAATTTGGCCAAAGGCCATTAAATTTGGCAATGATCGATTCAACAAGAAATGACCTCCTTCCTCAAATGAAGTGATGCTTGCAACAATACCTCAGCTGCTGCAAGTAGATTTCTCCCAAATGTGATTGCAACAATAAACCAGCTGCTGCAATTGATTAATGCAATAATAAACCAGCTACTGCATCAATCCAACTAGGGCAATAATACATTAGCTATTGCACCTATCAAATCCCAATGAAGTGCAATGTAGAAACCCTGGATGGATTCCTCAACTATCCAGCTAGGGTTGATCTTTCACAACCGAACCTATCATTCTAGAGTCTTCAAACTCTCGAGCAAGCTAAGCATTCAGCTTCAGCTTCTTACCAATCTGGTAATGAGATATGAATTCCAAATCAAGTGTGTCCAAATGCTTAGCCAACAGCTACTTAAATAGATTTCTCAATGCCTTTTCAAGAAGCTTCTAGAAGAATATTATTTTATTCCTCAAGTGACTTTAAAGGATTTAAAGGATTTAAGAACTTGTCTTTGATGGCAGCGGCTGTCTTCAACTAAAATTGTGTCCCTTCCCTGCTCTAGTGACGTCAAAAATAACGCTTGTCTTATTCTTTCCTTTGCAGCGCTGGATTCGTCCTTACTAAGCACCTCCCAACTATGACTTCTTGATGTTTTGTCTTATTGAAATTTGTCTCCATACATAAAGACGACCTCCCAAAAATATCGAGTCTCTCCCAAAAGCAAACTCAATTCCATCACCATCGATTCTAAGGTTGCAAATGCTGAAGACTTGTCCTCCCAAATCCTTTAAATCATTCGATATTGCCTTGTGAGCTGCTCCTGATAGTTTCAAGAGAAAAGACGATTCTTCTAACTCTTGATTTTGTCTTTATTATACTGCTCCCAATTTCCTTAAAATCACATCTCCTTTCTTTATTTATGACTTAGCTCCTATCTCGTCATATTCTGCCTGATGTCCTTTGTCTTTTTTGAACACATATACAATTCCTCTTGATAAAAGCATACACAGCTTGGCAAGAATTGAATATCTCTTTATTGGCATCTAAACTCCAGTATGTAGTCGCTCTCTTTTAGAGCTTGAATCCACTCAATTAAATCGATCTGCTTCTAATCTAAAATGCCTCCAAATCGATAATTGCAAACTGTATGTTGTTGAACTCCAAGCAACAAGGTATCGATACAAGAACTAAGCTGAAAATAATTCCAAATTAACCTGATAATATTCTTCTAATTGATGCCACAAAACTAAAGATTGTTTCCAATAGTATCATCAAATCGTCCTTCCTCAAATTTAGCCAAGGGCCATTAAATTTGTAAAATTGAAATGCCTTCAATAATCCCTCCAATCGAATCACAGCAATACATCAGCTGCTGTGCCAAATGAAATGATATTTGCAACAATAAACCAACCACTGCAATTGATCAATGCAATAATAAACCAGCTACTACATCAATCCAACTAGGGCAATAATACATCAACTATTGCACTTGTCAAATCCCAATGAAGCACAATGTAGAAACCCTGGATGGATTCCTCAACTATCCAACTAGGGTTGATCTTTCACAATCATTCATTCATAGGCCGGCTGGTCTCGTGGACGTAATTAAAAGTATTCATTCATTCATTCAATCGAACCTGACACTCTAGAGTCTTCAAACCCTCAAGCAAGCTAAGCATTCAGCTTCAACTTCTTACCAATTTGGTAATGAGATATGAATTCCAAACAAGTGCGCCCAAATACTAAGCCAACAGCTTCTTAAATAGATTTCCCAATGCCTTTTCAAGAAGCTTCTAGAAGAATATTATTTTATTCCTCAAGTTACTTTTATTATTTTATTATTTTATTTTTAAGTCACTTTAATATTAAATTAATTAAATAATAAGTCATCCCTTTTGTTATTATATTTTATTGGAATAACTTAATAAATAATTAATTTAATATAGCTCCAATTTGGGGACATGACATCCCACGTATCATTGCATGTTTATTTTGGAGATACCTATGTACATATGGAGTTCTCATTTAGTTTTCAGTTTCAGTTAACTAATGTTAGTTATCAATTGACTTTCATATCAATAAGGACTTGCGTGTTGCACAGTCCAATTAGTTTAGTTTAGAATCAGTTAACTAAGGTAGTTTTTCCAATTAATTGTTAAATTGCATACATTTAGGTTTAAGAATAAATCTTGCATGCTTGCAAGATTCATGTTAACTCAAGGAGATTTTAGGGTTCTCTACTCCTTTGAGGTTCTATAAATAAGAGCACCCTTGCTCATTTGTATTTTAACTTTTGTTGTGATAACAAATTGTTGTGCCCAACTTGCCATGCAATATTGCTATTATGTACTTGTTCACTTTGTTTAATATAAAGTTGGTTGATCGTTCATTTGTGTGTTAGGTCCTTCATGCAATTTGTTGTCCCAGATTTATTTGTTTCTGATAATCTTGTTTCATATCTACACCTCAAATAGGGGTTCCTCCTCCATGGGAATCCTGAGAACTAGCTTGCCGTTTGATGTTGTTTCCAATAACCTTCATATCGACCTACACCTCGAATAGGGGTTCCTCTTCCTTGGGAATCCTAATATAAAGTTTATCATCAAATCATTCCCACTTGCTCCTAGGTCCTCATGCTTTGTTTTCCTTGAGGAAATAGGATAGTTTTAGCGTTAGCCTAGTTGTAGTTAAGAATTTGCAAAACCAAAGAAAAACCTTAGCTGCAATGTGTTTGGTTTCTTAACCTTGTGCCTCTATCAGCTGGGTCAAAAAGATAGGAATTTAGAATACTTTACTTTTTCACACATATCAGCAAAAGAGGGAGCTTCCCTTCTTAATTCGAAGAGCAGTTAATACTGTGCATATCTGTTTGTTGCCAATACGCACTCCAGAGGTGCGAATTGTAACACCAAAAGGCAGATTGCAGGGAGTACAATTTCAAAATTTGGGGAATGGAGCCAAATTGAGTTCAAGTGTGTATGGCTAGTTTTGTCTAATTGTTGGCCACCAGAGCTTACCTTGCATATCATTTTTCATTTTCTCTATGGGAGATACAACCACAGGTTGAGGAGCGAAGTGATCACGACACATTTGATAAGATGGAGAGATCTGCCTATAGAGGATGCTACATGGGAGTTTTCAACTGCAAGTATGACTTTGCATAGCACCTTGAAGAAGTATATTGAGGAGTATGGTTTTGGGTTGAGAAGATATTTCTTCTAGTTGCTCAGTACCATGTTAGGTACAGGGATTGCAATTATGGACCTTACAGGGATGTTTTAGCAGGCAATGTTTGATGGTTTAGGTTTCATCCCTTAAAGGTGTCTCAACTTTGGACTTGATGATGATTACCTTCCTAGTTTCCAAGAGAGGAAAGTGTTGTTGCGGCACGATGTTATCACAGTTTTTATCATAGTGGCTCAGCATCAGCATGGTAGATCCATTTTCAAATTGACATGGGACCCTCGAATCTTACTTTGTTTTAATGTGGATCAATCTATTTTTCCTAGAGTTGTGATTGCAAAGTTTGAGGACAAGCAATCTTTGGGAAGGGAGGACTGTAATGTGCCCTTTTTTAGAGTTTCCTCATTTGGCAGTTGGTGTTATCTTTTGGGATTTGTGTTTACATATTAAGAGGAGTATATTGATGTAGCTAGAGAGCTTTTTAGGTTTTTTTGGGTTTTTTTATCATTGCTGAGTAGTGTTGCTATTTTTAGCAATGACTATTTTTAGCACTTACTACTTTTAGTAAATTTCAGGGTATCTCAATTTGGGTCAATTTGTTGTTTGGACACACTTACTAGTTTTAGCAGTTTGCTATTTTTAGTAAGTGCTATTTTGAAAAATTGGTCTTGGCAACAATGCAGTGTAGGATTTCTAGTTTGGGCAGTGCTTGGCAATTGCAGTTTGGTGAGTTCTAATGTTTTGGCATATTACTCTCTTAAGTCTTCAAAAGGGGATTTTATGACTTGTTAAGTTATTAAAGACCCCCTTGGCCTAATAGAGCAAAGTTGTTTTTAAAAAGGGGCCAATGTTTTATCTTGTGTGGTGCCTAAAAGGGAGTTTATTTATCATTTTTTAAGGCTAATGTTATGCCTTGTATGGTGGGATGACTAGTTTGGGCTTAATGTCAATTTTAAATAAAAAATCAAAAGTGAAATTTTGGAGGCATAAAGTTGGACACCCCTCTTGGGGTAATTTCATGTCATTTCATAAAGTGAAATCAAAGGAAAAAAACATTCAATTCAAATGCAAATTGCCCTCACTTTATAAATATGAGTTTGAGCTCTCATTTGCATATGAGAATTTTGGCAACTTAAGGAAACTTTGCTGGATTTTCTCAAGGATTTGTATACTGTTGGATGAGGACGAAAACCTTCATCTCTAGTTGTTGGTTTCGGTGGTGAGAGATCCACCCTAGCTGGTTGGAGTGATTCTACTTCAGGGATCACCTTTGCATTCATAGATTTAATGATATTCATCATTTTGGTTGTGTTAGAATGAAAATATTTTCCATATTGAGTTGGGATCAAAGATTTGGTCTGATAAATGGTTTACATCTTTCGGGAGTGTGTTTGGACCTGTTTAATTACATTTTTCAGAGGTCTGGAGCTGTTTAATTACATTTTCAGAGGTCTGATATACTTTTTCTAAGTTCTGGAAAAGTACATTTTTAGAGTGGCTGGAAGCACAAATCTACTCGTAACTCCGTATGTGGGAAGTGCATCATTCTGGGTGTTGTGTCTATGGACTCCTTGCAACTGGGCACCTCATTTTGAGCCCTCATTTGTATTGTTTGGTAAAGGCTTAGTTTACTAGAGTTGATCGCCCCTCCTAGGGAGCCGTACCATTTTGGGGGTTTGCATTTTCAGACTTCCTTCTCAGAACAGCAACTTACAAAGGTCTGCAACAGCATGTTAATGGTGCCTTTTCTCAATTGAATGTTAGCCAATGCAAAGGAGAGTGTTGGGATTTGATAGCTTATGCATTTGGTGTCTTCCATGAGGAGTTGTATGCATTTGCTGCTCAATGTATGATAGTGGAAGGGACCTTATATGACAGTAATCAGATCTGATATGTATTTCTTTAGGTCTGATTCAATTATTATTATATGCTAAGATGATTTGTAATGGTTCAATATGATATGTTGCAAGTCCATGTCATTTCCTTTCAATGCAATGTTATTTCTATAAATGCCACACATGTTGAATGGAACCTTGAAACCAAACAAATCTGCAATCTACATCATACTCAGTAAACAAACAAACCAAAAAAATCAGGGGTGGTTATTATATTCTTCAATTGCTACTGAAGGTTACTCAAGCTCAAGGGTTCCTTTTACTCCTTGTTGTGGCATTGAAGACTATATATTTGCGGGATTATAAATCAGGATTTTTACCAGCTGCACAATATAAAAAGGGTATCGGCTTAATTTGTCTTGCGCCGGCTATCTCAAGGAATGTGTGAATCTTCACAAGTCAGAGTTTATATCAATTTCTATAAGCATCATTTATGAAGTAGATATATCTGATTGTGTGGAGTTTTGTGGTCTTATATGGCCTGTTGGAGGGACGCTTGAAGGGTGCCAGCCTAGGCATGGACTTGGCATAGCATATTATTCATTCCTCAAGTAGCTGTGAATGCATGGCAGGCCCAGGTGTGAACATTCCAGTTCAATTTAACTATGTAATCTGCAATGCTGTAGCAAAGCTGAGTGTCAAATATATGAAAATCTATCCCTTGTTATTGCGCAGTTGAGTATGCATAAGGCTGTAGCTTCATCTATTCAAGTATATCATTGTATAAAAGTCAAATATAATGCAATGATGATGTAATTGTTGATTATTGAACCTGTTGATGTGTTTCATTTGAATAGTAAATAAATAAAATGCAACGGAATAAATTGTGTTTGACAAAATGTTAAATGTGTCAAACTAAGGAACAAACAATCGAGAAATATCGTTCCAAATCAGTGGGTGTCATTACACAACATTAGGCTTCCATAGAGTATTCAGAAAGCATGGATGGATTTGAATTGTTGAAGACTTTCCTATCCACCTTGAGCAACAATGAGACAATCATTTCTCACCTATGCCTTCTCTACAAGAGCTCCGATTGAGTCCAAAACCTCTTTTCACAACAGATCTTTCTTATGGTTATCAAGGCTACATAGCACCACAATTGGATTCTCAACTTGTCATGCAGGGTTGTTACTTTTCTCAACCTGTAAATGGTTTTCTATAAATCAGTTGTGTTCCCTCCACCCATGTTTATAAATGAGTGCCTTTATTTTTGTGTTATGTCATATTGTTTTTCGTTTCCCTGTTATGTATCTTGTGCTTAGGTATGAAATCCTTTTGTTCAGGTGTTTCATGTATAAGCTCAACCCTTCTACCTACTGGGGTAGACATTGATCTACTATAAAACCAAAGTTTCTAAGGTTCTCCTATGACCCAAGTATGTGCCATGGTCCGCAAACAAAGTCAATTATTGTCCCCCTTCAAAAATTTCCATACTAGTCCTTTATGTGTGATTTAACAAGTCTCTTTTGTCATTTTGATGTGTAAAGATGCCAAGATTGTGCCTTTGACACATGTATTTTTCTTTAGTGAAATTCATTGTTTTAGGAATGTGCTAATCGATTTGTCAAGTGAGCTCTAGAAGTCATGGTCCAAGGAGTAAAATTGTCAAAATAGTGAATTTGTCTAAGGATTAAATCGAAAAGTGATCTCTAGGGAACACCTTGCCAAGGTTGAAAAATGTCCAAGTGTAAAAAGTGGCTATGAACCTAGAAGCACACACTTTTGAGGTGTTAGGCATGGCAAGGAGCATCAAAGCACATGCTTACAAGGTTAGAACCAAAAAGTAATGAAATTTCTCTAACTCTGAAAGGTAGCAATGTTTACAAAAGTGTGCACTTTGGCTTGGTGTGCCACCTTCAAATATAAACTTTGTAAAAATGGCTTACATATAAAGTGACAAGATGCCTCTTGGTGTTCGCTTCTCCAACTAAGACCAAAGACAAAGTGACAAACACTTCTCATACATGCATTTTTAATGTTGCATCCAAACATGAATGGTTTAATTTCTCTAAGAGTGCACTTTGCATCACTTTGCTCAATTTCAAGTGGCAAAGCCCTCCTAGCCATGTGCCTCTCCTCTTATTGTTAAAATTTCTCTCCAAAAGTGCAAGCTTTAATTGGCTAAGTCCTCATAGGAAAGCATTCAGCCCTTCTTTGCTAATCCAAGCAAAAAAAAGTAAGAAGCCCCCAAAAAAACACATGTAGCCCTAGCGAGCATTATAAATCAGTAAAGAGTTTATTTTGGCATTCCAAATTCTAGCACTCAAGTGTTTTAGGGAGGCAAAGCATTGAAATCTTGGGGTTTTCTGATTTGCAAGGGATTGAAAGGGCTGCTGTAGTGTTTCATATCAGATTCCACCACTTCTTATTAAAATAATATTTAGATTAATTAATGGCCAATATTGTATTATTGTAAACTATTAGATTAGATTACATTATTTCTATCCTTTTCTTCAATATTGTTTCTGTTTTAGAAACTATGTTTTTAGAAACATCTACTTTGTAAAATCTATATGAAGCACATTTTGCTTATTTCTTTAATACATCGAAGATTTCAATAATCTTTTCATGGTATCAAAGCGGGAACCTTCTCTTCTGTTTTTTCGATTTTTAGGATACTGAGAAAAATCGAGTTTTTTCTCCTTTTGAAATTGCGTCCTCATTCTGTTCGTGGATTTTTCTATTCTTGTTGCATGCGATTTTTTTTTTGGGGTTTATCATGTGATTGTTTGCGAGGATTTTGGATGTAGTTTTTCTTCATTTGCGTGTTCTTTTTCATGTGCTTCCTAGACGATTTTCTCAACACCTTTATTACCCACGTCTATCCTTTCTGATTTTTTAGAGCGTGGGTTTTCAGACAGTTTTTTTTCTGAGTGGATTTCTTCTAGGCATCGGATTTTTTCTGAAGGTCGTGTGACCTCTCTCTGTGCACGCATTCGTCTCCTTTCCATGTTTTGTGACTTGTGAGGCGTTTGTGTTGTGCGTGTTTTCTTTTGGATTGAGCACATCTTTTTTGTCTATCTAAGCATACTGTGCATGTAGTTTGTTGATCGGAATCTTCATTCTAGGCGTCATTTTTTTATCGATATCTTCTTTCACAGGTCTTCATCTATTGATCCATCCTTCGCTTTCCAGTTCATGGGTAACTCTTTGGTGGGTGTTGCTTCTTTCAGACTTCACGTGCTTCTGCTATTCCCAAACACGTTTCTTCTTTGGGCACGTGTCCTGTGCTTTTTTTCAGCACATGTTTGTGCTTTCTTGTGCATGAAGGCATCTTTGCCTTTAGGGCAATCTGCTCTCAATCTGCATATTCTCTGACAACTTTGAACGTGTCTTTTCATGTACCGGATTTGTGTGACCTCGGGATTTGAACCTTTCTCTATTCTGTCAGATTTCTAAGTTTGAGGCGTTGAGTACCTCTTTTCTGTCATATTTTGTCTATGAAAAATGGCCTCCTTGTCACACATTATGCTGGAGGGTAGTCAGAAATTCAACGGTCGCAACTACAACACCTGGAAGTAGCATATGATGACAATTTTTGAATATCGGTGCCTTGACCAAAATTGTTTTGGGCAACACTAACGCCTACAACGGCAGATAAAGATCAGGAAAAAGTTGATGAGCAAAATCGGGAAGCCGTGATGCTTATTAAATTGTCGGTTACTGATGACCAATTGCCTCAGGTGTCATCTGGCAAATCAGCTAAAGAAATTTGGGATCTTCGGAAAGATCTCCATAAAACATCCGACAAGTGTCGTGCATTCTTTCTGAAAAACATGTTTTCCATCATGATGGATAAGAAGACAACCCGACAGGCGCACTTAACAAAAATCAAGGACATATGTGATTAGCTAGAGGCTATTGGTCGAAAAATGGAGGAAGATATGGTAGTCATCACTCTAAAGAGTCTACCAAAATCTTATGAGCACTTTATTGAGACACTCAACATTACCTCAGCTAATGTTGATTTGAAGTTTTCAGATCTTTGCACCACACTTCTGCAACAAGATCATTGGAAACAACAGTTCGGTAGCGGTGCTAGTTCATCCTCCACAGAGCAAGCATTTCTTGCCAAGACATTTCAGAAGAATAAGGGCAAGAATCAGCCATCTCAGCAGACCAGTCAAGTGCAATCTCAAGATTCTTCCAAGAAGAAGAATGTTCAGTGCAACTATTGCCATAAGTATGTTCACATAAAAAAAGATAGCCGAAAACGCTTGGCTTCTGAAAAAAATAAGCAAGGAGAGTCGAAACCTAAAGCCCATGTTGCAGAGCACACTGAGCAGAAGGAGTCTATGTTCTATGCCTTTATGGCCAAAAGTTCAGCAGATCCTATTAAATCCTCTGCCTTGTAAACTCATTCAGGTGCATCTCAACATTTCACTCATCGTCGGGATTGGTTCATTAAGTACACACCATTCAAAGATTTTGTTATCTTTGGAGGAGGCGAGGAGTATACTGTTGTCGGAAAGGGTAGCGTGCAGATTCATTCTGGAGGGAGAAATTTAATTTTTCTCGATGTATACTTTGTACCTTGCATGGAGTTGAATTTACTTTCAGTTAGTCAGATCATAACTCACTCTTGTCAACTAGATATTGTTTTCAGCATGCATACATGCAACATTGTTGATAGAGAGATTCGCGCTACAGTTGTTCAAGGACTTGAGGATCCTGGTCTATATAGACTTGTTGATTCTGGTGATCCTCAAGAGCACGCTATGGCAGCCAGGAGTACTTCCATCAATAACCTTTGGCATCAGCGTTATGGGCACCTGAACATGCAATATCTCTCTCAGCTATCTCAAGATGATATGGTTGGTGGTCCACCTACAATTCAAACCAGAATCATGGAGTATTTGAGGCTTGTCAGGCTAGAAAGCAGCATCAAACTCCATTCTCAGATGGTGATTCATGGAGAGCTTCCAAAGTATTACAGATGGTTCACGTTGATTTATGTGTCCCAATGAACACTCCTTTAGATACTAGTTGTAGGTATTTATTGTTATTTGTTGATGATTTTAGTAGAAGAATGTGGGTGTACTTTCTTAAAAACAAATCAGAAGTGTTTGGTATATTTCAGCAGTCTAAGGCCTTAGTTGAAAAAGAGTCAAGCTCTCCAATAGTCACTCTTCGGTCTGATAATGGGGGGGGAGTTTTGTTCTTCTAACTTCTCTAATTTTTGTGTTGCACATGGCATTAAGCACCAACTTACCACACCCTACACCCCTAAGCAGAATGGTGTCGTTGAACGTAGGAATCGCACAATTACTGAAATGGCTCATTCTATGTTGCAACATAGAAATGTTCCTAAGAAATACTGGGTTGAAGCAGTTTATACTGCCATTTATCTTCTGAACCGGTCTCCTACTCATGTAGTTAAGAGGATGACTCTTGAAGAAGCTTGGTTTAGACGCAAGCCTAAGGTCATCCACCTAAAGGTTTTTGGCTCTACTACTCATGTGTGGATTCCAGATGCTAAGCGCACTAAGTTGGATTCCAAAAGCCAGAAACTCATGTTCATTGGTTACAATGAGAATCATAAGGCATATAAGTTGATTGATGTAGATACAGCTCGTCTCATCTTCAGTCGTGATGTTGTGGTTGATGAAACTACTGGGCCTTTCTTTCCGTCTTCTACTTCTGTGAATCCTAAGGATCAGTCTATGCAGGCTTTTGATTTGGGTGTTTGTCTTCTCCTAGCTCCGCCTGATGGGAGGGATTTTGCAGTGGTGCAGCCACCACAACAAAATGTTCCACCACCCACCCCTCCTCAAGACAATCTGAATCCTAATCCAACTGATTATGTTCTAGCCACACCTGGTGATAATGTTCCTCCTATTTCAGATATTGGTACTTCTACTCTCCGGCCTAAATGGTATGCTAAAACCATAAGTGGTCTTCGTGATAATGAGTTACTTGAGGGTAGAACTGCTCAGAAAAAGAACAAGCAGCAAAATACTATTAATTTTGCTCTCATGGCCAATCTCCACAACATCTCTGAGCCTCAAACATATTCAAAGGCTAAAGACATACCTGAGTGGGAACAAGCTATGGAAGCTGAACATAAAAACCTTCTGAAGAATAACACTTGGGTCCTCTCTGATCTTCCACTTGGGAAGAAGCCCATTGGTTGCAAATGGGTGCATAAAGATAAGTACAAGGCTGACGAAACTCTTGATAAGTACAAGGCTCGGTTAGTAGCCAAAGGGTTCTCACAAACAAAAGGCATTGATTATGAGGAGACTTTTGCTTCTACAACCAAAATGAGTACTGTCCGGCTTGTCCTCACTACTACAGCTCAGTTTGGATGGAAATTCCATCAAATGGATGTCAAGAGTGTTTCTCAATGGTGATCTACAGGAAGAAGTCTATATGACACAACCTCTTGGTTTCAAGGTTGCTGGTAAAGAACACCAAGTTTGCAGACTCGTGAAAGCACTCTATGGCCTTAAATAGGCTCCACAAGCATGGTACATGAAAATTGATATGTACCTTGTTGATCATGATTTTCAAAGAAGCCCTTCTGATTCAAATTTGTATGTCAAACAGTCTGGTGATGATATTCTTATGCTTGTTGTCTATGTTGATGACCTTATCATTACTGGCAGCTTAGAACATTTGATTGAGGAGATCAAACATAATCTTAGTCAATCATTTGACATGATAGATTTGGGACTTCTTCATTATTGTCTTGGTGTTGATGTTTGGCAGACAGTTGATAGCATCTTCATTTCTCAGTCCAAGTATGCTCACAATATGCTTGATAAGTTTAGAATGAATGATTGCAAACGTGCATATACACCTATGGAGAAAGCGCTAAAATGAATCAGATTCACCTGTGCAAAATGAATCAGCATTCAGGCAACTAGTAGGCAGCCTCATTTATCTCACTACTACTAGACCTGACCTCAATTTTGCAATGAGCTACATCTCTCGCTTCATGACAGCCCCTAAAGCTGAACATTGGGTTGCAACGAAGCGTGTGCTGAGATATGTGAAAGGCACTTCTGACTTTGGCATTTTTTATGGAAGGTGCAAAGATCTTAAGCTGATTCGCTATACAGACTTAGATTGAGCAAGTTTTGTTGATGACAGAAAGTCTACTTTAGGGTATGTATTCAGTTTGGGTACAGTTACATGGACTAGCAAGAAGCAACAGGCAGTGGCTTTTTCCTCGACCGAAGCTGAATATCGAGGAACTGTTAAAGTGGCTTGTGAGGCAGTTTGGCTTCGAAGGGTGTTTTATGATATGCAAATGTCTCAAGCAGGGCCTTCCCCAGGTACTGTGACAATCAAGGGGTGCTAAAACTCGCCAAAAATCCAGTCTTCCATGAAAGGACAAAGCATGTTGAACTTCATTGTCATTTCATCCACCAGCTTGTCGAAGATGGATCAATGGTATTGTAGTATGTTCTAACTAAGGATCAGACTACTGATATTCTCACCAAGTCTTTGAGCCTAGATACGTTTGTCAAATTTAGGGGGCACCTTGGTGTAGTTGATAGATTGACCATTAAGGGAGGGTATTAAAATAATATTTAGATTAATTAATGGTCAATATTGTATTATTGTAAACTATTAGATTATATTAGATTATTTCTATTCTTTTCTTCGATATTGTTTCTGTTTTGGAAACTATCTTTTTAGAAACATCTACTTTGTAAAATCTATATGAAGCACATTTGCTTCTTTCTTTAATACATTGAAGATTTCAGTAATCTTTTTACTTCTACTGTTGCAAGGTGCAATCAATATTGATGTTGAGAATCCTTAGGGTTTCAAGAGTATATTTTTGGACTTTGTTGAAGGTTTTTGTAAAGTTTTTTCCCTGCTAGGATTTTGCTCTCCATAATCCCATACTTCAGCAGTTTTAATCTTGTCCTCCAGGGTTTATTTCCATAAAAATCTCTAGATACAAGTGCTAGTGTTTCATCCTTTCACAAGGGCTTGAGGATGGTGTGGCAGCTTTTCATGAGAAGATTTGAGCAAGGGTTTGATACAGGTTTCAGTCATTGCAAGTGTCTGATAAACATCTTGTAGACATCCTCCAAAGTGACTAGGACTTGGTATCATAAAAGCTCCATTTATTGTGGCTGTTTGCAGATTGTTCCTTGGGTTTTCATCAGGTTTTACGGCAAATATCAGTCATCAAAGGCTGAAATTAATAGCAGTCCTACTTGAAGATTTGTGCAGGTATTTTTCCCTCCTTGTTGATGATTTTTCAGGGCTTTGCATGGCACTTTTGTGGCAATCATTCAAGGGTCTGCACGACAGATTTTTAGCCATTTTATGTAATATCCCCATTTTCGACCATGTTAGCATTGATTGTAGCTATTGCTTTTTTCAACGTCAATCAGTATTGTCAGAGGAGTTATCAGTTATCCGAGATGATCTAGAGTATTTTTGGCATCTTCAATGGTTGTTCCCATTCGGAGTTTTGTATTTTCCACAATTTAATATTTATGTATTGGTGCAGAAATATTTAATAATTAAATAATTAATTAAGTTGTCAAAAAAGTATAAAGTAAATGGCAACCTAAATTAATTTTTTTAATTATTTTATTAAAAGTGACTTAAGTCAGAAAAGTTAAAATATTTTAATAAGTCACTTTTTGGGTGATATATGGAGAAAATTAAAAAAGTAAAAATGGGTTTTCAAGAATCCGCGAAGTAGTTACGAAAAGAGGAATAAAAAGTTTAGGGAAGCTCATTTTCAGTTTATGTTTGATTTTCTATTTGAGTTTTTTGGAGAGCTTGGCTTTCAAAAGCTTGAGGACGGAAACACTTGAGTTTGGTGGATTGGAAGAATATCCAAATCCATTTGCAAGTGAATTCATTTCAGAATTCGCACAGAGCTTCAAAGTTTCGTTAGGAGTTATTCAAAATTCGGGAGGTTTTGTTCCAAGCCAAATTTCTGATTTTGCAGGTTGAATATTTTTGACAGAATGGGGTCAATATAACATTTACAGTGATTCTAAATGAATAATATTTTTGAATCTTCCTTATCTGCGTAAGTCGTACCAATTCTATTTTTGCATAAGTGGCCATACATTTTGGGACCTTAGATCAGGTGTTGTGAATGATTTTTAAAGACAAATCAAAACAGCATTATATTTCTTGTCCAGCAGTTGAATTGGAAGTGTTGGTGATATTTAATCAATCTAGAAATTAATTTTGGGTTGCATTCACACCGACATCTTGATTAAGCAACAAATATTGATGTTTGATAAATTTGTGGGAATAATCGTAGTATAAGAGGTCAATAAATCAAAGGCACCTTCATGAAAAGATGTGGACTTGTCATAAGATAATAAGGAAGTCAAGCAAAGTATGGTCTCTCATGCTCAGACAAGTAAAACTTCAAGCTGCATTTTCCCTCATGGCTTCAGATATAACATTAAATATTTAAATGAACCTTTACGAAAGTCGCCACTTGGACAAAGGGAGTCAATGTATGAAAATAAACTTTATATGGCGCAGGTGTAAACAAAGAAGAGGTCGTGAGATTGTTTGAAGTTTAATTAAATCAGGAATTAATGGGAGCTTTGGAGGAGTCAATAGTGAATATTAGGGGAGTCGTATTCTTTATGGAGCTATGTGACTTTAAGAGGTTTTCAAGGGCATTATTTATTTAATTATTGCCAAGCGCCAATGATAGGGAGACCACCGTGGATCCCAGCCCGATGAAGTCAAACCAATTTTAGGTGATTCGTGGGTTTTAATGAAGTAGTGACTTCTTATTGTTGGGCGCTTCACGCATTATGCCGTACATTTCCTCTAAGAGCCATCGTACCTCATATGGGGACCACCATTATTTGTTAATGTAAGTATTAGTTGTTGGTAGAAGTGGGAGTTGTGTAAGACAAGATGGTACCTATTTCAAGGTAAGAATTTTATAATAGTAATTCTCTATTCGTAGTGAAGAGAATATGAATAAATTATGGGTTGTATTATTTTAGAAGAGTATTTATGAATATCTGTTGTTGCAACAAATCTATCTATTGCTTTGTTATTTATAAGCATTGCTCTATGTAACTGGATTTATTCAGAAATGTATTATGATTAAACCGTGCCAAGAAAAAACTCGTCCTCTGTTAAAACAAACTGATTATGAGTTAAACCAGCAAGTCTACAAACTATTTGTTAAAATGCCTAAGCAGCTGAATGAGTAAAAATCGATAAAAAATTGCATACAAAATTGGGGTGGGTTATTTCAATGGTATCAGAGCAGTTGATCTTGCCAGCCAGTGGGGTTTAATGTCAAATTTTCATTGCAGAAAATTTTGATCTGTATTGGGGTTTCCAGCTGTTTGCTTGCTCATTTTTGGTTAGTGTCCAGCATTCATTTTTCTTTGCACTTCCGGAATGTTAGGTATTTCAGCGCGGACAATGAAATCCATGCAGGAACTTTTGACAAAGATGATGCAAAATTTCGAAAATTATGATAAGAATCTAACGAAGTTTCTAGAGCATCCTGAAGTGTTAGAATCTTTTTTTGTTGATGAAGAGAAAACAGATATAGAGGAAAGAAATATTTTAGTACAGGAAAAAAAGAAACCAGCAGGAATGAACTTAAAAGACAAAATCTTTGCTTCTTGTGCAAAGGAACCTAGGAGCCTAATCACCAATGCATAGGTAAAAAGGTGAAGAGGCTTGAAGAAGAACAAACAATCACAAAAGAAGAGGTTGGAAAAGAGATGCACGTGGTGGAAATTGTTCTTGATGGTTCTGATGCTACTAAGATTGAGGATGAAACTAGTTCCTCAAGTGCCTCTTAATGAAGTAGAGTACATTGATCTAAACAATAATGTTGAGAACGAACAATCTGCTGATTTGGAGTTCACTAAATCAGTAAATGAGGATGTTTGGACAAACAATCAAAAGAATGATTTCTACAGTGTTTCCTTCCAGCAAAGTAATACCATGGACATTAAGGAAGAAGTGTCACTTGTTGCTTCTACAAGTGAGGTGTGCACGAGTCTCTATGTTGGTGATTTAGAGGTGGTTATTGATAGGCCTTGTGAAGAGATGGATTTACTGGATAATATTGGGGTTGTTCATAACATTGCCCCATCGTTCTTACTTGAGGATTGCAAGGCATCCACTAGTGAAACAGTTGATTTTGATGACGATATGGCACATGAAAGCAAATCAAAAAATTTAACATGTGGCAGCCCAAGTTACATTGAAGAGCTTGATCAAAGAACTTTAGCATTGCAAGATTTGAATGACCAACTTGTGGTTACAGAAGAGAAAGTTGTGCAAGTGTTAACAAGAGCAAACAATACTCACAAATACGTTGAAGATCTCATTTGGAAAGCTCAAATTGAGGAGAGGCAAAAGGGAGTTGCAAGTGGAGTCACTCTTACTCAATTGTACTCTATCAAAGAAGCATTGGAAATGATGAAATCAGATTACTTGCAATTGCTTATGGATAGAGATCTTGCTTTCAAATATGTTGAAGACAAAAAAAAGAGGCTGATGATCTTTGCTTATAGTTGAGTATGGCTCACTTTTCTTTATACAAAGCGGAAAATTCTATTTGTATTGCAGCCACACCCAAGGATCAACAAAGTGATACAAGGATTATGGAGACTAAGAAACTCATTTAAGGGATTGATGAACTTCATAGGTGTGAAACGTTGCATAATGATTCCAACATTCCTCATATTAGGGGAATTCAGTATGCTGATAGAGATTGGAACCCACATCAAGAATTTGAATTCTTGAATTTTGAGGATCAATTTTCACATGAAGGTGCAGCTTGCAGTCATGAGTTAGCTGTTATAATAGGTAATGACGACAATTTTCAGCGTGATGCACTTCATGAATCAGCAGATAATGATGGGCATCCAACGTTGAGAGAAGATGTGCATGAAACCTATGAGAACACCATTGAAAGGAATGAAGAAAATGTGGATTCTATGAGTGTCAACAGCAGTCTATTGTCCTTGTATGAGCATGATACACTTTTTGAATCTGTCAATAATGATGAACATTTAGAAATGGAAGAAGATATGCATGAGATCCATGAAGACACCGATGAAAGGCATGAAACATATGCTAATTTTATGATTGTGAACAGCAGTCCATTAACTTTATATGACTCTGTTCATCATAAGATGGTGGATAAAAATTTATGGTAAGACATTAATGAAGGGCCTCATCTTGTTGATATTCAAAATTTTATGGTTAAGCATGAAATGGTGTTTGTGGGCCTAAGTTACTCACGAGACATGATATTTCATAATGGGTTTACTATTCCTTACTTCATGAAAACATCTATTAGCCATGTGCATCAAATTGTGGAGGAGTGTTCAAAATCAGTTCTTGGGTTCCCAACTTACACATTAATGTTTAAGGGCTGTTCTATGGTGCTGATCAAGAATTTTTCAGACTTTGCATTGATGATAGCAACTGATTGCATGGATTGGTTTGCACACATTTGTCACTATAGCACTTGGAATTTGAATGTTGATGAAAGTTTACCAATTTTTGACTGTAGAGGCAATTCCGAGGTTGTTATAGATCTGTTTTTCAGACTTAACACAACTGTCATCATTTGTTGCAGTAGCCATGAGGACATGTATGTGAGTATGATTGGTGATAATTACAAGATTTGGGATCTAGGTACAACTTTTCAGGGGTGAGAAGTTGATTCAAAATTGGAGTGGTGGACAAAACTTCAGAATTGGTACCGCTGTCCACTTTCCAATCAGCCTACATAGGACCTTGCATGATAGCATACGACTGGAATGGCCACTACCTCCAACTCAGCAGTGGAGTAACTCACAATCGGTGTAGATTGGTACAGGTAATGTGGGTATTAGAGGAGACCCAATGGTCATTGCCACACTCACATCTCCTATGATTTGGGGGGTAATGACTTATGTTAGTTGTTGCCCTAGCATTTCCACATTGATGATGGCAACTTCAATTTATGGGCAGATGGACTTCAAGTACCTACAGGCATCTTGGCAGCAAGTTGTGGGAGGATTCATAGAGTTACGATTTCATCAAGATATGCAGCGCTCCACTTTAATGGCATGATCTCTAAATAAAAAAAATACAATCTATTGCCATACAAAATTCAAATTAAAGAAAAATGAATAAAGTGCTGTGATTAACCTTTGAAGAGACACGATTCTTTCAACTCAATAATGCCATGATTTTTTAGAGGCAATTAAGATCTGAAATAATACGATTTCATCAAGATATGCAGCGCTCCACTTTAATGGCATGCAGTTATTTCTAGCTTCCACCAATATGAGGGATGGTTACTATAGCCAGTTCAGGATGTTAATATATATATTTGCAAATTGATGGGCTTGATAATTAGCTAGTTTTCCTTTTACTATTTCATACTTTTCATCATCTCTTTCTGCTAAGTTTCAAGACATTACCAAAACCTTTTATATATTTTTAACCATTCTTAAGCATATGGAAATAGAAACATGTTATGTTGATATGTGTATGTATGAATGCATGAGTATCTATGAAATTTAGTAGGATTCTATGTTTAAATTATGATTGTTAATAATGAGGATGCCTTAGGAATAAGACTAACATTTGCAGCAAGAAGAACTGTCAACCCGCAGCATAAGGACTACAGTTTTTTGCAGAGAAATCAACTGATTGGGGCGCGACACTTTCAGAAGAAAACAGAGGTGATCATTTACTGATCAGTTCGTGAGTCACCTAATATTGACCTTACCTACCAATAAGACAATGAGGAGGAGTCTAATTGCAGCGGGATTGGATATAACAAAACTATTCTGAGAACACGTTTCTGTTATAAGCTGTTAAGTTGTTGAACATACAGTCCGTATTTGGTTTTTCTACTCCTATTTCAGATAGTTATTGTTTTTTTGTTTCAAAACTCAGTCCTCTTCCTATCTTCAAGGAAGAGATGACATTTTTTTACAAGTCTATTTTCAGTCCATGAATAATGAAACTCCTCGCAGACCCTATATACTAGGATCTTCTATCGAAGAGATCTAGTTATCTAGTTATTGTTATTACCGAGTTCTTGCAGCAATGTTATAAATAGAATATGTGTTATTTGGAAAAATATCTTTAACAGATTTATGTTAGATTTTGTGTAATAGTTCAGTGTTAAGATGCAATAAAGAGAATTGATTTGATATTAATTGTTGAGTGAGTATTTGGTAAAATCTTGTGAAAGCAGCAACTCAAGCAAGGCCCACTTGAGGTACTGCTGAACCACTTTAGTTTCAGTTGTTAAAGTAGATAATGTATTGTGAATTCAATTGGTAGTTTTTTGTTATATGATTTTAAATGCATGTGTTATAATTCATGAGTTGGATTCTATATCTTAATGTGTTGTTTCATACTTTGGAGAAATTAGCTAGGTTAGGACACTGCAATTTAACAGTTAACAATTACAATCTTCAGCATTAGATACCCGTAGCAGAAGGTAGTTGTTTACATACTTTTCCCTTGTTTTGTGAATTAGCAGTTTATTCCAATTTTCAGCTTTTACTGTATTTGCACATGTTTATTTGCCTATACTCGATATAGGATGTCCAAAATCTGTGAATGCATATACTTTCCAAGCACTATCTAAAGTTTTATGACTCCCTAATCGATAATTTAAAATAAAGCCCTCTTGTGAATGATGAATTGTTTAGTTAGGGATCCTCAAATCTTCTAAGCTATGTGTACACCTAGTGGCACCAAGTTAATTAGACATTAGAGAGGCTCCACATAGATGTTATTGTGATGATCGTAGTCGATTGGATGAGTTGGTGTGCTCGATATGGGCTTGTTGACACTTCGAGATTAGGTGTCGGTGAGGGGTTATAGTCTATGATCGAGAAGGCATTGTCAAGATGTATGATCCCAAGAACGACACTATTGTTATCAGCTTATGGTTAGGGATTGATTGGCATCACTTTCGGGACATTGTGAGTAGATATGCTGAGGGTTATTCTTTGGTGTTGAGCAAATTATATTTCCTATTGCCCAAAATCGAGTTAGGTAGTGAGATTTCAAATATGGATCTCATTGAGGCGCCTTGGTAAGAGCCCTCACAAGTATTTTCGTTTGGGTGTTGGTGATGTTTACTTTTTGGGGTCATAAGAGTTGAGAGCACAGTTGGGGCATGATGAGTTAACAGTTTTTAATAGAGTAGTGCAACGACAACATGGTGGACATTTCCAGAGACTAACTTGGGACACCGGGATTACACTTGGGTTCAGTTCGATTCAGCTGGATGTTATTGAGTGTGCCCTAGCATTGCTTGAGGACAAGCAATCTTTGGGGAGGGCAGACTGTAATATCCCCATTTTCGATCATGTTAGCATTGATTGTAGCTATTGGTTTTCTCAGCATCAATCAGTGTTGTCAGAGGAGTTATCAGTTGTCTAAGGTGATTTGGAGTATTTTTGGCACCTTTAGTGGTTGTTTCCTGTTAGAGTTTCGTATTTTCCACAGTTTTTGTATTGGTGCAGAAATATTTAATAAATAATTAATTAATTAAGTTGTCAAAAAAAGTATAAAGTTAATGGCAACTTAAATTAATTGTTTTAATTATTTTATTAATTAGTTATTGTATAACATTCAGACAGAGCCGGCGATGTCTTCTGCAAAACTCCCCTCGCCACGAAACCCTTCTGTGGCCGATACTCAGGCTCCCTCGCAACAAGGGCACAACGGACGCCTTGCTTCGTCTCTCACTGATTTTGCCTCCTCTGCCAGCCTCTCAGATGGTATGCGAAGCAATTTCAAGACGAATCTCTCAGACGGAAAAGCCAATGCGAAAGGCTCATGCGGCGTCAGCTTGGAGGCGCCCTCTGATGAAAGGGCATGGGGGCTTGATTTTGCCCGTGTTTTGATTTCAAATGAGAGGGCTTCGGTTCAACAGCATGCACATGTGAAGGAAAAACGGGGGCTAGGGCACGGCTCGTCCAACATGGCTGGAGTAGGGGTTTCTCACTCGGCCAGAGGTGATGTCTGTGCTGACAATGGCACCACAAAAATGTGGTCACATTTCCTGGTCCGCCCCTCCCCCACAACGCTGGAAGTTCGTCTAGATAGTTTGGCTCTGGATAGGGAGGGTTTTTTGGCCGACCATGCTCTCATTTGTCGTTTTACGAAGTCTTGGCCAAAGCTTTGCGATTTACATGCTTGGGTCTCAGGAAATTGGAAGGAATACCTGGTACAAGAAATCAGCATTTACCCCTGTGCAAAGGGGTTTTTCATTTTAGAGTTTGATTCACAGGAAGACAAAGAATTAGTATTGGAAAATGGTCCATGGTTCTATCAAGAAGATTTTTTGTGCATGAAACCTCGGTTTCCAAATTTTGGTCCGCATACAGAAAATTTCACTACTGCAGTTCTCTGGGTGTGACTCCCATATCTTCCTATTCAGTTTTGGGAAATTGATTGCCTGAGGGCTATTGGAAACAGCCTTGGAAAATACCACTATGCTTCAAAAGAAACCATCAATTATCAAAACTCTACATGTGCTCGTATTTGCGTTGAATTGGATTTAGCCAACGGCCTCCCTGCTGAGATTTTACTGAAGGTGGGCAACAGATCCAGGCGACAACCAATTGATTACGAAAAAATTGCATTCAGGTGTAGGAAATTCTTCGCAACGGAACACATCTCATCAAAATGTCATTTGCAATGGGTTTTATCTCCAAACTCGAGCAAGCCGACTTGGTGGATTGGGGCTGAATCTCAGCACTATACCATTCCACCCACTCCTTCAAAGGTTTCAAAGCGTCATTCGGTTTCTCCAAAGAAAAGCTCCTCTTCCCCCATGCCTGCAAAGGCTCCAACTTCCACATCTCTCTCCAAAGGCAATGAAGCATCCTCTTTCTCAACTTCTCTTGCACCGTTATCGGCTTGTTCCAGTTTAGGGGGTGATTCTAAATCGGGTGATCTGGGGGAGAAGTCCCTCACAGCAATGCACGAAACCATGGTTTCCTCTCAACATAACAACGAATGGACCGAGGTTAAGAGACGAAAACCTATGATAGGGAAACATCATATGTTGCTTAGATCTGCCACAAGAGGTGGCAATAGTGGGGCTCAGATTTAATTATCTATCTTGATGTGAATTGTAAATATTTTTAATAAATATAGAGTGCTACCCTCTCTAGTAGCGATTTGTCAAAAAATTAAAAAAAAAAAGTGACTTAAGTCAAAAAATTTAAAATATTTAATAAGTCACTTTTTGGGTGATATATGGAGAAAATTAAAAAAGTAAAAAATGGCTTTTCAAGAATCCAGGGAGTAGTTACGGAAAGAGGAATAAAAGGTCTTGGGAAGCTCACTTTCAGTTTATGTTTGGTTTTCTATTTGGGTTATTTTGGAGAGCTTGGCTTTCAGGAGCTTGCGCACGGAAACCCTCGAGTTTGGTGGATTGGATGAAAATCCAAATCCATTTGCAAGTGAATTTATTTCAGAATTCGTGCAGAGCTTCAAAGTTTCGTTAGGAGTTATTTGAAATTCGGTAGGTCTTGTTCCAAGCAGAATTTCGAGTTTGCAAGTTGAATATTTTGACAGAATGGGGTCAATATAAAATTTACAATGATTCTAAATAATAAATATTTCTAAATCTTCCTTATCTACATAAGTCGTACTAATTCTATTTCTGCATAAGTGGTCGTACATTTTGGGACCTTATTCAGGTGTTACGAATGATTTTTAAAGACAAATCAAAACAACGTTATATTTCTTGTATAGCAGTTGAATTGGAAGTGTTGGTGATATTTAATTAATCTGGAAATTAATTCTGGGTTGCATTCACATTGACATCCTGACTAAGCAACAAATATTGATGTTTGATAAATTTGTGGTAATAATTGTAGTATAAGAGGCCAATAAATCAGGGCTGCCTTCATGAAAAGACATGGACTTTTCATAAGATAATAAGTAAGTCAAGCTAAGTATGGTCTATCAGGCTCAAGCAAGTAAAACTTCAAGCCACATTTGAAGCTACGTTTTTCCCCATGGCATCAAATATAACATTAAATATTTAAATGAAACTTTATGAAAGTCACTGCTTGGACAAAGGGAGTTGATATATGAAAATAAACTTTATATAGCGCAAGTGTAAAGAAAGAAGAGGTCATGAGATTGTTTGAAGTTTAATTAAATCAAGATTTAACGGGAGCTTTAGAGGAATCAATAGTGAATATTAGGTAGCCATGTTTTTTATGGAGCTATGTGACTTTAAGAGGTTTCGAAGGGCATTATTTATTTAATTATTGTCAGGCGCCGATGATAGGGAGACCACCGTGGGTCCCAGCACTATGGAGTCGAATCAATTTTAGATGTTTCATGGGTTTTAATGAAGAAGTTACTTCTATTGTTGGATGCTTCACACATTATGCCATACATTCCCTCTAAGAGTCGCCATACCTCATATGGGGACAACCATTGTTTGTTATTGTAAGTATTAGCTGCTGGTAGAAATGAGAGTTGCGTAAGACAAGCTGGTACCTATTTCAGAGTCAGAATTTTATAATAGTAATTCTCTAATTGTAGTGAAGAGAATATGAATAAATTTTGGGTCGTTTTATTTTAGTAGAGTATTTATGAATATTTGTTGTTGCAACTATTAGTTTTATGATCAGATTAATAGCATAGAAAATTAATTCAAATTCAACACAATAACACAGCAAATACCCTAGGAAAACTCCTCTTGAGGGAGAAAAACCCAGCAACAATATATCACTTATATATTGAAATGTCAACACAATTGTCTCCTTTACAAAGGCCGATATGAAGGCCAAACAATACCACCACAAACAGATGCAAACACAGCAACACAATGATGCAATATGCTGAAGATAAGACTCAACCTTCTACAGGAACTCAAACTACTCTTCTACAGAAATCGCTTTCTCCCTTAGATGATGATTCGCACTTCACACCAAAAGAATAATATAGAACTAAATGCTAGAACAAGGAAGCTCCATCGAGTATATATACACAATGAAGGAGGAGACATGTCTTTTCAAAAAACACGTCAGCCTTTATCAAGAATCGTGCCTCCTTAATGGGATCGCTTCACTTCAACAAGTTGGCCTTGATAACAAACAATTCGCACCTCAATAAATCGTGCCTTTTCACATTTCAATTATTAATTATTATTTATCAAGAGTCATGACCAATCATAAAAATGAACTTAACAATTAAATAGCAAATAGGCTATCATTTAATTGTTCTCATGTGCGCGATCTAGGCTCGAGTATATGACTGACGCTGCCATAGAATATCAACACTCCCTCTCAGCTAGGGAGTATACTTCCAGCTGTACAAGACATATCACCTTATCGTGATGTCTACCACTATGGCTACAACCATAAGTGGAAAAGAAGAATATCACCTCACCGTGATATTAGATATCGCCTCAACATGATATCAACCATAATGGCTACAACCATGTATGGTAAGTACAAGTGTTCATCACTTGTGTGATGTTGTCACCTCAACATGACTTTCACCATGGCTCTCCGAGAGGGTGAAACAGAAGTACAAGAAAATCATCACGGACTCTCTCATGTGATGTTGTCATGGAGTCACACACATGACATCCACCATGGCTGTCCCAGAGGGTGAGTCAAGGGATTTCACCTCGAACTTCTCTTTAAGAGAAGAACTCATTACCAAGGGATTTCACCTCGAACTTCTCTCACAGAGAAGAACTCATTACAGAGGATCACTAATACTGAGACTCTTTCTCAGTTAAGGCTGGATTCTCCACCATACCAAGCTTATCTCGAAAGTACACAAACTTTATTCTGGAGAGAGGCTTGGTGAGAATGTCTGTCGTCTACTCATCAGTGCTGATATACCTCATCTATATAGCCTTCCTCAATACCATATCTCTAATATAGTGGTATTTGATCTCAACATGCTTGGTTCTATCATGAAACACAGGATTGACAAAAAGCTTCACACAACTCTGGTTATCACAATGAATAATAGTAGGCTCCATTGATTGTCCAAACAATCCTGCAAGGAGCTTACGAGGCCACACTGCTTCTCGAGCTGCCACATAAGCTGCAATATACTCGGCCTCTGTTGTACTCAGTGCCACTGAAGACTGCTTCCTGCTACACCAGGAAGTCGTCGCAGACTTCAACTGGAACAACATCCAGGGGTGCTCTTCCGAATCAGCAACACAACCATCTTCTTTAGGTCCAGTAGGCTCCCGCTAAATCTTTAAGTACTTGCATCAACCTTCTGACCTCATTGTCCAAGATTGCCTGCAACGCTTGCCTTAGATAAATGTTTACCAGTGCACACCTCTAGTACTATAGAGAGTTCAGGGTAGACCTCCTCGACCTCATAGCAGATTACTCTATTCTGAATAGGTTTGCGGAGCTACCAATATCAAATCCAGATGACTGTCTTGTGCAATTCTGATCTCAGCAGCTGAAGAGGTCTTTCAAGGATTTAACACTTGGCCTTGCAACACTACAACCTTCACTTCTTCTTAGTGAGTCACAGAACTCCCTCTTGATCCCTGCTTCAGAGCTTGCAAAGAAGACTTCAGGAAGTGAACTCCCTCTAGCCACCAACTCAGTCCCATAGCTGCAAGTTGTAACTTCACGCTTGATCATTTCTTTGGTTGGCATGACTTCCTCACAAGATGCCTCAAGCTTTTCATCACTAAGCAATCTCTCATTACCTTCTTGCTCCTAGAACTATCCTGGAAGCATTTTAGAGAGGGATTACTAAACGTTTATAATTATCCAAAGAAATATCAAGGCTAGAATCATACAAAGTTTACTATCTCAGGTTATAGCATGAATACATGAGAATTTATGAACAATATTAAAACATGAATAAATAAATCAGCCTAAAGAGAAATATATATCAAAAGATCAGAATGAAGGGATAAAGAAACTTATCTTTATATAATTTTGATATAACTCTTTCTTCCATCTTTTACTCCTCTCAAGAGTGCTAAACTCAGCACAACAAAAGATAATCTGCACAACTATAGATTTCTTGAATGCATTATGCAGTTAGCATGTAGAACCAACTCTCTCCAAGAGTTCAAGGCTCTATCACAGTTCATGCATTAGAGAATGATATCGATGTGACCAACTAATCACCATCGAAATTGCAATTCTTTTTATTTCAGAGTCACACTCAAAAATCTTCACAACCAACATGAAATAACTTGCAATAAATGAAATCTTCAAAGGATCTTATGCTAGAGAACACAATTCAAGAGAAACCACTATCTCTCTTTACTAATTACAAGATCCAAATAAATGATATAACTCAGAAAACAAAGAATACTTATCTCTTTAAATATTCTAATGAATGCAAATACTAGACGCAATAAGATATGTTGCTCTTGCGCACAGATCAGCACACAACCTTCACGGCTTGAACTCAGGCCCATGACTTAGAATAGAAATTCCCTAGAATCCTTCTGAGGAGAGATCTCATCCACATCCGCAAATGAAGCATGCTGATTAGGCCTGGTTGGGCAATCCTTTGCATAGTGACCAAACTTGTCACAACGAAAACATTAGACTTTGGAGAGGTCCCACTTCTTCTTGAATGCGGGAGCACCATCAGCTCCTTCATCTCTATTCCTCTTGAAATATCCTTTCTTTCCACCTTTCCCTTTCTTCTTCGAGGATTGAGCGGAAAGAACATGAATGTCTTCATTTGTAGAGCTTCGACCAATACCTCTCATAGCCAACCTAGACTCTTCTTGAATGCAATCTGCCCTCAAACGATCAAACTTGGGAAGTTTCGATCTTGCATTGATTCCTTGAATGTAAGACTCCCAAGATGAAGGAAGACCATTAAGGGCAAGCATGATCAAATCCTTGGCATCAACAAAATGACAAATAGTAGAGAGCTAATCTCTCAATTCGGAAATCTTCATGAAGTAAGCAATGACAGATTCTCCTTCCGCCATCTTAACATGATGAAGTTGTTTCAGTGCAAGTGCCCGGCTGGTGTTGTTGATTTTGTACATCTCCTCCAAGGTTTTGAACATCTCTCTTGTCGTCTTCAACTTGGAGACAATCAGAACGATATGATCCTTAACGGAATCAACCAACATCTTCTTCGCCTTGATGCCTTTCTTTCTCCACTGCATCTTCTCTTCTTCCTCCGTTGGTTCGGGAACTTTGGTTTCCACAAACTCAGCCAAGTCATTCTCTTCCAAGGTGAGCATGATTCTGAACCTCCATGATGCGTAGTTGGATGCTCCCTCGAGTCTATCTTCAACCTTAAGACCGTTCACCATCTTGACTAAAATAGAGATAGACAAATATATGAAAAAGAGAAAAGAGAGTATTGCTGCAATAACAAATCTGATCACGATCTTCTTCAAACCCGCTCTGATACCATGTTAGTTTTATGATCAGATTAATAGCACAGAAAATTAATTCAAATTAACACAATAACACAGCAGATACCCTAGGAAAACCCTCCTCTTGAGGGAGAAAAACCCAGCAACAATATATCACTTATATATTGAAATGTCAACACAATTGTCTCCTTTACAAAGGCCGATATGAAGGCCAAACAATACCACCACAAACAGATGCAAACACAGCAACACAATGATGTAGTATGCTGAAGATAAGACTCAGCCTTCTACAGGAACTCAAACTGCTCTTCTACAGAAATCGCTTTCTCCCTTAGATGATGATTCGCACTTCACACCAAATGAATAATATAGAACTAAATGCTAGAACAAGGAAGCTCCATCGAGTATATATACACAATGAAGGAGGAGATATGTCTTTTCAAAAAACACATCGGCCTTTATCAAGAATCGTGCCTCCTTAATGGGATCGCTTCACTTCAACAAGTCGGCCTTGATAACAAACAATTCGCACCTCAATAAATCGTGCCTTTTCACATTTCAATTATTAATTATTATTTATCAAAAGTCGTGACCAATCATAAAAATGAACTTAACAATTAAATAGCAAATAGGCTATCATTTAATTGTTCTCATGTGCGTGATCTGGGCTGGAGTATATGACCGACGCTACCATAGAATATCAACAGCAACAAATCTATCTATTGCTTTGTTATTTATAAGCACTGCTCTATGTAACTGGATCTATTAAGAAATGTATTATGACCGAACCATGCCAAGAAAAAACTCGTCCTCTGTTAAAACAAACTAATTATAAGTTAAACCAGCAAGTCTTTAAACCATTTGTTAAAATGCCTGAGCAGCTGAATGAGTAAAAATTGGAAAAAATTGCATATGAAATTGGGGTGGGTTATTTCCTTTTACACATATGAAACTAGTAGTTTCAGTTTCTATCCGGTTAAGGCAGCAGGGTGTTCATTCTCAAAATGGAGCTCCAGGAACATGTGGAGCCAAAATCACTTTTAGTGAATGAAAATGCTTTTGTTAGAGATACTCTACTTGGTAATGTGTTGGCGTAACAACTAACACCTCTGGAGTGCAAGTTGGTACGGAAAGCTATGCACACTACGTGATGAGTGCTCTTCAAATTAGGGGGGGAAGCTCCCTCGTTGTGCGGACAAAAATGCTTGAAAAGTAAACTAAACTATATCCTGTCTTTTTTGTCTCAGCTGTAAGAGGCACAAGGTTTAAGAAAAACTCTATACGTTGCAGCTAAGTATTTTCTGATTTCGCAAGACTTAACTACAACACACAAAACTAAAGCTTATACTATCCAATCCCCTGAAGAATTCAAAGCATGAGGAAACGGAGCGGGAATGATTATCAAACGATAAACTGGGTACAGACTCACAACGTGAAGGCAAGGTAGCACGACTATCTACTTTTCTGAATAGGCTTATTATTCACACACATCACACGATAAACCAAGTACAGATTCTCAACTTGAAGGCAAGGTGGCACAACTATCAGCTCAATCTGAATAGGTTTATTGAATACACACACATCACAAGATAACCAAGTACAGATTCTCAACTTGAAGGCAAGGTGGCGCAACTATCAACTCAATCTGAACGAGTTTATTGAACATGAATACTCAACTAGGACAATAAATTGCATAGGCGAGACACGCATACAATCTACGATCGAACTAGCCACTATATCTAACTAAGGCAAGCATTCACCATCATAATTGCATGAAACCCAAGTGGCATAACAATTCATCATAATAGTAAATACTCATACACAGATACAGAACGAGCAATATTACAGGCAAGGTAGGCGCAGCATATATTTCTCTCGTGCAAAATTTATGTACAAATGAGCAAAAGCTCTTATTTATAGACATCAAAAGGTGTAGGGAACCCTAAAATCACCTTGAGTCAACTACAGTCCTACAATGCATGCAAGATTTATTGCTAAACCCTACTAAAGCAAACTATACAGTTAACTGGAAAGCTACCATCAGTTAACCGGTACATCTAATCTAAGTGGACAATGTGCAAGCATGCACGTCCTTATTGAAAGCAAAGTTAACTAGAATACTACCATCAGTTAACGTAAACCCTAAATACAACTCCAAGTGAACATAGATAATCCCAAAATAGACATGCATGAGATGTGACAGCGAATTAACTTGAAAAGGTAACACCAAGTTTAACTCATGTGTTTCATGTCTATTCTGAGAGGTGGGAACTAAAGTTTACTGGCCGTGATCTCGAGCAAGTAACCCCTCCACGAGGTTGTTGACTGCATCAGCATCTAAAGGTCATCACAATTCACTGCTTGTCAGCAACTTGAGCAATCTCGGCAATCTTTGCACATTCAAACTAGCATTTCACTGACTCGTAACTTTCGCGGCTCCGTAACTGAAGTGATGGCCACTATTTCTTCTACAGCTTTATGCTTCTGACGCTTTTGCATGACGAAATTGCGAGGTTTGACTGCGCACACTCTAGTTGTGAGAAATGCAAACGAACTTGCTGCACATGCAAAATTCCAATGGTATCAACCCTCTAAACCAGCTTTGGAAGACAATCGGCCATACGAGGCATGCAACCATATGGATTTGAGTGACTACGCCTATCAATCCTCTGAATGCACTTGATACAAATCGGTCTCAGCTTTCCTGATGAAACCATGAATTAAGACCAATTTGGTCTTGAATTCAGTCTGTGTGAACTGCACTCTGAAAAACTCGCTTGTTGACTATGAACACGGCTATATTCTGACAACTTTTCTGGAAAGCTAAAAATAGCCTATCAAATGGCAATTTTCACGGAAAAATCTGAGATATGGGTTTTGTCCATAAAAAGATTCTAAGACAAACCAGAATGTCAGAAATGCGAAAATTTGACTTCTACTCGACCATGCAAGGAATTTTCAGTTAAGAAAATTAGAGCTTCGAGAACTGATGCTCTAGAGTAAATTTTTCTGAAAAATTATGGCACATGGGTTTTCTCAAGGAAGCTCTGCTGAATCGACCCAGATGATTTGTTTTGTCAAAAGTCGCCAGTTTTTCAAACATGTGAAAGAATTTAAGATGAGAAATAGAAGAATTTAAGACAGAAGATAGAAGTTTTTAATCCTCTGCTTTTGCTAAAATCGCCATCTTGTTTGAAGTCTGCTGATTAATTTGGACTTGTACCTGCAAGGAAATCCGAAAACAATCTTTGTAGTGTCTTCGAATGTTGAATGCTGAACAATTCGCCCACACAATTGAGAAAATTCGCTTTGGTCTTCAACTGTGTGAGAGAAGAATGGACGCCATCTTGAATAAATGGAAAAATTCATTGCTTAATGGCACCAGTGCAAGCTTTAAACCCTAACTAACAAAAGAAATATTATGATTGGACCCCTTCCAGTTCAACTAATACTAACTCAGAGTCCCAAAGATAAAATAATATTAAAATATTCAGTTACCATTACATGCAAATTTGTATTTAAAATTAAAAATGGCGCCATTAATGAATTAAAGAAGAAAATCGCCACTTTTGGTGCTGGCATGCAAAAGTTTAATTTTAATATTATTTTGGTAAATTAGGAAGAATCTCAGCATACTGATTCTGAAAAGTCAAAAATTCACTCTCCAAGCGTCCATTTGCACAAGTTATGAGATTTTTCGCCAACTTCCTACTTTATAGCTCCCTAAAAATCACAGTTGACCATATTCAGCACTGATTTCCGGATGACTGAGTGAGGCTGTGACCGAGCTGAGATATCCATCACGAAGCCTACAGAGCAAGGATGAAATGTCTGTTGGGAGCTGCAACTGCTAAAACCAATGTTTGACACCTTAAAAAATTAGGCGCCTTTTATTAAATTGATTTTCAGTCACCAGACTTCGCCATTTCTCCATTCTGCCATCTGATGCTTGAAAATACTACTGACAATGAACGGTGAACCCTACTGACTGGATGGTAGGCTCACTACGTGACTAGAAGTATTCTGCATCCAACGACCGTATGAAAAGCACTAGAGGACTGCATTAAGGGCCTCAAAAGGAAAATCGCCCCTAGCCTTGGAAGGCTCAAACACCATTTTATCAAAAGTGCAACATTCAACCAAATAGTCTACTTTGACCCTTGACACCAGGAGCTGAAGTGCTCCGATTCGCGCACCGCCTGCCTTATTGCATAGCTAGAACAAATTACAAGAGATGTCTCTGGAGGTGACGAAGCGAGAAAACTGCTTCTAAGACCTCAAAGAGACGATAGCCTTTTTAAAATAAAAAATATACACTCCATACTTAGCCATTTTGTAATGTCCTCTTTTTCGGCATGATCATGTTTGATGGTTACTCAGACTCTCATAGGCTAACAGGTTGGGTTAGAGGGTCAGTGACATTATCTAGAGGAGTTTTGTCGTTCTCAATTCAGAGTTCAGTGTTTGGCTCAGAGCAGGCCTTGGCAGTTCAGGGGTTGACAACTTCTGACGACACAGAATTATATGGAGTTTTGAGAGAGTTATGATTATTTAAGTGATTTAAGTTAATTATTAACTTAACACTTTATTATAAAGTCAAATTGACTTTATACTTTTTACATCACTTAAATATTTCATGAAAAGTGATTTAAAATTAAATCACTTAATCTTCAAAGTGGGCGCCCAAAATATTTAAGTCAAACTATTGAAAGTGACTTAAATATATTTTAAAAGATTTAAATGACGAAAAGTGGCGTCATCTTCTTGAAATGTGTGCCCCTTGAGGATATAAGCATTTTTGGCAAATCAAACTCTATTTATTCTTGATCATTTGACTTTGCCAATTGGGTCTTCTTCTGTGCTACTCTCTGTGACCAGGGTTTGAGCAATTTCTTCCATTGGAGAACGAGATCTTCTTCAGTGTTGAGCATTTTTGAGACTGTGAGAGACCAGTCGAATTAATGCATTTGTGAGAGCTTCATTCAGAGGTTCTATTGAGCTAAATCTGTGTTTTTGTTGAGTTTCCTTATCAGTTCAGGAGGGTTTGAGAGATGGCATCCTTCCTTCATTTGGCAGACACTCTACTTCATGGCCGTACCTTCTGAGTTGAGGATTTTGGCTTATTGCTTGAAGTGTGTGGCTCTTTGTGCAATGGCGTTTGGATTTTCTAGGAGAAACACCTTTCCTTTTGAGGGTTTCTCTTCAGCTTCTTTGGCGTCTGGCTTATATCTACCATCTGCCTCAGTTCTAGGCTGGACATTGCATTCTATAGCTTCCTACACTGGATTTTGTCAATTTTCACCATCTTGGCTGGCAAACTAGACTTATTTTCTTAAATAAATAATCTGGAAGCTTTCGAGTACGTTTATCATTTGTGATCTATTTGTTTCAGTTAAATAATACCTTTTGCACTTCCATTCTGTAGAAAATAGCTCAGATTTACATTTTATAAGCATTTTATGCTGTACGCCCCTTCTCTTTTGTCTAGAAAATTTCTCTAAAAAACAAAAAAACACAAATAAGATAAGAAAAATACAGGGGTTTGAGTTGTGAGCTAGCAAGGCTCATCACACATTTTCTGGACGACTTCATTTTTCAGCATTCTACAAAGACCTCGCACGTATGAGCGTTTGCCAAATCCTAGAGGCTGATGGCCGGGCTCGTTGGATAGCTGGAGCAATTACACACAAGTCCCGTGAAGACTGCAAAAGGCAAAAACTCCATTAGACAGGCCTAAAGTATGGGCGCCCCTGGGCTACAGAGGCTATAGTGTATGTTTCATGTTTCTCCACCCTCTGATTTACGTGCTTGGTAGGATCTCTACCAGGATCACTCGGAATGTCGAATTGATTGGCTGAGTGGTGTACTGCGAAGCTAAACTAGATTAGCACAGATCTCTTGGAAGACCTCATCTGCAAATACCATCATCTAATGAGCCATATTCAGGTGCGCCCCTGGGCTACAGGGGCTCAAAAGTTGAAAACTGACCATCTTCTGATACATGCAAGCTCAGGTACCCTCAACTTCTGACCTCAGCAACCGAAGTTCTGCCACTCGAATGACCTCGCCAGATAGCTCGTCAGATAACCAAACTAATTCTAAAGAGATTGACTGCAATTGCAAGCAAAAATAACAAAATATGGACCCTCAAAAAGAAGGGCGCCCTTGGGCTACAAGGGCGCAGATCTTCATTTTGCTGAAAATCTTCATTAATTCGATCTTTGAAATCACCCTTCTGGCCACTTATTTGACCATGCAGGAGTATAATTTCCTCGTGAAGTTCTTCTCCATCATGATATGTCTTGCTTTGAGTCTCAGGTTTAGGTTTTGAGCTCCAGGGATTCACCAACTACTGCTGACGATTGACATGACACTGACCAAAGTCCATATTTGATTTGCTCAAAAACTATATTTTGACATCATTTTAGCAAGGTTTAAAATCTTTTAAGCAAAATGCCTTAATGAAGCAAAAAATTTAGTTTGGGTACAACATAATGTGAACATCACTGATTTACACCTTGGATAAAGAATAAAGCAGTATGGTAAATTTGCAAAATGATTGAGGGATAGTGGGTTAGTGCAAGCTGCCTCTTTTCTAGTTTCAATTTGTTGTACCCAAAATAAATTTTTGGCATTCTGCTTAAATTGAGCTAAATCATGTAAAAATGCCGTCAAAAGTTTGTTTTAGGTCAAACCAAACATAAAGTCTTTGTGGGTTTCTATCAAGGAACACGTGCAAAATTCTGAAAATTTGAAAATCAGGGTTTTACGGCCCTATTTTCAGGGAAACCCCTGAAAATAGGACCTTCCCAGAAATGATTGAAAATGATTTTGATAGGGTTAAATGACTTCTCAATCACACTGATCAAGTCAAAATCATCAAAAGACATTTTTTACTCTGGTGGGTCTATTTCCATTTTTTAGGAACAAAGTTAGGAGCTTCGCAGCCATTAATGGCGGATTGGCCAATACCAAGTGCTGAAAGCTAAGCTTCAACGATGCAACCATGGCGAAAAAGGTCTAAAAAGATGTTTGACGAAGGAGATTTTTGAAACTGAAAAAGGTTGAAATTTGACTAACTCTGGAAACGTTACGAAGGAGAAATCAGTCCATGATGCAAAAAGAGCCCTTTTCAAAGAGAGGCGCCCTTGATTCTCAAGAGGCAAATGCAGTACTTTGATCACTCTAAGACAGTCATCCTCTCCGCATTCGTGTTGGCTCGACAACGTAACAATCAGCAAGATCATCTGATGAAGTGATCGCCGGCAAGTGTCAGCAGAGTGAGAGGAGGCAGTTGACGAAGACATCAAAAATGATTGTCCAGCATGGGAAAAAGCGCCCTTGTCAAGCAAAGGCGCCCTTGAATAAGGTGGTCAAGATGTAACCCGTTGAGAAATGCCACCTTCAAGAGATCTCTTTGATTCCATTTCAGCTCGACAACGAATCTGTCAGCAAGCCTAGAAGACGAGTCAAACGATTGTAGTGATGGATCAACTGAACATGCCAATTGAAGGATAAATGTAATGTCCCCATTTTGCGAGCATCAGAGTTTGGTGGATTTAGCCTATTCCTGACCCTTGTAGGCTAATAGATCTGGATAGAGGGTCCCTTGTGGCAGTTACTCGGTGATTAGAGACGTTACTCTTCAGCTAGATTCAGGTTTTGGCCTTTGCACAGGTTATTTGACTCAGATTAGCACACTTACTATTTATAGTAATTTACTATTTTGGGAGAGTCAGGGTTCCTATTAATAGAAAGACACCTGAGTAGAGCATATTGGCAGTGTCGACCTTGATTGGGCCTTTGCAGCTGATTCTAGACTCAGTTTCACATATTTACTATTTATATTAAGTCACTGTTTAGGGTTTCTACTTTTAGACGGGCATCCGATCACATGGAGAACAGGGAGAGTCGACTCCTGGCTCAGACGGCTTAGCAATCAGACAAGTACATCAAGAGATATTAAAGTTTAAGTGACTTAAGTGATTTATTTAATATTTTAATATTATTATAAAGTTATAAAGTAACTTTATAATAATAAAGTCACTTTAATATATTAAAGTGCGTTAAGTGAATAATTTAATGTGGGAATAAATCTTTTATCCCACATTGGCCAAGAAGGTGTTTGAGCTCTCCTAAGGAAAGAATAAAAAGAGAGGTAAGAGCTCATTCTTAGCATCCAGTTGATGAATATTATTTTGATTGATTTTTATTGTGGAGCCTAGGGCTTTCGCAGTTTTCTTCTTTAATCATAGGAAACGAAAACTTCCTATTGATAGCATAACTGAGGGAGTGAAAGATCTCTTGAAGGGTTGCAATTGAGGAGAGGATAATTCCATCCTTTCATTTGTGCAAATTGGTGAAGTTTTCTACAAGGGTTTTAAAAGATAATCAATTCCAGGTTAGAATTAGTGTTGGCTGCTACAGTACACGTGAATAGTGCCATGCTACAGTAAAACGCTACAGTGGTGTGCATATTTGTGGAGTTAGAGGTGCTTTGCATTGAGGATTATTGTATCATTCATTGGCAGCGATTTCTTCATGTTATCAGATCATTTAGATGGCAGGTTGCAAGTCTGATATAAATTTTATCAGGAAATTACAGTCAACAAAGAGGCCACGATTTTGCAAGTAGAGCCCATATAAAAATTCGATTTTATTCTTGGAAGGTGGCGCTGGTCTCTAGAGAGGAGGACGACCCTCTTGGATGCCATTTGGGGTTTAGGAAAAATTCATATCTGCAATTATATCAGCTTCAGGGACGTCTGGTCAAGAGTTCGATCTGGGTCCAAGGAGGCACTTTTTGTTGTGTTGTTGCTTGCCCCATCATCTCCAGCAAAGGGCGACTCTATTCCAATCAGGTTCTTCTCATTAATCAGTCCATTAGCATTGCATACTTAGAGTATAGTTACAGCTGTAGGTTGCATACATGTGCATATTTAGATTTCAGGCTAAGGCTGCAAATTGTACTCAGAAAATCATTTGATAATCATATGTTGTAATGTCAAGAGTCTTGGCAGTTTGATATCATCATTGTAGTGATCAATTTGATAGCAATAAAGGAGACACAAGTGCTGGTCTGAGATAGATATTATTGCATTTGTAATTATCATTGATACTATGCATGGCAAGTGTTTGACTAAATGTCAACAAGCTGTAGCTGCACTTTGCACTCATAGTTTCTCATGTACTTGTATTTGAAAATCCAAAAAAAAACATCATATTGCATTTAGATCTGATTATAGACATTGTAGAAGTGTTTTTAAGAATTCTATTTATCTTGGCATTCTTTTCTATCAAGCAACATCAAACTGAAAATACTATATCAGCAAACAAAGACTTTGCATACAAAGTGTTTGACAAAATTACAAGTCAGCCAATTGCAAGAATTAAGGGCAGTTTGGGTAAGGATTATTCATGGTTGCATGGTTTAAGCATTGGAGCATTGAAATTTAAGCATTTAGAGTACTTTGATATCATCTTCAAGTATTTATACCATAGTAACGAGATGCGGACGCGGCTCAGACTCGGCGAGGGTGACTCGGTGCGGGACTCGGCGACTCCGGACGCGGACGCGGCGCGGACGCAGCAAAATGAAAAAAAGTTGAAAAACCCTAGAAATTTAGAGATTTTTAAGGATTTAAAACTTGTTTCAAGCACCCTTTATTGAATACAACACAAATAAAAGCAAATTTGATCACATGCACAGGTATACAACGATTACATAAGTATAAAGTACACAAATTGTAGTTGCGTTGCTGAAGGAAATAACATACTTAGATATATAAAATTAGTCAAATGTATACAAAACTCATGGAATATGAAATCCATGACATCAAATGTTCCATACAAATATGAAATATGAAATATGACATCAAATCAAAATGTTCTATGACTCTATGCCCTATGGCATAGTGGAGCCAGCATCCTTCCTACGAAGGCGTCTAAAGGGCCTGGATGATGTTGCAGCTGCAGCCATAGTCTCTGCCTGTGTCTGACTCTCCATGCCACGCTCACCAACAACATCTATGCCTCCTCGTGCTCTAGCCTCCTCCTCAGCCATGGCTACAACCTCGGCCTCTCTCTCTGCCTGGTCCACCCAATCAAGGTCCTCGTCACTAAAGACTGCATCTGTAGCCTCAGTGGTCCACTCAGACTGTGGATCAACCTCGTCTAGATTGATCGGGGTTTTGTCATGGTCAAAAAGCTTCCTGTATCTGAGCCGAAGATTGTAATGAACATATACCAAGTCGTTCATCCTCTCCACTGTCAATCTATTGCGCTTCTTGGAGTGTATGTGCTCAAACATACTCCAATTGCGCTCACAACCAGATGAACTGCATGGCTGGCTCAATATACGAATGGCAATATTTTGCAGGTTCGGTGTATCAGAACCAAACATATTCCACCAGCTATCTGAGATGAGAAAAAGAAACAAAATCATTCTCATTTCAAGTTTCAAGTTCAAGTTCAACATTTAATAATAAATTATAATATAAAGAGATGAAAATTATGCCCTTAAATATATTTTTACCTGGTAGTAATGTTGTCCTATTATCTTTGCACATTTGACGTGCAAAGAAGGCTCCTTGTGCCTTAGTGAAAGCATCTATCTCCTGCACCACCTGTGTAGTAACAGCAGGCAACATCCGCTCCAATGTCGTGTAGAGCCCACTAAGAATTTCTCTATCTGCACGGAGATCACGATGGAATTGGAAGGCCGGATTCAGGAAACATGCGGCTACATGGATGGGCCTATGAAGTTGGTTTTGCCATCTCCTATCAATGATATCCCAAATGGGACGATACTTCTTCTCAACTCCACCATAGACTGATCTAATGGCCTCTTTGGCCCTATCCATGCCCTCATATATGTAGCCCATTGCGGGCTTCTCCCCATCTGCAACTCGTAGGAGAACTAGCAAGGGCTCAATAAACTGCAAAGTGCAAACATGTTTCACAAATAAGTGTGAATGAAAATAAACAAATAAAAGTAAGATATGATTAAAAATTAGAACATAATAAATAATTAAATTTTACCTTCACAATCTCGTCCATTGGTGTCCAAAACCCTTGCTCAACAAAAATGCAATCAGCCACAGCAATCCCTGCAGTGCTTGTAGAAAAGGATGAGGAAGACCACTCCTCACTAGTAAACATGCGCCTCAAAGCTGCCCTTGACCGAATCAAGGATTGCATCGTAATAAAATTTGTTGCAAACCTGGTGATGCCAGGACGAGACAACTCCCTCAACCCCGTGTATTGCCTCATAAGGTTAAGCACCCATGTGTGGTTGTATACAAATTTGCAAACGTTTTTTGCTGCTTCCACACATGTTTTGATCCATGGGAGCTTCCCAAGATCCTCCAACATGAGGTCAATGCAATGGGCGGCACATGGAGTCCAAAATATAGTAGGGTGCCTCTCCATCAATAATCTACCAGCAGCAACATAATTTGCTGCATTGTCTGTCACCACTTGCACTACATTCTCTTCCCCCACATCAGCTATCACCTCCTCTATAGCCTCACACAGGTATGTGGCATTTTTGATTTGGCAGAAGCATCAATGGACTTAATGAAGACGGTGTCACCTGAAAAAATAAGCAAAACCAATTATTCAATAAATTAAAAAACATAAATCAGCCATATTAAATTATGTGATTCACTAAATAAAATTCAAATTCCAATGCATTGAAGGAAGTACAATTACCTCCGGAGGAAACTAGGAAATTAAGCAACGTCCTATTTCTCCTATCAGTCCAACCATCAGTCATGATGGTGCAACCAATCATGCTCCACTACTTGCGCTGCTCCTCTAATTGTGCTTTCACATCTGCCACCTTTTGAGTCAAAAGTGGGCCCTTTAATTCATCTTCACTAGGGGCTTTGAACCCCGCCCCACATATGGTTATCGCATCAACCATGTTTTGCCAGAAAGGTGACCTATAACATGTCATAAATAAATTGATAAGTTACATAAGTATTGTAAAATTTGAATTCGATAATGAGATAATGAGATACATCTAGATTCTAAAATTTAAATATAAATTTTAAAACAATTAAACGAAAAAGAATTACCTGGCTACATGGAAGGGAATGGTGCAGTAGTACCAAAAGTCTGCAATTGCCTTTTTGGCTGCATCATGTGTGTCCTTGTTCCAACCCATGCTCTCAAGCGACGGTTGGGAACCAGGGGTAGTGCGTGGTACAAAATATGAGTCCACCCTAGATTTACGAACTCTAGGGCCAATGCTAACACTGCCACTACCACTAGCAGTAGCAGCGCCACCAGCACTAGGAGTACGCATAGGCATTGCTGATGCAGAAACAGAAGCACTACCACAAGCACTAGCACTAGGACGGTATGGAGGCATGGAAGAAGCATCTCCAACAGCACCAAGTCCCTGTCCAACTCCAACACTCAACAACTCCTGCTTCTGTTTCTTTTTCATTTTTTTGCATTTCAAAAGTTTCTAATTGCACCTGCACTTCACGAACAACCTCAGGAGGTGCTACAGGGCAACCCACTGCATCATGGGCGGGTATGCGTGCAAGATGATATTTTAATCGATTTATGCCTCCATGATATATTGTTTTGCAATAGAAACATTTGGCGTCTCCTTTTTTCATTCCGGGAAAGATTTCAGCATGTTTCCAAGCAGGGTCTTTTCTGACTGGGGTATGAGACATTGTGAAAATAATAATATGGTATGATTTGCAAATGAATGTGGCTGCAAAAGTAGGGTTTCTAAAATTATTTAAGTTGCAAGTAGGGTTTGTAAAAAAAATATGCAAACTCAAAAGAATAGTGATTTTACAAATTACAATGAATTATTTGTTAAAAAAACACAAAAAAATCAATTAAAATCGAACTTACCTCTTAGATTTAGCTTGGAATGCAATACAAACTCCTCCCAATCACTGGTAATGAGCTCTCAATGCACCTCCTTGCTGGTATGAAGCTCCCCAAATGATATATGCCCCTGGATTTGTCTTCAACAACTTGCTGGTTGCCCTCTCTTCTCCTCCTATTTTTCTTCACAACTCTCTCTTCTCCTCCTATTTTGCCAAATGAATGAAATGAGGACCCTTTTAGGGCGAAATAGAAGATATAAATCAAAAAACAAATAAAAAAAAAGTTAAGTTTTAATTTGTTTTTGGCCTTTTTGGCCGCTGCTGCCGCGGCCGCATCCCACAGTCGGGACTCACCGCATCCGGCGCGTCCAGACCTGGACGCGGCCAGGGCCGCTCGCCACGGGACTCGCCGCGTCCGGGGGACTCGCGGCGAGTCTCGGAGCTATGATTTATACCTGACTGATAACTCAGACCAACAAGCTGGAGGTTTGCATATGAATTGTTTGATAAAATTTCAAGGGAACAAAGATGAGTTTTTGAGTTAGCTTAGGCTAGGCTTATCACAATTAATCAGTAAGATACAAGCTAAAAGCGCCCCTGGTGGCCAGGGGCACCCATCTTTTTGAGGTACCTGATGACCCCGTCAGCAGTTGCGGTGTATAATGAACTTGTTCAGCTATCAGCCAGCCTCTTGATCAAATCAAAAGCACTTTCATCGGACCTGCCAGGCAACCGGTGGAAGCAATCAAGTGGAAAACGTCCCAGAAAGAAACTAAATGTAAAACATGGTAAAACGTGCTAAGGCATGGAAAAAATAGCCTTTTGTTTTGTAGGTGATCTTGGGGTGTGTGAGCTAATTTTCAGCTCCTACATGCATAGGGGTATGTTTTTATCTATTTATTTATTTTAATTGATGTAATATTTTTTTTTCATCTTTAAAATAAGGAAAATGGCAAAACAATGTGGGTATGCGAATATGCACCTATTAAAAACTATGTTACCGGTCCGGCTACTAGACAGCCCGAGTCCCGATCCAATCTGGCCCAAGTTCGGGGTCCAAATCCGATCCCCTATAGGTTTGAGCAAGGTCCCACCCACAATCTGTGGGTTCGTCCCAAACGAACCCAAGAGAACATGAGGAGAATTTGGGCGGATTCTACATAAAACAAGCCAATTTCACCTTCTTTTTTGACATTTTTTTTATTCTAAAAAGTGCCATTCACCCCCCAAATCCTAAAATGATGTGTGTCATGAAGGTTTGTGTGGCTTTGAAGTTCTTCATTTGGGTCTTATTGTGAATGCAAAATGATGTATGCCATGAAGGTTTGTGTTGCCCCCAGACCCCCATGGGTGTTGCCCATCAACCCCACTGGCGGCACTACCCCCAAACCCCCGCAAGGGGCACTGCCCCTCAACCCTATTGGGGGCGTTGCCCCCAAACTCCCATTGAATTCATTTGATTTGCCAAGTACTCTCCAAGTCCAAGTTTCCAAATTTTCCTACAAGTATTCATCTATAATATTGTCATCCAACAGGACAATCTTCCCTGTTGTTACTTGATGCTTACCTACAAGGAGAAATGCAGCAATGTTGTTAATTTTAATATATGATATATATCATGACATTCAAGTTTGACTAATTGAAATTCTAATATTTTTTATTTCTATGGTGGTTTTGTTTATTATACAATATATGATACTATGTGTAGTATTTTGAACTTAATTACTATTGTAAATATGTATATATTTCTGATTTTTATATGTTTTTGTATGGATGAATCCAACCCCAAAAAAAAATGACTGAACTGTGAACTGAACCCTCGATCACAAACCCAAACCCGAACCAGTAACTTATATTAAAAGGCATCATTGTTAATAACACTGCAGTTAATGTCACATATGTTCTAAATAATGCTCTCCATTCTACAAACGTGCAAATGAGTTTTAAGATTAAACCTACATTTCCCATGATCATGTATGTGAATCTAGTATGAAGAATGAAGGTAGCTTCAGATTCTAGCCTAGTAAATTAAACTTATCATGCTCATTGATTTGGGAACTTGACTTGCCATGGTTCAGCCTTTAATCATATATTGTGATGAGTGTGGCTACGGATTTTCTTGCATTCTCTGCTTAACAGCACCTTTGCACTGGATCTTCTATTTACAAAATTAAGATGTCTTCATACAATACTCAGAAAAGTGTTTGTGCATTATCACTCAACTCATTTTTTGGTCTATAAGTGTATTGATCTCTAATTTTGATCTATATATGAAGGAAATCAGCAACATGGTCCATAAATTTAGTAATATGCATGTTTTTAAAGCATATTTTTAGAAGTTAATGTAATTTTTAGTGTTAGATAAATTTGCCACGTTATTGCCAAGCTTTTTCCCAAGCTTTTGTTGAGTCCCAAGTTTTTAAAAATTCTAGGACAGTCAAGTAATTGCTGAGTCCAAATTTTTAAACTATGATTTGAGTTTGTCATTCAGTTTATACTTTATAGAGCCAATTGCCTTGAGACGGTTAAACCACTGTTCCTTGAGTATATTAGGCAAAGAATAATTCTTAAACCACATGAATAAGTTCAAAATTGAATTAGGATGCCAAGGAGAGTGAGCCATACTTGGGGACTAGCATTACCCCGGATTCCGGAGGCACCACTTCGTTAGGATCGAGGAATTGCTGCAATTCCCGCTGAATAGCCCCGATTCTATCCTGAAATGCTGCTTTGGAAGTATTACCCGAACTCCCCTGACTAAAGATTAGAAAGCCTATGGAACAACGAGCTACTATCGTTTCTTCATTGCAGATTGAGATTCCCTTCGGACTTAATACACCAATGGATGGAATAGCAGCAAGTGGCATATTTCCCGAGAAATTCATTTGTCGACAACGTCATCATACATAACAACGGATTGGAGTAGAGGGTATGGTATCAGGATTGAACGTCGAGGCCTTTCGTATGGTATCGGGATCAAACTCGTTCTTTATCAATCGCCTATAGTTTTTTTATGGCGATCGATTTGGATCTTAGGATCATAGGGGATTCGAACCCCAACCCAACGGAACCCCCCGCCTTCCCTATGAAGAAAAGTTGTTGCCAGTTGAACGGCCGGCAACCGGGGGAGCGCTTCTCATCCACCTTTATAAGCCGAAAGATGCCTACCCTGAAGACCTACCGGCTAGAAATCAATTAGAATTCCCCCCCACCCAGATTCTATACATAACATGCCCACCCCACTATAGAGGATAGGCCCCCCTACTATCGGCTAGGCTATCACGGAAAGGTTGCGCCGGCTAGAATGGTAAGGGGATCATGGATAATGGCGGCTATATAGTTGTTGACAAAGGCGATTCGCCAAATTCTATATGTAACATGCCCACCCCCAACTATCAACTACCTCCCCCCACCCCCCAATCAGGCCCTCCCACCGAATGGGCCCTCCCACCGACAGGGGAAAGGGCCCTGGCTATGCACGTGATTTGAGCTTGACACTCTCAATATATCCAGTTTGATCAACCAGATATTATCCAACCACCATGGTGATGCCAAAAAGCAGCCAATTGTCCTTGCAATTGCAGTAAATCCCTCACAAATACTGCAGTAAGTAAATTTGCTAGCCTTAGGGTTGATATCCCATAAAGCATACACATCTGCAAAATTTGTGAAGCCCTTCTGAGATTAGGTTTCTCTATTTATACCCACACCTTCTCATCATATGCTAACGCAAAATTAAAGTTATCTCCAGATATTACTTCAGAATCCCATAGCTGCTCTAGAACTATTTTAATTTCAAAGCAGCATTTCCACCTGAAAGTTAAAGAGTTGTGGGCATAAACAGTGATCTTGACAATTATCAAATTACGTTATAGCTTTGGACCAACATTGTTAACCAGATTTCAAATGAGGCCATGAGACTTACCTTAATAGTCCTATGGTTCCACATTGTAATAAATAATCTAGACTCTCCTATCACTGCATCCAAAAGGTAATTCCACCTTCCCCAATAATGTTCTATGAAGGCTTTAACTTATGCATCATTCAGGTTGCTTTTCTTTACAAAGGTGATATCTGGATTGAAATTTCATTGTTGTCCCTTGAGAAACCTCCTTTTGATAAAGTCTTCCAAGCCCCTAAGATCCTATTGGAGATGCTTCATCTGGTTTGTGGGGCAATTTTCACCCCTTGGATTTTGACAAGGCCTTTAATCTGCAACTATGGGCCAGAGACAAGTGCTTTTCTAGTTTTCTACCCCTTCTTTTGGCTTCCAAAGACTTCCTTTTTTTTTTGGTTTTTGAGACCACCTTATTCTCTCAATATAATAGTTATTGAATTTGATTACTTGTTTCTTCTTGGGGTTAAAGAGGCATTTGGTGGCATATCCCTGAGAACTTTCCTTGATTGAACATCACTGATATGCTAATTCCCAAATTTTATCCTCTCCTTGTGATCATAGAAAGAGTATGTGGTGCTCTATTGACAGTTGATCTATTGATGGGGCCACATTACCCTCCCATTCTTGTTGCTCAGAGGATTCTAATTTCTAACCTTGCTATTGTAAGAAAGCTACCTCCAATCTCAAGCACTTCCTCTGAGCCCTTAACATCCTTTTCTACCCTGTGGTGATCCACATCATTTGATATCAATGCTCTTTTTGCAAAAGGGATCAAGCATATCCTCCTTTGGTCTTAGAAACTGATACAATGCCCTTCCAAAATGGCCTTTTCCTCCTCCATGTGCTCTTTGATCTCCATTCTAGGGTTTTCGAGTCTAGCTTCCTTCTCTTATATGATTAGTTGGGGAAGTTGATATGTATGTGCCTCACTTTGTACCAAGCATGGCAGCAAATCAGTAAGCACTCTTAGATGACCTCCTAAAAGAAGGATTCATTGAGGGAAGCAAATTAATCTTAGATGGGATAGGCTTTGAGATGTCTATGCTAACACATATATGGGTGTGAGATGCCTCAGTATTGTCCTTAGTTGCCATGCCTGTGCAAAAGAAATCATCAATTGTGTCAAATCTCTTTATGAGTGCAACTAGAGTTCACATTTTCAATAGTGGGTTGAAAATTAGATCCATATCAGGATCATGCCCTAAGGTTCAGCATTTGTATTGAAAACAGTGCTTCACATTTTTGAATAACCACCAACCCTCTTTGAAAATTCAATACATATGACCTTTCTTAGAATCAAAAGAAAAAAATCCCCCAATAGGAGGAAAATCTCCTCATAATTTTCCTGTTTCTAGGTATCCATTGTGAAACCAAGACAATTGAAGGCCATATTCCTCCAAATCAACTGATCACAGCACATGCAGAAAGTTTTTTTGTTTCAGCATTTAATTCTTCCAGCCCAGATTCTACATGTGGTACTTAGCTTGACAATCTGATTTTTTAAGGCACCTCTATACAATGTGTGAATTCAGTCCTGTATCTTGTAAAGTTGATGAGTAGTTCTCCTGCTCTCCTCCTCTTGGCAGGCTCTTCAATGATGTTGTTTTCCCTACCTCAATTCTGTCTCATCATGCTACCTTTGACCACCATCAAAATATCACTTAAACATATAAATCTTCCACTACATGGTTCTTGTAAAAATTTGGACAGTTGTCAAAATCTGAGTAAATTACTTTCTAGTTTCTAGTATTCTCGTAAATTAATTAAGATTAATTTTTCAATTCAACACTTGCTTGTATCTTCGTACCATGATTTATACAGGCTAATATCACCTAAACTAATAATACATCAGAAGCTTATTACATGTTTCCAAGATACAGAGAAAGCTAGAACTCTAGTCCCAACAACTAATTTTTCATTTATCAAAATCATGTTCTTGTTCAGATATATTTGCCAGAAAAACAACCCTGTCATCCACAATATCTCTAGACATCTCATCAAAATAAGCAGACAATTAATTTTTAATTAAGTCATTCACACAGATGCCCAACCACCAAAAACTGTCTCCACATATTCATAGTAATCACAAGTCATGCTGACAAGAATTTGACCTGTAAGAATATCTGCTGATGTTGTCTCAATAGACATCCAGGGACCTGTTTGCTTAAGTCAAGGTCCACGAGGCGAACGGCAAACTTTACCTCTTCTATCTGTATACACATATGGTTACAGTCCAAAAAACTGGTTTGGTTATAAACTCCTCCTCAGATAATAACATCAGAAACAAAGATGAATAAACTAACATGAATTTGATTGGATCCAAGGCCTTACATTGTCAGCTCCAGATAACAAGCAAATCTCCACTCCCTGCAGCCATATTAACAACAGTAGATGTCTTATCTTTCTTTGTTGAACCCAAACCCACAAACAGGAAGAAGGAGAAGCTAAGCTCATTTCCACATATAATAAGTATGTTCTGGACTTAAAGATGAAAGTATGTGATAGCATGAACATATTCTGGAAGGATGCTTACTATTATATGGATAATCAAATGATAATTCAATGATTCATGTCTTTCTAGCATTAGTTTTACATAATTTATATCTGCATGTAACATAAAGGAGAGATTCAAAACCCCTCTAATCAATTCCAAAGAGTGTATAGGAATTATCCAGATGGTTGAAAATCTCAGTTTGAGATAAGGAAATGAATGCAATAGTATAATAGGAAGAAATTGAAATTTAATGAATCATAAACATGCAAGGATTCAAAGGCTTTTCTACAAATGCAATATAAAAATTGCAGACATACTGAAAAAAAACATACTAATCATGTAGAACATAAGTTAAGTTGTAGCCCACTATTCTATACAAATTCAGAACTACCATGAGAAAAATAATAATGCTTAATTTTCCTGAAACAAGCAACAATAAGGTATGTAAAAGGATTATTCTCATTGTGGAAGGAAGTATTAGTTGCTGATTTGTATGAGTTTGTTTTACATTTGAATAAAAGCTAGTGTTTTCACACATTTCATGATCTTGAGATGAATTCCATGGTCTATTCTCTCACAGGAAGAAAATATCTTTTGAAATTAGGCGTAAATGTGTTTCCTAATAAAAGTGAAGCCTATTTAAATGAAAACCGTTGCATCCCCATAGCTACCGTTGTGCATATCCTTAATCTACAACAGGAAGAAACTGATGCAGAAATGCCATCTGATTCTTGAAAATCCTAGTGCATCTTCTTTTCCAGTTCAGAGGTAGCAGTATCTTAAGTAGCAGCTATGGAAGAAGCATCTCAGATAAATTGAATCAAGGTGGACTTCACTGATGATCAGCAGGGCCAACACCCAAACTTGACATACAAAAATTTGATGGCAAGGAGCCTTCCACTTGGTCCAGTCAAATGGAGCTAATGTTTTAGTCTTATCACACCCCAAATGCAAATCAGGTCCTTTTGACAGTCTTGTACATGGAAAATGACCAATACATTTGGTATATTTGAATGAATGAGCACAAATCATCAATTACAACATTGCACAACTTTGTGGATACATGATGGGATTTGGAATAGATAAATATGCTACCTTATTTACCCAACAAGCAAAGCTCTAGGAAACAAAAACAGTAGGAAATTGTGTGGAGAATTTCAAAAGCTAAGAGTGGGGAGGAGAGACATCTTCAAGTACATCATGCAAGATCTGTTCATCGGAGGGTTAAAGTGCACTATTCAACATCTCTTTAATCCAGAGTTCAGTGAGGCTTTCATACCAGCTCGGGAAGTGGAAGCTAAATAATTGACCTTACAGAGAACCAACAGAGGTATTCAAGATCACAATAATTATTTTCAGTTGTTGGATCAGACAGATTGCGACAATCATTACCAACAAGGCAACTGGTAGTGAACCATGCTTCTCAATATGATCTTCAAACCACAAGACTAACTCCACCACAAAATCATAAAAAAGAGCAAAAGTGTTATATTTTTACTTGAAAAGCAAGTGGAGTAAAGGATAAGAATTAACTAGTGAAATTATTGCTTGTCCAGTACCCGCAGAAAGAAGAGAACCACCTACAGGAAGATAAGATGATGCATGGTACAGTTATGGTCCAAATGTTGTCATCTCTTGCCAAACTCCACCAGTTTTGCAAACCCTCAAGGTCACAAGATAGATTAAGCATCAAAAGGTAATAGTCCTCACTGACTCAGGTGGCACCCATAAATTTAACCATTCAAAAATGGATGATCAGTTCTATCCTTCAAGTATCTAGCTTCAAATTTACAGTTGACAATTGCTGATGGAGACATCATCAATGGTGAAGACAAGTGCCATAAGATTCAACTGACCATATGGAACTACTGACTTACTATCAATATAGAGCCACTTGGAAATGTTACAATGAATTTCCAAGACCATTTTATCAAATTTATAGTAAATGGTATTGACCATAATCTTAAGGGTAAGCTGGGCCTTCACAAATAATTAATTCCAATTGCATAGAAAAGTTGTTGAGAAAAAGACTGCATAGTCATAGCTTATTGTTATGCTATAAAGCTACAACCTGCCATGAAGATCTGCCTCAAGAATTGAAGGTTATAATTGATATGCATGCCAAATTGTTTAAAAATGTGCTAAAGGATCTTTTTGCAATGACTGAACATGATCATGATATCAACCTCATTTCAAGAAGTCAATCAACTAACATCAAGCCCTATTGTTATCCATATGTGCAAGAATAAGACCAAGTAACTAGTTCAGATGATGCTGGAGGTTAGCATCATTCTATGAGTCAAAGTTCTTTCCTGTCACCTGTAGTCATGGTTCACAAAAAGGGTTCCACTTGGCAGACGTGTCCTGAATCCTGATTATCTAGAACTCTACAAAATCACTATCAAAGTTATTTTCTTATTTAAGTTATTAATAATTTATTAGATTTGCATGGAGCTGTATTTTCATGGGTTATCATCAAATCAGGGTTAAGGATGATGATGTGCCTAAAACAGTCTTTCATATCTACAAAGGCTGTTATCAATTTTTAATTATGCGCTTTTGCCTAACTAATGGCCTTTTCTTCAGAAAATCATGTATATTTTCTTCAATGTTTCTCCAAATTTCAGGGAAAAGGGAACGCAGGGTCATGGGTACGAGATTTCAAGAATGGCAAAACATTGCCCAAACTTTTGGATCAGCAGGGGGGCAGCTATTAAAATAACTTAAATAAAATATAAGCAGCTGAAATTTTAAAAAGTACACACAATAAGCTGTATTTGCAATGACAATCATTCTCTTTTAGGTTATTGAGTTTTTTCAACATTTTTCCCTTAAAAAGTTACCTTTTTATTTTTATGCACAAAATAGAGCAGGCTGTCTAGTACTGAAAAAGGGGACAACCCTGAAAGTAACCAAATCCCCAAGACATCTGAAACATTGAAAACGTTACCTGAACCTCAAGGATGCATTCCCATGGAACTCTAATTTTCTTTGGTGATATTATGATTTACAATGAAACTTGGGAAGATCATTTGAAATACATGAAAACAGTTCTGCAAAATTTTGGAGCATCATTAGTTTTATGTGAAAAGTGACACCATCCAAGTTCACTTTTTGGTCAATGGAATATCTATGTCATCATCTCTCATGAGAGAGGTAAGGTAGATCCGGCAGAAATTAAAGCCACACAAAAATGGCCTATTTCAAAACCCCTAAAAAATTTTACAACATTTCTTGGAGCTCATTGGGTATCACCATGTTAGCATTTTAATTTGTACCTTTCATTGTGACACAAAATGGAACAGATGTGCAATAGAAAGTAGAAGTAGAACCACTCTTCAAGCTAGAAGGGGAAGCTCACTGTAAACCAAAAATTTAACCTACTATGAACAATATCTACTTTCTATTCACAATCTTTACAATGGACTTCTAGGGTAGTTCTTATTTATGCTAAATAAAAGTAAAAATGTCTTTTTGAATTCACCTAGTGCAAAATGTTGAGATGCTCTTCAACTCAAGGCAAATGATTTTTATACTTTTGACTAAAAAGAAATCTTACAACTACACATGTTGTTCAACTTAAAGCAGAGACTAAACAATGCATGTACACAGGGATTGAATAGACCTAAACACATACAATAAATATCATAAGCTAAACACACCAGCTGCATTCAAAGCTACAAGAGACTAACCTAACACCTGCTGCAATACAAAGCTTTCAATAGTTAAGTGATATCTAACTCATAAAATCACAATAGCACATAAATGAAACACTTCAACAGTAGTTTAGAAGCAAAATAGGTGTACTAAATATTATTGAATTAATCATGAATTTTGAAAATAACAATCATGAATGCTCGGTGAATGGCAATTTCAGCAGCAAGCAAGCATGAGAATTATTAATAGAAATCTAAGTGCAAACGACATTTATTTATAACGTTTACAAAGCTATTGCAAGAAAATAATTAAAAAGCTAACTGTTGCTACTACTCTAGGAACTAAACACTTGCACGATATGCTAGTTTTATTACAAAAAACCTATGCACTAAACTAAAACTAAAACCATGCAATCATCAATTAGATTAATGATAAAGATTATTACAAACCAACACTTACAAGACACATCTCTTGCATGACGATAGACCCAAAGAAAGATGATCTAACAATAGCTGACTTTGGGCTAAAAATAGTGAATGCTAAAATAGAGGCAAGCTATAAAAAGCACCAGCTATAAATAGCTCTGGTTAAAAATAGCAATACTTAAAATAGGTGCTTTCCTTTGAAAAAAATGATGTGAGCTATTATTAGTGCAGACTAAAAATAAACTTCTCTGGCTCTGGAATTGATTCTGAAGAAGTTTTTTTTCTAATGTAGATCATGACAGATTCTGAAAATTCCCCAAAACTCTGACATTTCTTTGATGAATGAACCTAAAAACTCTTTCCTTTGATTGATCCCACCTCGTCAAACCCTAGCTTGGCACCCACAATTCCTAAAACCCTAGCATTTATCTCTCTTCACTTGAATGTTTTGTTTACAAACATGTTCTTTGAGGGTTCATACTGATCTGATTTTGCAAATCATTGACAAAAAGAAGAGAACATTTGAAAGAAGATACTAAGTTTGATTTTCCTTTGATTTCAGTGCTTATGCTGATGTAGCAAATGATAGTAGAAAGGAGATGTCAAAATAAAATGACTGTTGTTTGTCTCTACTCTTACTGATTTTCTATTAAAAAGGCACCTTACTTCTGTTGTTGAATGTTTTAAAAACCCTTCAAAAAACAGTATCTGCTGCGATAACTTTTGTATCTTGCTGTTGCCATAATGCCTGCTGCTATAGAGGATAGTGATTGATCGAAGGCTTTATTTGAACACTTATTCCTTACTAAAATTGGCACTCAAGGACCTCATAATAAAAGTTTGTGTTAAATTAGATCAAATCTGAGACTAACAGGATTCTGGAACAGTGAAAGGACTAAGGTCAGAAACTTTAATTATGAACTTCAGATGCAAATTCGGTTTTCTGAATATTTCTCTGAATGTAGAATGTGCAGGGTGCAGAACATTGATAGATTTCGATGACTGCATATAGAGAAAGGTTTCACATTTTATATATATTGGAGAGACCCGTTTTCAAGAGACACGTCTCTTGAGAGGACGTGTCTCCATACTTGGAGACACGTCCACTCAAGGGACGTGTTCCTTTGAGCGCAGGGTTTCCTAACCAAAGGGACACACCTCTTGAGAGGACGTGTCTCCACACTTGGAGACACGTCTGCTCAAGGACGTGTTCCTTTCAGCATGCAGATTCTAGAACCATACGAGATAACCAGTGCCAACAAATACGCGCCCATACACAAGGCGACAATGATTTCAGAGGTTTATCAATGCGTATTTAGTTCAACATCTATTGAAATCGAATACTTATTTCCAGAAATATTAATGAGAGATAGATCTAACAGAAACAATGATGATGCTTATAGCAATCATTGTTATATATCAGACCTAAGCTATTATTCATCAACACTCCCTCTTAGCTTAGGGAAGATATTTCAACTCAAATAAGTGAAGATATCACCTTTACACGTGATATCAAAGATATGTTTTATCAAAGTTGTCAAGTCTCATGACACAACACATCTTCATTATGGTATGTGCACTAACATCAAGTCACATGATGTCTACCATAATTCATGGCATATCCATGGATATAAATATCCACCATGATTATCTCTTAAGGATCACAATGATCTACAAATGATATCAAGTCCCATGATATCAACCAAGGTGTCCAAGAGATACTATCATGACATGTCCATAGATATCAAGTCACATGATATCTTATCATGATAGATTATCATTGTAGAGTCGTCACTTTACAATGTCAAATACAAGTGTTCATTATTAAAAGATCGTCACCTTTCAATAATGTACACAGGGGGAGTAGGCCCATAAAGTCATGGAGTCACACACATGACAAAAGAGTTTACACATTTAAACATCTTTATATATATATTAGTACAATTTGATAAACAATTTGAATTTCAAACATAATTAACAAATTACATTTCAACCATACCAAGTTTCTTCCTGAAGTGCTCTACCTTGATTCGGGAGAGAGGCTTGGTGAGAATGTCTGCAGTTTGATCATTTGTACTAATATACTCCAACTGAATTACTTTCCTTTCCACCATATCTCTTACATAATGATAGGGGATCTCAATGTGTTTAGATCTATCATGAAAGACAGGATTTACAGAGAGTTTGATACAACTCTGATTATCACAATGAATAATTGTAGGATTCAAGGGCTCACCAAAAAGTCCCACAAGCAATTTACGAAGCCAAACTGCTTCTCTTGCTCCCATTGAGGCTGCAATGTATTCGGCTTCTGTTGAACTCTGTGCAACTGAAGATTGTTTTCTGCAAATCCAGGAGATCATAGCTGATCCTAAACTGAAGCAACATCCTGATGTGCTTTTTCGATCAGTTACATTTCCAGCCCAATCTGAATCAGAGTACCCATGTAGATCTAGTTGATTCTTCTTGTAAAGAAGACCATATCCAATAGTGCCTTGAAGATATCTCAAAATATGTTTCACAGCCATTAAGTGAATTTCCTTAGGTTCACACATGAACTGACTGAGAACATTTACTGCATAGCAAATATCAGGTCGGGTGTTGACCAGATACATCAAGGATCCAATCATTTGTCTATATAGAGTTGGATCTGCATACTTGGATTCTGCTGCTGCTTCTTTCAACTTGTGTAGGTTAGTTTCCATAGGTGTAGACATGGGTCTACAGTCTAACATCCCAAATCTCTTTAGAATATCAACAGTATACTTCCCTTGATTTAAAATGATACCATCAGATTTCTGCCAGACTTCCAACCCCAAGAAGTAATGTAAAATGCCCAAGTCTTTCATATCAAATTCTGAAGTCAGGTCTTCCTTACATTGAGTAATAAGGTGATCTTCTCCTGTTATTAGAAGGTCATCAACATATAAAATTAGAATTAACATATTACCTTTAATTACCTTAAAATAGAGATTTGGATCTGCATCATTCTTTGAAAATCCTAGTCTTAGAAGATATTTGTCAATTCTTTCATACCAGGCTCTGGGAGCCTGTTTAAGTCCATATAGAGCTTTCTTCAATCTGCATACATGTGAGTCTGCATTATGTATCACAAAGCCTTCAGGTTGCTCTAAAAATACTTCTTCTTCAATGGACCCATTCAGGAAGGCAGTTTTCACATCCATTTGATGGATCTTCCAGCCTTTAGATGCAGCAATAGCTATTACTGCTCTCACAGAGGTGTACCGGGCAACAGGTGCAAAAGTTTCTTCGTAATCAATACCTTCCTTTTGAGAGAAACCTCTAGCAACAAAGCGTGCTTTGTGTTTCTCGATACTGCCATCAGCAGCATGTTTGATTTTGAAGAGCCATTTGGAAGAGACAATAGATTTTCCTTTAGGTCTAGGTACAATATCCCATACATCATTTTTTAAAATAGATTGATACTCCTCTGTCATAGCATTTTTCCATACTTGACACTTCAAGGCTTCCATAATGCTGGTTGAAACTGAACTAATGATCTCATTCATTAAGGCAACATAGCTTGAGAATCTTTTGGGTATCTTACTTTCTCTAAAAGTTCCTTTGGGTGCTGTGTAATTCTCAGCTTCCTTAATCATCTTTCTAGCCCAAAGTGGTCTTTTCTTGTTGTTGTCATAAGGATTCACTTCTGGGATAGATTGGTTTTCATTTAAGATTTCTTCAGAATGCTCCCTCTGAATCTCAGGAGCAAGATCCTCTTCCATAACTTTAGTAGAATCTTGAATTTCTATGTCATTAGAACTCTTTGCCCTTTTGAAAGCAATGTCTTCCTCAAAGATGACATCTCTACTTAGTTCAATTTGATTCTGACCTGAGATGTAAATTCTGTAAGCTTTTGAGGTTTCACTATAGCCCACGAATATCCCTTTCTTTCCATTAGGTTCTAATTTAGATCTCCTTTCTTTCGGTACATGAATGTAGACAGGGCAACCAAAGATCCTTAGGTGACTTATGTTAGGTTTTATACCAGTAAATGCTTCTTCAGGAGTTTTGTTGTCTAGATGAGAATGGGGACATCTATTTTGAATGTAGACAGCTGTCCTAGAGGCTTCTGCCCAAAATGAAGTTTCTAAATTTTGATCAAACAACATTGCTCTAGCAGCTTCTACAATAGTTCTGTTCTTTCTCTCCGCAACACCATTTTGTTGAGGATTGAAGACTACAGTAAACTCCCTCTTAATCCCAGCATTTACACAAAATTCCTTAAAGATTTCTGAAGTGTATTCCTTCCCATTATCTGTTCTTAGAGTTTTGATTTTCTTCCCCGAAAAGTTTTCTGAAAGAGCTTTGAATTCCTTAAATCTTTTAAGGACTTCTATAGACTCTTTACATTTAAGAAAGTATATCCAAGTTTTTCTAGAGAAGTCATCTACAAATATTACATAATATAAAAAACCTGCCAAGGAAGGTACCGACATAGGTCCACATAAGTCAGAATGAACCAGTTCTAAAATGTTTTTGGTTTTACTCAAACTGTTTTGGAAGGACCCCTTTGTATTCTTCCCTAGGGCACACCCTTTGCATGCTCCTTCATGAATAGGATTCAGTTTGGGTAATCCTGTTACTAATTTTTCCACAGAAGGTAGGGCACGAAAATGAATATGTCCTAGTCTTCGATGCCAAATTTCATTTGAATCAGAGGTCTCATGAATAAGGGCATGATTAATGTTAGTGCACAGCTTGTAGAGATATCCTTGTCTTATCCCTATAGTTAGAACTTTCTTTATGGTGGAGTTCTTTGGCCACGCTAGGACTTTTCCATCCATAAAGGTGACCCTATATCCGTTGTCTTCAAGAGCAGAAATGGATATGAGGTTCCTCTTTATTCTTGGTACAAGTAATACTCCAGTGAGTTGAAGAGAGAGGCCAGAATTCAGATTTATGGTGCAAGTTCCAACCCCCTTAACTGGATGTGCAGAATCATCCCCAATAGTTACTTCTTCTGTGGTTTCTTCTATCATAGTATCTAGGTGTTCTCGGAATCCTGTGATGTGCCTTGAAGAACCACTATCAATTACCCAATTATTGACTATGTTTGATACTTGACTTGATAATGCTGAGTAGAAAACAAATTTCTCAGAATCATGTTCTGTATTTGTCTTTTCCACTTTAGCAAAGGAAGCCTGTTGTTTTGTTCTATCAGGGCACTTGATTGCATAGTGTCCGAACTGATCACATCTGAAACATTGTATTTGGGATATGTCTTTCCTTTTCTTGGAAGATCCCTTTCCATACGAATTCTTCTTTCTCTTGAAATCTTTCTTCTTGCCTTTCTTAAGAGAATTTGTGTTTAGTACATGGATATCCTCATCTATAGGTTTCTGAAGTTTTCCTTTTGACATCAGTCTTGTTTCTTCCTGTAAGCAATCTGTTCTCAGCCTATCAAATTTAGGGAGCTTAGATCTAGCACTTATACCTTGGACAAAAGACTCCCATGAGTTTGGTAGACCATCTAGAGCTATTAGAGTTAACTCCTTACTGTCAATTTGATGACCAATTGTTGACAGTTGATTTCTTAATTCAGTGATTCTCATGAAATATGAATTAACAGATTCTCCCTTGTTTATTTGAATATGATTAATTTGCCTCTTTAGAGCAAGGGTCCTACTGGTGTTGTTTATTTCAAAGGTGCTTTCAAGAGATTTAAACATAAGGTATGCAGTCTCATGTTTAGACAGAATAGGTACTATATGGTCCCTCACAGCATCTACTATAATTTTCATGGTTTTCTCATTGTTCTCAATCCATTGAGATTTCTCCAGATCATCCTTAGGCTCTAACTGGTTTTCTTTCACAAATGAATCTAACTTATTCTCTCTAAGGATCATCATGATTCTAAATTTCCATGATGTGAAATTGTCTGCTCCTGCAAGGCGATCTTCAAATCTGATCACACTTGACATTATGAAGAATGTGAAGAAATTTCGATTCTGAAGAATGCGAATTTTCTTGAGCAGATTGGAATTCAGATTTGATTTGTATTTACTCAACGTGGCTCTGATACCATGTTAAATTAGATCAAATCTGAGACTAACAGGATTCTGGAACAGTGAAAGGACTAAGGTCAGAAACTTTAATTATGAACTTCAGATGCAAATTCGGTTTTCTGAATATTTCTCTGAATGTAGAATGTGCAGGGTGCAGAACATTGATAGATTTCGATGACTGCATATAGAGAAAGGTTTCACATTTTATATATATTGGAGAGACCCGTTTTCAAGAGACACGTCTCTTGAGAGGACGTGTCTCCATACTTGGAGACACGTCCACTCAAGGGACGTGTTCCTTTGAGCGCAGGTTTCCTAACCAAAGGGACACACCTCTTGAGAGGACGTGTCTCCACACTTGGAGACACGTCTGCTCAAGGACGTGTTCCTTTCAGCATGCAGATTCTAGAACCATACGAGATAACCAGTGCCAACAAATACGCGCCCATACACAAGGCGACAATGATTTCAGAGGTTTATCAATGCGTATTTAGTTCAACATCTATTGAAATCGAATACTTATTTCCAGAAATATTAATGAGAGATAGATCTAACAGAAACAATGATGATGCTTATAGCAATCATTGTTATATATCAGACCTAAGCTATTATTCATCAACAGTTTGATACTATGAATAGCACCTCTTCTCTATAAATAGGATTTATCTTTCATTAAAGCTCAATTGACAGTTTTTTTTTTAAGAATTTATTAATAAACCTTGGCTCTTTTAAACTGGTTGGCATGCCTTTCCTAAGCACGCCCTATGAATATGCTTTTAAACTTTGTTTCAAATCTGCAATTTTCCCTTGCTGCACTGTGTAACACAGATCCAAACACGCACTTATGTGTAGTCTTTAATCTTTTTAGTAAAGTGCATCTTAATTCAATCATCCAGTGCACACCTCCGTCATGGATGTAAACCTCTAAATAAGCTTTTATCACTGAACTAAAATGCACTGAATCCCCCCTCTGCAAGTGCACCCTTCTTGAAACTGCTTTGTTTGATTTTTGAAATAGCTTTTACAGGTGTGTTTTCCTCTATCTAGCATACACCTTTCAACATTTTAACTTCTAACTGCAACTCAGAGTCCTTTGATGAGGTGTGTGCCTCTACCTTAAGTGCACACCTATACATGAGGCTCATCAATTCTATGTTTTGGAAGTGAGGATCCTTTGATCAAGTGCTCACTTATGGAGTAGGGGCACACCTCAATACTGCGTTTTAGATTTAATTTTGAGCTCATTGATTCCCTTTAATGAATCATGGCCTAGCATCCAAGCACACATCTTAAAACAAGAGTTACCATCCTTGAATTTGCTTGTCTTTGTCCCTTAGGTCAACTGTGCATCTGAGATCATGCTTTCGAACTAAAAATCTGCCTTTGTGAGGTGTGCACTTCTGCTCTAAGTGCACTCACCTAAATAGACATCCAAAGTTTTAAATTGAAATTATTTTCTCCCTTTTACAGATGCACCCAAGACTACCAAGCATGCACCTACCTTAAAAACTTCCAAATTTTGAAATTATCCCTATTTTGGACGTGCATTTATGCTGCTAATCAGTGTTCTTTGTAAAGGTACACATCTCTATCCTAGGCGTGCACTTTAAAATAGGTCGTTTGACTAAACTTTTGCACTATAATTGCCTGCACTACTCCTCATACAGGTGTGCCCTTCAATGCTTCACTTAAAAAATTTATACCCCTAAAAATGTTCTTCATACAAGTGCATATCTAAGATCCAGTCTTTGAAATTGGTAATATCTCCTCTTTGGCCATGATGAATGATTTGAAACTCTTAATTCCATGATCCTGCAAAGATTTGGAAAAGAACAAAAGACAAGACAAAGCAGACAAAAACAAGACCTGGTCATAACAAATTTAAGCTTGAACTTGACACAATATGGTCAGCAGAATTTTCATGGGCATTTAAGAAGAAATATGGGAGAATACCTGCTCCCCCCACTCCTTTACTTAGGAAGGATGAATTCATATGGTCAGCAGAATTTTCTTGGGAATTTAAGAAGTTGAAAAAGGCAATATTCATTTTTAATGCAAGAAAGTAGAACCTTAGCTTTTTGAGATTCACCAATTCAAGGGAAGAAAGCAATTAACTAATGAAAAGAACATGACAATCATTTTGCTTGCAGTTAAGAAGTAGTGGCATTATTTGATGAGGAATATCATCAAGACAAAAAGTGATCATGATAGTCTAAGTATTTCTCATGAAAAATATTCTTTATAGATAAGAAACAAAATGTGGGTTTCAAAACTGATTGATTACGACTTTCAAATCATCTATAAGAAGGGGAAAGAGAATGTGGTGGCATATGAATTTTCAATTACAAAAGTCAAGGCAATTCTTTGCACTATATCCATTACGTATCTTGCCTAGATTAATGCTAAAGTAAAATGGAAAGAGAATCCTAGCAACCAATAACTTATAATGGAGCTCAAATGGGACCCAAACATGGTGGAAATATTTGCTTGGAGAGAACATATATTGTGGTATAAGGACTGCTATTTTTTGACAAAGAATTCAAAGTTAAAGATAATATTATCAAAACTCAATGCATCACTAGTTAGAGATCACTTTGGATACCTTAAGACCTACCATAGAATTGAAAAGGATTTTTTTAAAAAGGTCTTATGGGACACATCCAGAAGTTTATGTCAAAGTGTTTGATATGCAAACAAGGGAAAAACTGTAAAAACCCTAATAGTACAACAACAATTGTTGATACCTAAGCTATTTAAGGCTATGATGGTAGCAGCAATGTTCATGAGGAATGTGTAGGAGCTAAATGGAAATCCGAAAAAAAAAAAATTGCTGAGAGAGACCTGTTATTTGCTGGTGACTTTTGGACGATATTGTTTGCATCATAGGTACTTAGCTTGTACATAAGTCCTATCATTTAGCAATCAGATGGGCAAGCAGAAGTGGTCAACAAATGCTTTAAAAGCATGCCTTTGTTGCTTTACTTAGGACAACCAAGCTTAGTGGTCGAAGTGGCTTCCTTTAGTTGAATGGTAGTATAATATTAATTTTCATACCTTTAAGAAAAAGGATGAGTCTATTCAAGGCAATCTGCAATTATCCACCACCACCAATCATATCATACCTTCAAAGGTATTCAAAGATGAAAGTAAATAAAATATCATGTTCAACAAAATATTGTCTTGGATATCCGCAAAGAAAGTTTAGCCATGGCAGAAAACTGAATGAAACAACAAAAGCACTAGCACAAGACTAAGAACTGAATGAAATAACAAATGCACCAGCACAAGACTAAGAGACATTTTTGAAGGAGGAGTTTGGGTCCCTTTCCAACTGCAACAAGCAAATGGGAATAAGTTAGCCCCAAACTTCTAAAGTCCTTATAACGTACTTCCTAAGATAGATAGTGTGGCATACAAATAGAAGCTATTTCCCCCATCAAGGGTACACCTCATCTCCATGTTTCTTGTAACATGTCTTCCCACTTTGAAAATGCCTCTCTCGACACTTTCCCAATGTAGGTGCCAGCAGAAAGCACGTGTTTGCCCATGCTGCTCATAATAGGGTCCCTATCAACACAAAGCTTTAAGAGATGGAAGAGGAAAGACAAGTGATGCTTGAGCTAAAGGGAGTTTTGGAGCAGCAAGCGAAGGAGTTGCACAACAGGGCAATCACAGAATGTCTTGTCAATGGAAAAAGTGTTGGATTAATTGTCATTGATGTCAAAGACATTGTCAAGGACCAAGAAAATAGCTAATGAGGATTTGGAAGTATGAACGCCAAAGGCCACTAATCACAATACTCCAAGGGCAGATTTTATCTTCACAAGGTAGCAATGAAATTAAATTAAATTCATATTTATTAATGTTGGCCGACCTCTTCCATTGTGGCACCCTCCTTATGATTCGAAAAAATGAATTATTATTTATAAATTAAATTAAATTATTTTTAAATTATGGAGCCGAGCCCCCCTTAGAGGTGCCCTACTTGGGAAATTAAAATTAAATAAATTTATATTTTTTCAAAAGGGGCCAACCCGGTATGGTGAGCACCCAAGTTCATTATGAAGAGGTGCATATTAATAGAGAGTTTCCTCCCTATGCCAAGCAATGTATCCATCCAAAAAGGTCGCCTCCTTTGTGAAAGATATAAGATATGAGTGTTGAATGTGGAGAAGAAGTGTGGAGAATATAAGATATATCATACATAGAACAGCAGTTTTGTATGAAAAGAATATAATAGAAGATCATTCAAAGGCAGATTTTTGAAGGAGAATTCTCAAGAAAACGAAGATATTGCTGCGTAAGAGGTTGGTGCCTCTATATTGAAGAGATTGGTGTCTCCTTCTAAGTTGGTGCTTAGTTGTGGGGATTGGTGTTTCCAATGGGTTGGTGCCTACAAAATTTTGTAAAGAAGCATTTTATTTTTTTGGCATCGACTCGTGTTCTGATCTTAGTCAACTTCATCGATGTCACTACTATATGAAGATTTGTTTGTATTTTCTGTTATGCTGTGCTGTTGATAATATCTCAATAGGTAATGCATTTTATTGGATTTGCTATGTTTGTCACTGAAATCAAGAGTATCTGATCTTCATTCTATGCTATTTTCACTTGTGCAATTACTGAATATAGTGATTTTATTCTTAAGTTCAAGTACATATATGCAATGCCATATGGTTCTGCCAAGGGAAACAAAGCTTGAACCCATTCATGGTGTTTTCTGAAAATCATAACTAACATAATTAAGTCTTCAGCACCTTACCTAGCAAGCCTCTGATACATATTTTCACTTAAAAAATGCTTGGTCTTAAAGCTACCTCTTTTGGCTCAACAGCTAATTAAAAAGTGAATCCAAAAAATGTTTAATCAAATACTGAGTAGATTAATGGAGCAAAGAAGATGATTTTGGGAACTTTGGAGGCATCCATTATTTAGTAAAATCCTGTTTGTCTATTCTCTTAAGAAATTTTAGAATTCTTAATTCTTGGGAAGTTCTTTGAATTAAAATAACATATGATAGGGGTATTATTCAGTTTTTGTTGGTTATCAGATGTTGATCAAAACATCTCTTTGTGCTTCATATCTAATTAGATTTACAGGAGACGAATTAGCAATCTGAACTTCACCACCATGATGCTTCCTTTTGCATCCTCCAAAATTCCCAATGGACTTTCTTTAGTCTTCTTCACCATGAACATCATATGGAGGGAAGGTTGAAGCGGTGAACTCATCATCTCCCATGCATGCACTGTCCACACATCTACTGTGACAATCCTTATCATAATCTGCTCTGGCAATCCAAATTTGCCTTGGTTCTTTATTACCATGACTGGAATGGTCACCATCAACTGTCTTTTAACTTCGCGAAGAACTAGGCTTTGCTCATCAATTTCAATATCTCTTTGATTTCCCAAGCAACTATGAGTTCTCCTCATAGCTCCCATAATACATCCATGGTGCCCCTCACCACCTCTTGTCTGTGTCTTTCTTCATCAACATTATTGTCACCATTCTCCATTGACATTTGAAGTTCGTCAAATGTCCCACCTAAACTTGTTATCTACACTCTTGGGACTAGCTCTACACTGCCTTTGTTTGCCTAACATACACTAGCCTCCAACGTATGCCTCTCCACGATTCTCTTAACCAACATGGGTACATGTCTAGTTGGTGTGGCTTCTTACAATTCCCATGACGAGGGAACTTATCATACTTCTACCATCCATGTTCCTTGCTTCCACAACTATAGCACTTTTATTTCCTTTGGTCCTTCACCTAAAGCTAACCTACCCTCATCAATTTCTTTGTTTTGTGTTGGTGTTTGACCACCTTGTACTCCTCTATCCTAGGTCATCAAATTCCAACATCTCTCCTAGCCCTAATTTCCTTGGTCATCTTGATGCCCTTCATTTCATGTGTGTTAGTTCCCAAATAACATGCCAATCATTTTTCTTGCACCTTCTTGATCCTTGTCAATAATGGAAAACTCACATACTAATGTACATCATTCCCACATATGACACAATATCTAACTTCCTTTTCTCGATAATCCTTCAACTCTTCTCAGCGCTCCTCTTCCCACATTTTTGCAACTAGTTCTTGTACAACACTCAAGTGCTCTATCTACTTCACCATCTCACAAATTTGTGCTTCATTTAAACATGCCTTGCTTTCTTCCAACATCAAATCCAACTCTACCCTTATGCTAGCTTTAATGCCAAATTTTGTGTGGGATGAAACCTCCAATTTCACTTTCCTTCTTACAAGCTTTAGTCTGATGATGAATCATTCCAATGTTGATCCTCACTAGCCACAAAGGACAACTTCACTTTAAGTTTCCTACACCTTATGGCATATTCCTTAACGCTCTCTCACTTGTTGTTTGATTTCTTTCATTGCCAAAATATTTTGCTATTTCATCTCAAGGCACTAGAACTAATTCGATAACTCTTCTTTCGACTTCTCATAGAGATTTCAACTCTAATTATAGCAAACTTATAGTACCACTTATGTGCTTTCCCTTGCAAAATGGTCACAAACGCCACTTTTTGCATTGTTGTTATAATTCGTTTCACCCTCTAGATGATTTCACATTTTGAAACATGTCTATGCATTTTTTACTCCATGGTATAACAACTAGAATATAGTCCATTGTCACTCTCCTCTCAACTCCACTTATTGAAACTCACATTCTTTGGTTAGCCTCCACTTACACTACTCCACTACCCAATTTACCAACAACTCACTACTAAAACCTTCATATCTCCCTTGTGTTTCACAAGGTCCCACAACAATCTTTGGTCATTAACTAGAGCTTCTTTTGTGGTTGGCATAGCCTTCACCTAGCACTAGGACTCTTTACAACCTAGCTTCTTCCACCCATTAATGATTGTTGATCTTTTGCATTGCTTTGAAAGATGGACCCAATAACAAACCCAAAATTTTGCAGTATTTTCCTACAAATGTCATAATTTGATTAATACTCAAATATTAATACACTCAATACATTGGTCTATCACCCACCAAGGATAGGGTTTTCTTGCACAAGCTCACTTGAAGTGCATAGAGCCTCAAGGTCTCATCTAATAAAAGAAAGCAAGTTAACAAATCCCTAAACATACTAAAAAAGACAAGTAAATGATTCAAAGATCATTATATTGTACAACACATGGATTACAATATGTCACCGATGGCGAAGTCCCTTAGGCTAGAATATTGAGATTGGATAAACAATTGGCAATGACCCTATACTTAGCCTCTACACTACTCTAGTCTAGCTATTCATTGTAGTCATGTCCTCAATCTAGTCCCTGAGTTCCCCTTCTCTAGTAATGATCTCTTCTCTCTAGTATCCAATCTCCTAGTACCTCATTAATGACCCATACAAGAAAGGGTATTTATAAGCCTCTCCCATGCTAGGATTCAACCACCAATATATCCAAAGTATCTCTTGCATTGACACCTGTCCTAAATCTGCCACATGGTAGCAGATTCGTGATTTGTAGCACGTGTGTGTAAATGCTTGCTAAGTGGGTTCTAGCTCTCTTCCATTTCTCATCACCTTATGCAACATCTGTTGACCCCTCAACTATTTTATTCTTCTTTTGATGCTGATTGCTGATTTGTGAAAGTTGTCCATTTGTTCCTTCCCATGCATTGGCTCAAGGATGTTGGCAATGGCTTATGCCTTAGCATAATTTGATACTAACAACATCCAATCCTTAGTATTTTAGTTGGTCATGATACGCCACAGAAAAAGAGTCCTATTGGTAAAAGCCCCACAAATGGCGAGGAGCAATATGTCCAAAGCCCCTTTATCCTTCCTCAAAAAACACCACTAGAAACATTATAAGAGCACTCCTAAAGGCTTAAATTTCAGTCCATGGTAGAATATCGCTACCGACTTGAATAAGGCTCCAAATGCAGATGGAATTTCCTCAAATTACCATGACAAGAGTTTGAAGGAGATGGTGTATCAACTTAACCAGCAACCTTCTTCTCATAATGCTTTTCTAAAAGCTAGTGGTCAGTGAATGCTGAAGAATGTTAATGAGTAAGAGATTGATTTTATTCCAGTAATTCAAGAGTTAAACGTGAATCTTAACAGTTCCTTTGAATCTTAATGAAGAAAAATCGTTGCTAACATCGCACCCTTGCTTATAATTTTCATTAATATTGTCATATTCTCTAAAGCATAGACATTCTTGGTGCAGACAATTTGTCATGAACTATGATGAGTCCAAATTGAGTAGATCTACAAAAAATAACTAGTGTATTCCTAGTCCTCTCATTTCACTACCCATTCATCCATTTTTACCCTATAATAAATATGTTATGATGGTTTGATTTCTTCAAATTTTGTATAGGATTTAGTAACTTCTGATAGAAATTAATAAAAAGTTAAAAGTTGCTTGCTAATCGTTTTCATAAACAATTAGTTGCCTTAGAACTGTTGTTCCAGCAAGTTGTCTTCAGCAGCAATCTATCTTCAATAGCAATCGGTCTTCATCAACAATTTGACTTTGGCAGCATATATTAATGCTAGTCGGAGCATAGAATTAAGGGCAGTGAAGATGTGACATGCTATGTTCCCTGGGGTCGCATTCCCAAGATTTTGTGACCCATACCTGGGATGTTCCAAGGATGCAGGGACGCCTCGAAAATGCTCCCCCCTCCCCAATCTCTGATTAAAAAAATAGCCCTGGCCATCCGGAAATGCAAGGATTTCATGGGGACAGTCAAGCATCACCGAGACAGGGACATCAATGACATTCCATGACTATCCCATCATAAAGACACTCAAATTGTTTTTATTCTTTTTAAAAAGCCCAAAATCAATTAAATTTTATATTAATGTTTTTTTCCATCACTGTTTCAACAGATTTTAATCATTCTTAGGCAAGATCTCAGCTGTTATAACAGTGGATATAGTAGTGAATTTGATGAGGTATTTTTCTGTCTTTGCTACTGAAATAAGCGTTGAACAGTAGCATTCCTCACATCAGTTTTGTGAGAGTCATTGAAGGTTTGCTCGACAATTTGATCAATTCATAGACAAAACAGCAGCTCTTCATATATCCAAGGGCTTCAAACACACAATTTCATTTTCAAATGGTGGATATTCTAACAGTTATGGTGATAGAATACTCTAAAATTAAAGACTAGTCTAGGGCGTGTCAAACTGCAAGAATTGGAATTGGAGGAGAAGATAAAAATGCAAGTAAAATAGCAAAAAGGTTATGGATTTGCAGCCTCATGAAGTAGCCTTTTTTCCCATCTCTATTTAAAGTCAAGAATTTGTCATTGCATGTGTCAAGCACTATGACCCTAAAAAAAGGAAGATATCAATGAGTGATCAAGTACTTTGCAAACCTGATCCGAATTCAATAGAAAGTGCCTTCACTTTGCCATTTTAAGAGGAGACTTAGAAGATTGATCTAGGAGAATGTGAGAAGGTTTAGAAGAAGATTCTTCTTCAATGAAAGCAATCAAATTTTGTTAATTTGTTTGACTCTCATGTGAACTCTCAATTCAACTCTAAAGTATATGATGAATGCCTTATTATAATGTTATCATATGAATATTTGAAATTTCTCTATTTTTAATAGCCATTCCCTGCTGTCCCCTAAAATAGCCTCAAAAAATCTGACCCTAAAACACATCTCCCCATCCCTTGCCATCCCCATTGCAAAAACTTGGTGGAACATAGGTGACATGTCTTACATGTCAAACTCATCTAACCTCTTGTCTAAGATATGACTTATCTTATAATTACCAACTTGTGCCTCCACCTACCTCATCCACATTCCTATTTAATTATTTCAAAGACACTTTTTTATTTTTCTCATAAATAACTTTATTATAATACTTTGAGATGAATTAAGAATGCATGTACAATTTGGAGGAATAAAATATAATAAGAGAGAAAATAGGATTTGGATATCTCACAACTATTTGATGAGATCTCATATATCTAAATTGACTGAGTTTGTTTAAACCAACTAATATAATGGAATTATGTTGATTAAGTTGGATTTAATCTCAGTTAGTGTCATTATCCTATCCTATTTTAGTGCAAGTTGTTTTGGAGTTTGTTGAGGTAAGCCTCTCTATATAAGATAAGACAGGTTGTAAAAGAGGAAAAAAGGGAAGGAAAAAAAGGAGAAGAAGAAGAAGAAACTGTTGCAGCTCTATTGTCTAATTCATTTATTTCAGCAATAATATCTTACTTTTGGTTGCTATGGAAGTTCCAATATAGAGAAGATCACACACCACACTCTTTCTAGGATTGGATCCGCTCAAGAAGATTGGTGGTGGTTGATTTCCTCTCAATGACAAGTAGATCTTTATTTTGTTTGTATGTATCTAAATTATTTATTATTTCTGTGTCATGTCCCCTCGCACAGTCTTGGGTTAACCCAATCACATAAAGAAATCGAAGGAGCATTAACCACGAAATTATTAATAATCAAAGATCGAAAGCATTAAAGGAAATGGGGAATCAATTATTAAGATGGCAGTCAGCGATAATATTTAAAGATAATATTAACCAACGTAATTATCCCTTAAGTAATGTCGCTAACAAAAGACATGTCTGTTGGACGGATGCATACCATGAAAGGACACATCCCTCAAGGGATATAAGGAGACGAGAAACTCAATAGCAAAGGCATCAATCAGAAGAAAAGAAGAAGTCTACGAAAGAAGAAGGATCAGCAAAGAGAAAGCAGTGTCGTTCATCAGGTGTAATTTCTGCCACCTCATATAAATTAATTTACTTATCTATCTTCGCTGTGACTGATGATTAGACCCAGCAGCAACTAATATATCTGCCTTAATTTCGTCATTCATATTTGCAGCAATGTAATCCCTTGCATAAGACTGTCTTCCTCACAATAGAAACTGAATTCATCACTCAATTCGTAGTTCCAGATTTATACCTACATTGCTTAGCCGTTTCAATGGTTGACTGCTTTCAACAAGTGTCTATCTGTTCTAACAGTAGTCCTAGACAGTAACTTGATTCGTATATAATAATATCTGACTTCTTTAGACATGGATTTTGTATATGCATATTATTCTACATGTATGTTAGGAAGATATAAGGACTGTACCTATGATTGTGTAGCAATGTCAATGCATAGTAGTGTAGTTGAATGTTTGAATCTGCTTGAAAGCCCGCTTGGGGGAGTGGATTGGAGAGAGCGATACAGGTCCCACTTATAGCCGCCCAATCCAAAGGAAAGGATGGGCCATGGAGGGGTGGGAGGGCCAAGACTGCTCAGGAGCTCTGTCCATTCCCACAAGTGGGCAATGTGCCTATTGAGGTTGGGACATGGTTGGGGAAAGCAGGTACAAGTCACCAACAGGGAGAGTTGTGGTATAAAACCTCTTAGGTTGGTATATGGCTTCGGGCGGACCCACCATGTCACTCCTCTTAGTAACAGTAGGTTGCATCATTTAATGTATTGCTATGGATTAATGCTAATCAATGTATACATATGCATGTGTGAATGTTGTTCATGGTTTTGAATGCAGGTTTACCAAGGCCAGATTACAATCATCAAGAAGCTATTCATTGATAAGGTGGAAACCTTAACCCTAGTTGATAGAGACTGTGACCTTTAGGGAATTTTAGGGCAAACTTTTACAAGGGACATTACATTCTGTAAATTCGGTTTTAATGTGTCAATGGTTATTTGGTGTTTCTGAAATATTTGTTTTGTTGTTTATAATTTAATATTATATTTATATTGGTTGTGATGTGTTAGATTTCTCAAGATTTATTTGGTTTCATTTCAGTGGATTTATTTCAAGTAAGTTTGGTTTAATTTCACTTCAGCAAGTGTGGTTTGATTTTACTCCCCAGATTAGTTTGTATTCATTCTGGCTACACTTAATTCAAGTACTTGTGGCTCTGGTTGCACATATCTTGCCATGAAATTATCACAAGACTGCATTCTCTAGTTTGACAAGATGGAACAATTTACCCCAACAAACTGCTCCAAGAGACTCCTGTTTTAAAAATCTTAATTAAAATGGTTTTCTGTCTTAGCTTGTTGACCTTCTACAAAGCAAGTACTAATGGTGCAAACCCTGGAGACATCACCAGTTTTAAAACTAGCGGCAATGTTTAAATTTGGTGTTAATCATGTTTTGTAAGGTTAATGGTAATTTGGTATTATGTTAGATAAGTCTAGTCAACCCCAAAACCAAGCCCCTTTTGGTCTTGCTAGTCTGATAGTTGTCAATCCTTTTAATCAATTAATAAAACTCTCATATTATATAATATTGCATGATGTTCTTTGGAGACTATTCCCCTACTTTTGACTTACTATCAAACTTTTGTATCCATCAAAATACAATCCAAACTTAAATACATTAAATTTGTAGAGCAGGTTCATTGTAGATCGAGTATTTGTTCAAAAGTTGAGAAATATGATTTTTTCAAGAAAATAATTTAGTTCCCTGCACCATACCATGTCAATGGAACAGTTGGAGTCTAATGGAGGCCTTTGTATGATTTTCTTTGATCATCAATCACTATAGCAGTGCTCTTTTACAAGCAGCTTTGCCTCAGAGGATACCAAGTATTTATCAATCACCCTCATACCCCATCTTGGTAGCCCATGTAGCGGAGGTTTAAATTAATAGTAAATACTAATAAATATGAGAACCCTAGACAAGTAGGCAAGTCTCCAAGACAATACTGACTCCAAAAAGGCTTCCAAGTAGAGATATAGTATCCTTGTAGGAAAAAGTAGGTCAGTTTTATTGTTTTATTCTTTGACTATTTTGTCTGTTCTTCGACTTGTGATTAAATTATTCATCTAATTTCATTAATTTGAAATTGCTCGCAGTAATTGATCTGTTGGAAGCAGCTGACAAGAACAGATACTTCTGTGCTGTTACGTCAACCATAAATCAGACACTGTGGAAATAATACAGACTTCTAAAGATAACTCTCTATGTCTGGGGAATATGCACCAACCTCACATTGTACAATACACAATGGAGCAATTATCTTGCTGTGTACTTCCCCAAAGTATGCCCATCTATACTCTCTCAAGAGGTGACTGCTCTATATACCAAAATTTGGTCTCCAAATCATTCAAAATATCAAAGCTTTAAAAAGCAACATACTGGAAGAATTAACCTGCATTCTAAAAACATTGTCGTACTTTCTAATCATCAGGAAAACTGCACGTTCCAATCATTATTCTGTATGTTTGTTAATCAACAAGACATAATGCAAGCTAATTATCATAAGTTATGTACAATATTAGCCCAACCATCTTCATTTAGAAAAAAATTCTCATGTTATTTCCTATATTAGTCCAATTACCTTCAACTATGGAATGCAAGCCACAGAAATATTTTTATGAACTATCTACAACAAAAGGCAACCATCCCATGTAGCGGCCCTCATACTCCTTTGTGCTCACATTCAAATATTGAAATTTTACAAATCTGCTCTAGTTCATGGTACAAATTAATAACCATCCATGTTGCCTTCTGTATTACTTATGTGTTGAATTTTACATCTCTAACAAGTGAAAATAGCGTACTCAGAAAAATGTAATGACAGCTCTTAAGATTGCTAGTCAGGCAATACAGGTTCTCAAATAACTTTGCAAGAACTTTGTTGTTTGAAAAGTCCCTCAAAATAACAGTGTGTAGAATTGCAGCAGACAAATTAGAAACAAGAGATGGCATGCTGCAACATTTTTTCCTTTTCATGGTGCAGCATTTTACAAGAAAAATGTCCCAAGAGATACCTCTTACTTACCTCCCTGGGGATGATGGTGCTTATTTCAAATTTCAATCTTGGATCATCAAGCTCCTCCACACGTTTCCTCTGATAAGCCATGTATAAATGCCTGAAAGAATATCAGCATTCAATAGCTTTATGTGCTTTTGAACAGATGAAATTTACAAGTGTATATTATCTAGGTCGCAAACCTCAGAAAGTAGTTCTTCACAAACAAAACCAGTAGTAGATGATATATGAACAATAAATAGCAATTAAAAGTTACTTCCATAGCATAAGTGTCATTTTTTTACAGTTATGCCAATGCACATATTTCGTCAGTACCCTAACCTTAATTCAAGGAGGAGTTGCAATAGCCCTGAAGCATCTTTTATTTTCCAGTCACACAAAATTCTCCAAATTGACTGAGATATTTCCTGCCCTTCACCTGTAGCTGAAAGAGGCTGAAAACGCTCATCATCAGGTCCAAAGATGATATCTGGTGCAGCCATAGGGTACTGGCAATTATAGACAACATCCCCTGGAATATTCCCAATGCACCATTAGAGTTGAGGTTTAGAAAGAGATAGTGTTTATATTCTGATGGCTATTAACTTATCGCTGCCATGATATTTTGTGCAGAACCTCAACTATTGCATAAAAAACATTTGAGCAAGTCAGTTTTGCATACTTACATTTAACATAATCAAGACAACATGGTATAAGTAACGAGAAGCGGTCTGCATAACGTGAATTTTTGGTACCAGTGTAAATTTGATCAACCTGCATTTCCCCATTCCTCTCAACTAATCATGTTACTTAGATATAGAATTTAAATTGAAATTTCAAAACAGGCAAAATAGACAAAACAATGCAAATACAACAGTGTTTCTCCTATTACTCTGAAAAATAGCCCGATTCTATCACCTTGTCCAAAATCATTTTTTTTACGCTTTAATGTCAGACCCACTGCAGTATGCTTTCACAAGATAAACTAAAAGTTTCAGTCTGTAGATTCATTGAAGTGTTATAAACTTATACCCCAAATTCCCATCCAATTTAAACTTGTCAAGAACTTTCAGCCATAATGCAACTTCAACAATAAGATGCACACTTGAGAGTTAGAAGTAACACATTCTCCACACAATCTATTCCTAGTCAAAAACTGTGAGTATAAATTTCAAAAGGTTGCATCCTTTCAAATTAGGCCTATATATTACAATACATACTTTGATCATTACTATTCATCAAACCATTATTTTATTTGATGTATATTTTATTATATACACATTTATATTCCCATTCCTGTCCACTTGGGGATACTGGCATAACCGATGCGGTCATATATTTTAACCTGAAATTCAATGAGTTTCAAGATAAATAAAAATGTAACAAATCCTGAAGCATATCAAGATTTCAGTTCTAATGAAAACATTGGCATATATAGAGACAGTGAAGGATCACTACTATTGTATTTGGCAGTGTAGTTCTCTTAGAAACCATTTATGATGCTCATGCCACAGGACAAGACACCCTAATTTAAACAAACAACAGGGCTATACTATGAGAGGAGAACTCACAAATCCATCTTGAAAGATCAAATGTTCAAGGCTCCAAGGCTAGAAAAATTGTAGGTGGATTTTTCTCCAAAAAATACGTGCACTGATATGTAAAGGCTTTCGCATTTATCCCATACAAATATTCTGTAATGTTTCCTTTTTTTATCCATTTCAACATCCTTGGAAACTCCAACTTTCTTGGAGAGCACCAGCTTTCTCAAAAAGTAATTATGATAGCAACAGCAAGTTCTTGGAGCCAAGCAAACTTCTTGGAGAAGACCATCATCCTTGGATGGTGCCGACTTTCCATGGACTAAAGTCCTATGCACTGAAGGAGTTGGTGGAATTATTAGGACAATTTAATTGGCTTATTTTAATATTTTCCATAAGACCTTGGGATGATATAAAAAGGAAAATTAATTAAATAATTAAATATTAAAGTTCTCGAAAAACTAATATTTAATGACATCTTATATTTAGTTATATAAAAAAGGAATTTTAAATGTGCAAATAAAGTGTCGCCAGGCTCAAAATTCTGAAGAAAAGTGTTCATAAGGACACTTTATGTTATTTTATTAAGGAAAAAATTGCTTTCTTGAAAAAACAACAAAGCATTTTTTCCAAAAATAGCTCTGAAAAGGTTATAAAAGGAGGCTGGGTCTGTTAGTTTTAGATCAGAAATGCAAATAAGCAGAAATACAACACACAGATCAATGAACACAGCGATTTACACTGGGAAAACCCTCCTACTTGAGGGAGAAAAACCCAGCAAAATGATCTCTTATATATTAGAAGAATAAGTGCAGAAACTGCATACAAATCAGGCCCTACACAAGGTCGAATCTAATACAATGAATGGAGACACTTCTCCTTGAAGCGAAATACAAATGATGACACTTCTTCTTAGGATCGAATCTGCTGCTCGGAGGCGAATTGCTGCTACTGCTGAAGATGCGAATTGGAGAGTGAATGAATTGATGATAAAATGAGAGGAATCCATCCTCTATAAATACCAAACTAGGCAGCCTTCTCTCTAGGGCCAACCTAGAACAAATATATTTTATTTATAAAAGATGAAGGCCGACCTGCCTTGAGCAAGATATAATTAGGAGAAAATATCTCCCGCCGCTACAACACTAACACTCCCTCTTAGCTAGGGAGCTATTTTCCAAATATCCTCGTCATGGAGTCTCTCAACATGACGCCCACAATGGCTACACCCATTTGTGGAAAACCACATCTCAATCTCAGAGATGTACAAGGATTCATCACGAAGTCTCTCAACATGATGTCGTCATGGAGTCTCTCAATATGATGTCCACAATGGCTACTCCCATGTGTGGAAAGAAACACATCTCAGTCTCAGAGATGTACAAGGTTTCATCATGGAGTCTCTCAACGTGATGTCCTCATGGAGTCTCTCAACATGATGTCCACAATGGCTACTCCCATGTGTGGAAAGAAACACATCTCAATCTCAGAGATGTACAAGGGTTCAGCACGGAGTCTCTCAACGTGATGTCGTCATGGAGTCTCTCAACATGACGTCGTATCTCAGTCTCAAAGATGAACAAGGGCTTGCACCTCATATTTTTCCGTCTCAGAGAAATATACACTACAAGGACTTTCACCTCATATTTCTCCATCTCAGAGAAATATACATCACAAGGGCTTTCACCTCATATTTCTCCATCTCAGAGAAATATACATTACAAGGGCTTTCACCTCATATTTCTCCGTCTCAGAGAAATATACATTACAACAAATCTTCATGATGATGTGACTCCCTCTGAAGCTCCAAGTACTTGCATCAACCTCCTGACCTCCTCATCCAAGATTGCCTACAATGCTTGCCTTAGAGGAACGGTTTCCAACGCACACCTCCAACGCTACTAACTTGCGAGAGTTCAAGATTGTCCTTCTCGACCTCATCCTAGATCACCCTATTCTGAATAGGTTTGCGGAGCTACCAATGTCAAATCCAAATTGACTATCTTGTGCAATTTTGTTCTCTGCAGCTAAAGAGGTCTTCCAAGGACTTTAGCACCTGTCCTTGCAACACTGCAACCAACTTAGCTGACACCTTCACTTCTTCTCAGTGAGTCACAGAACTCCCTCTTGATCCCTGCCTCAGAGATTGCAAAGAAAACCTCTGGAAGTGAACTCCCCCCCATTGACTGATTTCAGAACCTTAATCCTATCCCGGACATGCTCTCAACTCATGCCTTGAATCCTCGGAATTTAACTCCCTCTGAATGTTATTTCCTTCTCTTCAAAGTAGCTTATCGCAATGACAATTTGTATAGGTTCTCCATTGTTTAGTGTCTTCATCTTTCTCAATCGTCTTTGCTGATGCAAATTCTCCATCCAAGGCTAACCCAACCTTGTGCCCTCGAGAGATGTCTCCAGTGAAGAATCATGAGAGTTATGCGCCACCAACTCAGTCCCAAGGCTGCAAGCTATGTCTCCATGTTTGTTCATTTCTCCAGCCGGCATGACTTCCTCACAGGATGCCTCAAGCTCTTCCTCCCTTTGAATTCCTTATGCAATCTCAAAGAATTAATCCATCATCCTTTTGCTCCTCGATCCATCTTGCATTTTAAAGAGATTAACAATAGTTCATAAAATCAAACTACCCCGAAGCATGTAGTCATCTAGCAAATATCATTAGATAGAACAATTAATAGAACTTATCTTTGTGGAATCAGAATCTCCTTAAATGCTACACTTAAACCCTCTTCAGGTCTGCTCTTATCTTTCCTTTAGATCTGCTCATATGTAGCATTAATTCTACTCTTTATGCACACAACAAACTCTTTCCCAGCGGCGATTTCAAACAAGAAAATCAATGCAAATGTACTAATGAGTCACTGCTTCTTCTAAACCCGTGGAATTCCAAAAATTATCTCCACGTCACTCCATTATGGGCTCATATCCAATCCAAGCTACAGAGACGATTACTGCCACTGCCAATGCATTTGTAAACTTCCTATAAATTTCCAATTTAGTTGCTTGCTTCCTCGCCTGTAGCTGCAAGATCATCAACAGTCCCGACATTCTCCACCACATCAAGCAATTCAAAAGCCATGAAATATGTTATATCGAGAAGAATCACTTTAGAGGTAAGCCCACCTAGGCCTAACTACACCATAACCCATTGACACAACCAAAATGAGAAGACGGGCTATAGTTTTTCTCACTGCCCCAAAAGTAACTGCCCAGAAGGTGATTCCCATGGGCCTAATTTGCATACTCAAAGTACCACAATGTCATTTCAAACATACCCAGGGCAATAACTAGGGTAATGCGATTTTGCAGCTACAGAATATCCTTCCAAAATCTAATGTACTGAGAAAACCAAACAAGTCCAAGCATTAAGTATGCAAGAGACATGAAAAAATAATGTCATGAGAGGTGCCATCCTGCCTGGTAGATAACCTATAGGGTTTTTACAAACTGTTTTGCCCTTCAACACTAAACCCTTAAGCATTGGTTCACAAAAAAATTAAATGCAAGTTATACATTCCTATCTTTGAAATTGTGACTAAATGTGATGTAAAAGTGGTGGAAATTTCATCTCCACTAAACTCAATGTTTAACAAATTTAGGCCACTTGGAATCTCCTATAGATGGACGTCGGATAACTTCACCTTGTTTGCAGCCTTCCATCTTAGCCAGGTCTGGAGTGCACCAGATGGCCTTCAAGCCGCCATATGCTGAGCCACCAATATTATCTCAGTCGGATGCCTCAAAGATGACAGCCTGAACCAGTCCAGTGTTGTGTTCCATACTATTATGCAAGGAAGCAGCTTTCTGTGATCGCCACTGAGTAACGTTTTCAAACTTGATATAAGATTTGCCATTGTTGACGGATCCAGATTTTTGATTATCAGAATCAGATGAGAAAGCGTGGATGCCCTCACTTCCTCCATGCATTTCCATTCTCCCTAAAAGTGGCGTGTTTGAATTCATGCACTGAGCCTTCCACTCCCACACCCACAATCATGACCACAATTGAAGCCACCATAAAAAACATCCATGTCGAAGCCATGTGAAGAGAAAGACTGATCTCCAATGCATATAAATTATCCAGCCCAAGACCTTGATCACTTGTTGTGCCAAAGAGGCCAGAATCGACCTCTCGATTGCAGCGCTTGCCTTACTCCAGAAATAGCGATTTTCCCAGTTGTATTGATGCTCCACTAATGGAGAATTCGATACCTTCTTTTCACTGGAAATTCAATCTCCATCTTGGCAGAATTTTGCACCCCTTCGAACTGAGAATGAAATTTTGTCTTGACTGCTTAAACAAATCTGATCAGATCTTTTCTTAGACCCACTCTAATACCATGCTAGTTTTAGATCAGAAATGCAAATAAGCAGAAATACAACACACAAATCAATGAACACAGCGATTTACCCTAGGAAAACCCTCCTACTTGAGGGAGAAAAACCCAGCAAAATGATCTCTTATATATTAGAAGAATAAGTGCAGAAACTGCATGCAAATCAGGCCCTACACAAGGTCGAATCTAATACAATGAATGGAGACACTTCTCCTTAAAGCGAAATACAAATGATGACACTTCTTCTTAGGATCGAATCTGCTGCTAGGAGGCGAATTGCTGCTACTGCTGAAGATGCGAATTGGAGAGTGAATGAATTGATGATAAAATGACAAGGCTCCACCCTCTATAAATACCAAACTAGGTTGCCTTCTCTCTAGGGCCAACCTAGAACAAATATATTTTATTTATAAAAGATGAAGGCCGACCTGCCTTGAGCAAGATATAATTAGGAGAAAATATCTCCCGCCACTACAACACTAACAGGGTCTTCAGAAGAAGGGTTACTATTGAATTTTCATTGTTTGTTCTAAGAATGAACTTTGATTTTCTATTTACCTAAGGAAAAATACCCTTTGGTAAATCCAGTTTCAAGGACCAAAACCCTCCTAGCTATCTATGTGGTTTCGTGCAAGAATCACCATTGTGTTAAAGGTTGCGGATTGAGTTTCAAATTCAGTGGGTTTTTGGTTGTGGTTTGTGGTTTTTGGTTATTGTATTTGGCAATGTGGTTCTCTTAGAAACCATTGATGATGCTAATGCCACAAGACAAGACACCCTAATTTAGACAAACAGCAAGGCTATACTATGAGAGAACTCACAAATCCATCTTGAAAGATCAAATGTTCAAGGCTGCAAGGCTAGAACAATTGTAAGTGTATTTTTCTCCAAAAAATAAGTGCATTGCTTTGTAAATCCCTTCGCATTTATCCCATACAAATATTCCATAATGTTTCCTTTTTTTATCCATTTCAACATCCTTGGAAACTCCAACTTTCTTGGAGAGCACCAACTTTCTCAAAAATTAATTATGATAACAACAGCAAGTTCTTGGAGCCAAGCAAACTTCTTGGAGAAGTCCATCATCTTTGGATGGTGCCGACTTTCCATGGACTAAAGTCCTATGCACTAAAGGAGTTGGTGGAATTATCAAGACAATTTAATTGGCTTATTTTAATATTTTCCATAAGACCTTGGGATGATATAAAAAGGAAAATTAATTAAATAATTAAATATTAAAGTTCTCAAAAAACTAATATTTAATGACATCTTATATTTATAATTTAAAAAAGGTATTTTAAATCTGCAAATAAAGTGTCGCTAGGCTCAAAATTCTAAAAAGTGATCATAAGGACACTTTATGTTGTTTGGCTACTGGGCACGTTTCACACTTTCTTTCTTTTTTTTGGGGGGACTTCGTGAGACTTTCTGGGGAGAAAATCGTGTCATTTTTCTACAGAAAATCAAGGGCTTTTATGTTCGACGTGTTGTCTCTTTCTCCCGCGCGTCGTTTTTCGAGAGCATCTTTCTATACACGCATTTAATCTCCTTTGTCCGTGATTCTAAAAGATCTTGAACCGCGATCTTTAGCCTTCATTTTGGACGTGTTTGCTTGGATCTGCACCTGCGGCGACGATCTCTTCTCTCACGCGAAGTCTTCCTCTGTTTCGCGTTGTCTTTTCGCACATGTGAAGACTTTTCTGCCTACGTCGAGAGTGTTGAGGGTTGCTTGAGAGCCGAGGGTTTCTTTTCCCTTTTCTTTGTGAATCTCTGATAGGAGCCTTCGACCTGCTCGGGGCCGACTCTTCTCTACTTTCGAAGTAGGGTTTCTAAAAACCCTAATCAGAAATTTTCTTGGAGATTCCTTTTGGGTTTTTTGTGCAGATTTATGGATTGTCATCCAATTTTTTTGGGCACCTTTTGTCTACAGCTAAGGTTTTCACAAACCCTTTGTTTTTCAAGTCGACAATCGATGTTCTGGGTTTTTAAATATTTTTTTTGTCCCGTAAAGAAAAAAAAAAACTGTCTTATGGGTTTTAAAAATTTCGGGAGGGTTTATAATTTTCTCCTCAAAAATTAAGAGTTTTTCTCCTGTATACCCTAGTCAGGGTTCTATCGTTCGGGAGGGCTCTCTAGTATTTGGTTTTTACTGTTTTTTCCGAAAAAACGATGATTTGTAATCTTGGGTTTGGCGATTTTTTCCTCAAAAATCGTGGTTTGTTGCAGTCAATTTTTTGGTCGCACCTAGAGTTGTTGAGGCAAACATCTGCACATCTGGCTTCTTGCAGTTTGTTCTGGGGTGTCATGCTCATCTGCAAAAGTTTGAAGGGTTTGCCAATTTTTCCTCAAAATCGTAGCAGTTGTTCTCGGTGTGTCTCTAGTAACAAGGAAGGACAGTTCTCCAACTTTAGGTTGGACGATTGGTGTTGTTATTTCCAAAAGTTCTGCAATTTCTAGGAGGGTTGGTGGCAGACTCGTCTCAAGTGGCAAGCTCTTGTCTTTTGTTGTAGCAGCATTCAGAGAAGGGGGCACCCTTCTCTGTTATCTCTGGATAGTTAGAATGATGACCATTAAGGGAGGGTATTGGAATAATATCTTTCTATTTGTGTCGTTAATGGTCATCTCGCTTTTTCTAACTTCGTCTCGTGTTTCTTTTAGAAACATCGTCTCTTGTAATCTATTTAAGGAACTTTTGTTCCTCTGTTTAATATAACATTAACAACAACATCGATTTTGTAACATGAACTTTGGTTTTCTATTTACCTGAGGACAAAAACCCTTTGGTCAATCCAGTTTCAAGGACCAAAACCCTCCTAGCTATTTATGTGGTTTCGTGCAAGAATCACCATTGTGTTAAAGGTTGTGGATTGAGTTTCAAATTTAGTGGGTATTTGGTTGTGGTTTGTGGTTTTCAGTTTTCAGTATTTTGGGTTTGCAAAGATTTTTGAGGTTTTGTATGGATTCAATGTTTGGTGTGATTTGTATAGTCCAAAAAATAAAAAATAATAGTGTGGTGTGTGAATTTGATTTTTTGTGTAATGGTTTTGTGTAGTGTGAAATGCATATATATATGCAAAGCAAATCTATCATTGAATTTTTGAAGTGATGGAGTGCTCTTGTAGGAGTTTTGCCTCTTGTGGGAAATGTTGTACCTATCTACCAAGGAATGGTTGATAATTTATTATTATTTAAAGTGCTACAGCAATACAGTCTACTAGATAGCTATATGATCATTGGCAGTTTAAAAGTGGTCTCACAGGATAAAGGTTACAAAATTCTGATTTTTAATGTAAAAGACTAGGTTGTGGAAAAATTAATAAATTAGCAGTTTGGATTGGAAATAATAATGGTTTATCAGTTGATTGATTCAGCTACAGCACTTCATCTCTACAACACTGTTTGACAAAATGCTCATTTTTAGAATAATGAAGAAATGTATCTAAAACTAGTTCAAATATGATTGTGTATGAGAGTCATTCCTCATTGTAATAATCTGGAAGGTATACCACCAAATTCTTTCTTTTTTGAAATATCTTCATTGTAATAGATCCTTGGACGGTAGTGCCACTAAATCCCATTTTAATTTTCTATTTTACTCTGCCTTGGACAGCCTAAATCGGAATCAGGTGAGCTAATCGGCCATTTTAGCATTGACGTAACTTTCTTTGCACTCACTATCAGCCCATTTGGCTGGAGCGATTTTATGATTGTTTTAAATTGTAAGTTGGTCAACTTGCTGCCAAGACTTTTCAATTAACTTTCCTTTATCCTCGTTCTTACTCTGTATGCTCTCACTTTGCCCATTATGGGAACTAGGTGATCAAAATGAGTAAAATTGAGTTGATTGCAAAAAAATTATTGGGATTTGAGCTAACACCCTAAGAGGGTTATTACTATTCCCCATAATATTTTGCAATGAACTCTAACATTCATTTGTCCTATCCACTAGAAGACTCAAGAAGATTTCCAAGGATCACTCACTACCATTTTCTAATACCCTAATCAGAGATGCTCAGATCTTTACCTTTGCAAAGTGATTAACTTCAAATGTCAATCTTTACTAGGGTCTGAGAACTACAACATTAATTCCATCTTCCAATCTATTCCAGAGCTGGAGGTATGAAGCATCCTTTGGCTATTGCATTTACCCACACAACTAATAACAGATTGGTGAAGTTGTGTCCCTACTGCAAGAAGCGACCAAGATAATTCCATCCTAGTTGTGGTGGATCCATTGCTCTTCAATGTAGAGATTGGATGTTCCTTGTCAACATTCAAGGAGATCAATGCAAGCTTCATCTATATCTAAGGGATCACTAGCCATGGATGTTACAATAGTTTCCAACATACATTCTTTATGCCCCTCTCGAGGAATCCCCAACTAAATTCACTCAATCTAATTCATTTCCTTTCTATTTTGGTGCATTACACGCTTTAAGACTAAATTCCAAGATCCTCATGAAGATACTATCATTAAACCTTTTGTTCTTTATGTAACCATCACTAAACCTAGTTTTATTTGTCACCATCATTAATCTCGTTGTTCTCTAGATGAGACCACTGGTCTCCTTTCATGGGCTCCTACTTGATCTTTATGTCTATTTGTTTCCTTGAGGTGTCCTTCCCTCACATTGCAATTTATTCCTCTACTAAATCTTGTGGCTCAATGTTTAACCACTCTAGGTTTGTCTCCTCTTTCTTTGTTCACCTTTCTTTTGCACTTTGTGTATAATTATATTTCATTATGTAGTACCTTTTGAGTCCCATTGACCTATTTTGGCTACTTGTGGACATCGATATAATTTCTAAACCTTAAACTTTAGGAAAAAAATAAGAATATATTTTTTAAAACAAATCGTACATAAAACAAAAATTAGGAATAAAATAAACAAGTATGAAGAAAACTAAAGAATAATTATCCTTCACCATTTTTATTTTTCTTTGCCTTCATCTCCTCTAGGTTTTTATTGGAAAAGGTGGTGCTTTAACAAGCTTTGGCTTATACTTTGTTGTCTATATGTGGTCTAAATCTCTCTCACAATTGGAAGTTGAAAAGGATATTTTGAAGGCCCAACTCTAAAAGTTTCATTGTGATAGGCTTAGTGTTAAGCTATGAATTCCTTGCGGATACTACCACGCATAGGAAAATTACTATGTTACCAGGTACTGTTGTTTAGGCCCCTGTCCCTGTATAGATACAATTTGGGTCCCACTTCAGCACAAGTACGCTTGTGGTAACACCCAAGAACCCAAGGTGCTTGAAGGACCCACAAGAAACCAAGGGTGCTCGAGCAATACACTAGGCATACTCGGGATGTACCCGATCGAACCTAGGGGTACTTGTGGCACTTGGGCCCCTAAAGTGAACAAAAAAATATTTTAAAAAGCATTTAAAAGAAAAAGCACTCCTTAAAGCATTTGGTCGCCCTAAACTAAGAGTATAACATGTTTAACTCATTTGACAAACGCAAAAGACCAAAACTGCATTTTCCCCTAAAGTGGACAAAAAAAATATTTTTAAAAGCATGTAAAAGAAAAAACACTCCTTAAAGCATTTGGTCGCCCTAAAGTAAGGGTATAACATGTTTTTCAACTAATTTGACAAACACAAAAGACCAAAACTACATTTTTTTTCTCCAAGCTACCATTGTTGGGTTTTGAAGGTTGGTTAATTTTTTTCAAAGGTGAGAGCTACAAGAGAGTTAAACCTACACCAACAAGGGAGAAATAGATGCACAAAAAAGATTTAACCATCAAAGGTGAGTAATTCTTTCATTTTTTTCAAGTTTTGAATAATTTTTTTGAAGAGTTTTCAAGTTCTTTTATTTTTTTGGTAAGTATTGAATATCTTTTTGAACTTTTTATGCATAATAAGGGGTTAAAATGTCAATTTTTTTTATTTTTTAAGTTGTAGGATTGTTAATTTGTAATGTTTTTTTTGCTTTAGATTCATACAAAATGGTTGGTAATTCTAGTTCAATTGCCCCAAATGCAAGAGTTCATTTAAATTTGATGCATCATCACCTCTTTGACGACATACAACAATGATTGAAAAACTTCCTAGTGGTGGGGGTTATTTTTGGCATTGTAGCCAATGTGCAAAAGATTATTAGAGCTTATACTATCGAGTGAAAGCTCACGTATGTCCTATTCCTTTACAAGGCATAAGAGTTTGTCTTGGGCCAAATATAAAAGGGTTGCCAAAGCATCAAATATTGGCTTATATTAAAGAACAAGAGGATGTTGACATGGCAAGTAATAGATCAAAGGAAAGAGCACATCCTCTTGCCAAAAAAAACTTGCACAAACCTCCTAGTGGCTTATCACAATTGGCTCGCCCACATCCTTTCATGACAATGCCATCATCTTCTCAAGAAGAGAATGTTTCAGCTTCACATAAAAGAGGCCCATTAGAAGAGGCCTTCAAGAATGAAGCGAGGGAGATTGCAGATCAAAGCATTTCCCATTACATTTATGGCAATGGGCTTCCTTTCAACCTCGTTAGATCACCATATCGGCAGGATATGGTGACGGCCATTTCCAATACACCTTCTAATTATGTTAGTCTTGGGTATGAAAAGGTGTGAACCACCTTGTTGGTGAAGGAGAAAGCTTTAGTAGAGACATCATTGAGAGCAATCAAGGATACATGGCCCAAAACAAGTGTGTCCATCATTTTTGATGGATGGAAAGATTGTAAAAATAGACCATTGATCGATGTTATAGTAATGTCCCCTAAAGGGGCAATGTTTTTGAAGGCAATGAATTGTGAGGAGCAAGTGGAAGATAAAACTTTCATTACCAATATCCTCATAGAATCCATTGAAATGGTGAGCCTTGAAAATGTTGTTCAAATCATAATGGGCAACACTAAAAATTGTAGAGCAACTGGTTCTATAGTGGAGGGTACATATGGTCACATTTTTTGGACAAAGATTGGCACACAAATTGAGTGGATCAAACAAATCTACACAGAGGGCAAGAAGATCCAAATGTTTGTGACTAATCATCATATGTCTTTAGAACCTTCTCCAAGTTGGAGTTGTTGAAGATAATTTAAATTTTATTTTTTAATATGTTTTTTTTTTTTTTTTAAATATAATTGTTAATATGTGTCATGTATTTTTTTACACCATGTTAGGTTTGTTGAAACTCGATTTGCATCTCACACAGATGACTTGAGAGGCATTGAGTTCTATGGTCATCAACAGCCTTTAGAGTGTATGGAGGTAGTCAAGCACGAAAAGAACCCAAAAAATAAACGCATTGATTATAGAAGATGAGTGGTGGGCTCATGTGAAATATGTTTTGAATTTCACCGAGCTCATCATCAGCATGATCAGGTATACTAATACAAATCACCCATGTTTGGGTGAAATTTATGATGCTATGGAGTCCATGGTTGAATAAATAAGACATATAATAGAAGCCAAGGAACATGACCCAACAGAAACATTTTTCAAAAGTGTGCAAAAGATCATCATTGGCCATTGGAACAAGATGACCACCTCCTTACATCTCTTAGCATTTGCTTTGTTGCCAAAGTATTATAGCAAAGATATACTTTCCTTGCCGAGGAGGGTGCCACCATATAGGGATGAAGAGGTTGTTACTAGCTACAAGGCTGCATTTAGAAGGATCCTTAAAGATGAAGATATCCAAAGTGTTGTCTTGAGTGAGTTTGGCCACTTCGTGTCTTCAAAGAATCATGATGTTTCCGCTGTTTGAGACAAATACAAGAAAGATTCTCATGATTGGTGGTACATACATGTCAAGGCTCTATTTACTTGTAGCCTCTTGCAATTAAAATTCTCTCTCAAGTATGTATCTTTTTATTTTTTATTTTTCTCGTTTTTCATTTGCTACTATTATGCTATATTTTATATTTTATAATTATATAATTTTATACTTTATGTTTTGTGTTTATAAAATAAATACTAAATGTTATATGCAAATTTAACAGGTTGTGAATTCTTCTTCAGCTGAGCGGAATTGGAGTACATACTCCTTCATCCACTCAGTTAAGCACAACCGTTTGAGTGAAAAAAAAAGAAGAATTTGGTCTATGTGCACTCCAACCTTCGTCTCTTGTCACATAAAACACCTGAATACAATGAGGGTGTGACAAAGAATTGGGATCTAAGTCCTAAGTATGCTGATTTAGATGTTACAGTTGCACAACTTGCCAAAGTCTCTATAGATGAGGCCGCTTCTGCACTTGATGTAGCTAGTGGGAGTGGCACTCCAATTGATTGTGGTTCAAATGAAATTGAACCAGATGTTGACTTTGATGCTTTTGATGAAAAACAATATGAAAACTATTAAATATCGAGTCTAATTTTGAATTTTCATTGTGTAATGACATTTTGATTGATAATCATTGAATTATGAATTTATGAGATTTTCATTTTTGCAAATTATGAATATGAGGTATTTAAATATTTTATTTATTGGCAATTATGATTCACTGTTTTTATATTTTATAATTTATTATATATATAGCCCAACCTGTACCCATACCCAAGGAAAAAAAATGGTCATACCACCATGCCCAATACTCACACCCATACCAGAACCAATAACTCAGGAAAAATTACATGACTAAGGCACTACAATGAAATAATGTGGTCATCTTGGATACAAATAAAGACATCTACCATTGGATAATTGCTTGGTTTAATTCTTTTGAAGAGATACCAATTAGAGCGGAAACTACACCAATGGTCAATGATGGTGGAGTGGGAACCAATTTTGATGTGCTGTCAATCACAATTAAAGGTCAAGAGGTGATGAAAGATTTGGCAAAGATAAAAGTGAACCTGGTTTCAAATTTTCAATCAAAGGCTGCTAACAATTTGGCACCATCACAATTTCAGAGACATTCTAATTGATGGCAAGTGCTAGAAATTGTTGACTTGCATGGCTCCGTCCATTTTGATACTATACACGATAAAGCATATGATAATAAAAGGGGAACGAAAATGGCAAACAAGTTGGGATGTTTAAGGAAGACAGTCCCAAGGCGCAAAGGTTGGTGGATAGATACAATGGCTAGTGTTGACAAAAGCAGAATTGAAGACTATGATCCTGCACTTATTTGAAGCTGGGAAGCAGAAGCAGCTGATGGAACAAGCAATAGTTTGGTTGGAACATATGACGAAACCCAACTTCCAACTGAAGCTGCTGCTACTAGTGCCAAGTGCTCCTTCCCAAACTAGTGTGAAAAGTATAATGAGATGGTTATTGGGTCTGGGGGTTTGACCTTGCCCATGGATTATGTGTTGTTTGTTGACTCATGTTTTTTAGCTGTGTCTTGGTCCAGGTTATTGGTTGCTTAGGGGCAACAGGCTAATAATGTTTGATAGCCACAAATCTATCAACAAAGAGTGAGATGTAGATGCTCTAACTTATTTTGTTTTGTTGTTTTAAGATCTAATGGGCTCATCAGATTAGTTTTTTTTTTTTCAGCAACAGGCAGTAAGCCCATATATATATTAATATATGTAGAAGCTCATCAAATTAGTTGGCACTATGTAGAGTTGGATGGTTATGCAATCTATACGACTCAAATTTGGTGCCATGAAAAAAAAAAATACTCCTTTTTTAGTCTCAACAATGTCGATCCTTGTAATTTGATTGAATTATGGTCTTCTGGATGGTCGTGGGATCCCTATTAAACCTTCTTTTATTCAACAAAACAAATACCAAGAAATTAAAACATTACAATAAATAGCAAGTTAACAAAATTCACATATATTTACTAATTTTTATTAAACATTTGATTGCACAATGCTCAAAATTAACCTTCACAGGTAAGGATTTACTTGTCAAATTTCAAAATGACCTACACAAATGCACATAGCTGTCAAGATCTTAAAAAATTAGCATGATCTTCCCTTGCAAGACACAACATGAACTAGATGCTCTTCCCTCTTCAATCCCAACCTATTGTACTAGATTGAGTGAATAAATTTACAGGTGCTGCAATTCCTCTTTCCTGCCAAGAAGCTTGCAACTTGAAATAGTGGTAAGTGTTCACAAAAGATTTGCTTCTCCTCCATGGATAGCACACTACTTAACAAGATTGAATACCCTCCCATCATCCCTGGTTGTTAGATTTGAAAATTTGACTCATCCAGCAAGAAATTGTGTGACTTAGACAGTTTGCACCCAAACACTACCCAGAAAGCATCCTTGAAATGTTCATGTCAAGTTTCCATATCAAGAAATGTCATAGAAACAATTTGTTGCATTTCCTGGAATTGTCGTACCTGATGTTTGCAGGCACATGGATTAAGATCCCATGTACCTAACAATCTAACCTAATTGACTTATATTGAGTTAATTCAATCTAACCATGAGTCAGTTTGGAAAATCATCTTATCCAATAGGCACTGGTTCTAATGTTATCTTAATAAACGACACAGAAAATGTGTTAAGACACTAAAGAGGGCTTTCCACTATTTCAAGTTGCGACTAAGTTTTTTTTAACCTTTCAAAATTAAATGCTTTTTCCTCTATGGTTGTTAGAAAAAATTGTATATGAAGAAGCAATTCTCCCTTTGCTACTTTACTATAGACTGCATAATGGTTCATATTCCAAATAGTGTCAATTCAGATTTCACAGTGATTTTCTCTCCTTAACATTTTACCTATATTTGATAGGAGAGAATAATAACACACTTAATTTTTATGGTATCTATTCTAGTCACTAGAAACGAATCAGAATGTCACTAAATGGCCAAGAAATGGGACAAGAACAGCAATGGAAGTTTCTGGTTGTCTCATCCTCGAAGCATTCCTCAATCATTCCAAGGGTCATTTCTCCTTATAAACTGACTTTGTTAAGCTGACACTTGGGATTTTTCCTCTTGTAAGCTTGCAAATGATACAAGTTATCCAATACAAACTCCGTCAATAACTTCTCTCAGAATAAAGAGTTCAATGTTGTAATGAATATCTACAAAAAATTCTTACTGATCTGAAAAATGATTAATAAAGTTGATATAATCAACTCACTTAGTCACATACTGTTCTTTCACTTTCTCTCTTAAGATGACACGTTTAAGCAAGAAACTATCTCAAACAGAGTTGCAAAATTTATACTGTCAGGACAGAACAGAAACAAATGCACAAACAGCGATCTAGATACTCAAGTTGTTGAAGTCAGACAAAAACAGTGCAAGGGTAACAAGTTTGACAGCAATGAACTCATACAAAAGCTTCTGGATTAAAGCTGTGTAGGAATTTATTTTCACCAATGTTTTGGATCACATTCCATTATCCATCATTTTGGCTATTTTTGCCCTGATGATAGATCATGAAGTGTGATCTAAAATGTTGATCCGAATAAACTCCTACGCATTTTAATCCGGAAGATTTTTTATGCACTATAATGGACTGGAAATATCATATCTTTATACAATGAACTTATTCAACAGCATTACCAAAATAAAACTCATCCAGTGCAGAGATAGTTGAAAGAGACAGGTTTGACTGCTATAGAAGTCATCCCAGATAGCACAAAAAGACAGACTCCGTAGCATTTTGGGAAGCTCAAATAATAGAAATTCCTTGGTTTTAGTTACAAGCGTCCTTAGTACTTTCTTTTAACGTCATTTTGCTCCCCTTTTCCATATATGCCCCCAAGAGAGGTTATTTCCTCGCAATGGAAAGTGATTTTCCTTAGTGTTCTTGCATAATTGGAGGATATAAGCTATTATTGTTTCAACTTATGAGTTTTGGTGAAGGGATAGTGTGAGTAGGGAAACGTGAGAGTAAATTGTAGAGTTGTATGGTGTTTGAACAATGCTGTTATTGGGAAAGAGCATTTATGAAGGCCTTCGAAGGCAGTAAAACATTTGTAGCGGCTCTTGAGATAATGGCTTGCGGAGTTTTATACTTACCTTTCTGCAGTTTTCACCCAAGTTGGATTTCGCCGGGTTATGTTGTCGTTATCTCTTATTTTTGTACTATCTTACTTTCTTTTCTTTTTTTTTGTTTAATTTGTACTATCTTACTTGTTGTTACATGCTTTCTCACATTGCTAAACATATTTACATTACTAGATTTATTATCACAGAAACTTTTTTTTCTAATAATTCGGCAGGTAGAAGACCAACTTATCTAATCAATTTATATTTAAGTTTGAAAAGGATTCGTTCTGGTAAAGCAAGGTGTGCAACTTACAAAGACAGAAACAGTAGACGTTTAGCAACCTAATTCTGACAATTACCCTGGCCGTGACCAATAATTAGTGCATGTAGTTTGGAAAGAAGCAAAATTTAAAATACCTTGATAGGCAATTGAGAATGGCGGAGGAGGTAGTCGATCTGAGCGGCAATGAGAGGAGGGAAGAGATCCTTAATCTTTCCCGCTTCCGTCTCTCTCTCCACCCGCAAGCTCGCCATTTTGTCGATCAATCTTTTTGCCTTTCTTTTTCTTCACTTGTTTTTGTTATACCTACCAATCCTATAGGTTTGAAATTGGCAGCAATACGCATATTTCATTTAGGGGATACATGTACAGCCCGAAGGTAAGAAGGCGCCCGTCCTGTAGTTTTAGCCATCTCTTGAGGCAGTTCTGGGTAGTCAGTGAGCTACTGATTCCTCTGGTTACAAAATACATATTATTATTTATTTCTGTATTTTATTAGTATTTGTTGTTAATACTTAAGAGTCAATATTTTAAATATTTTAAAAAATAATTTTCTTTGAAATATTTAAAAGTTTATTGAAATTTGAATTTATTAATAGATTGGGGGCAGTGGTCCTAGATTAGCTAAAGCATTCTGTTGCAGGCAAGAGGTCACAAGGTCTAGTATCCCCACCGTTCCTGTGGTATCGGAGGGCATGTCGCGCCAGCAACATTTTATAGTGGGACTCACCAATCACGTGAAAAGCGCACTGCTGCAATTTATAGGGGGATAGATACTCGGCGGATTCCTGCAATCTAAAAATCATGTGAAAAAAGTTTACCAAGCGCACTACAATAGTTTATAGGGGGAAGGGGGACGGATACCTGAAGAGGGATAGATACTCGGCGGATTCCTGCAGTCTAAAAATCATGTGAAAAAAGTTTACCAAGCGCACTGCAATAGTTTATAGGGGGAAGGGGACGGATACCTGAAGATTTGCAGTCTAAAAATCATGTGAAAAAAGTTTACCAGACCCACTGAGCAGTTTATAGAGATACCCGACGGATTCCTGTAGTCTAAAAAAAATAGTTTATAAGAGGACGGATACCCGACGGATTCCTACAGTCTAAAAAAAATAGTTTATAGGGGGACGGATACTCGACGGATTCCTGCAGTCTAAAAGAAAATTAATTAATAGATTATTTGAGAGTTATTTTAAATATTATAAAAAAAATTAAAAATTATTTTTCTACAATTTATTGATTGAAAAATTATTTGAGAGTTATTTTAAATATTATTAAAAAAATATATATTTTTCTACAATTTAAATTGATTGAAATATTTGAAAGTTTATTGAAACTTGATTTCATTCTTTATAATATTGGAATAAAATATTAAAAAAATTACTAGTATTTTTAATTTTTGATTTCTAATGTTTAATTTTTTTTCATAATATCTTTATAATCTAATATTACAATTCTAACTTTATATTATTATTTCTAATTTTATATTATTTATCATTAAGAATTTTTTTTGTGTATTAATAATAGTTAAAGCACATAAGATACAACGTGTGTAAAATTAAGAGGTGTTATAGCACCATATATTTGATGAGCGTTTTGAAGTGCACTATAGAATAGTTAAACCTTATACAATTAGAGAGTTGTACAAAAAGATACAAGCACTGACATGGCATGGATCTATGGGCAACCTAGAAGAATGTTTTAAGGAAGGTCAAGATCGAGTACTTGGAAAGTAGTCTCAGCAATGGCAGGTCCTACTTGGATAGGGAGCTTGATTGTGCCTTGAGACACCCATTCTTGATCATCATATGCCCGTATGGTAACACCTTTTGCCTTTTCAATGGCATCTTCAAAGAAACCCAAGTTCTTAATTACTTGAAGGGTACAAATATTTAGACCAGCACCTCCATCCAACATGACTCTTTTGACTTTTTTCTTGCGAACAATGACCTCAAGGTGTAATGTGTCATTGTGTGATGGCTACATTAGGAGGTCTTGTTCAAAAAAGGTGAGGAGATGGGGAGTGGTTATGTGTCCTATCATAGCTTGGAATTGCTCAATATCAAGATCTTTGGGTACGGAAGAAGCAGACAAAACCCTTTTTAAGACATCCCTATGCGTGGGTGATAGTTTCAGTAACTCTAGGATGAAGATCTGGGTAAGGTTCTTCTTTAATTGGTCTAGGAGACTATAACCACTAGGGTTTGACTTTGGAGGTGTGGGTTGTGCCCTAGGTTGTGACGATGCTCCTTGGATTGTGACCTTTCCTCGACATGTGGTGACTCCACACTCTACACTAGACCCTTTAATGGTGATGACCGATATGAAATTATTGCAAGATGTGACCATGTTGGTATACACATGACCTGCATTGGTTTAATCCTTCCCTTTGTCATTGTTGTTTCCCTTGTTATGATCTGGCATCATGTTCTTGTATATTTTGAGGTCTTGGTTGCCTATTTGTTGATCGACAGTCAAGTCTCCATTGTCAATTAGATCTTGGATGACATTTCTCAGTTTCATACAACTCGTTGTCTTGTGTCCTTTGATCTTATGGAAATCACAAAGATCCTTCTCATTATACCATGGTGGTTTAACTTGAGGTTCTTGGTAATTTTGATAGTTGGGGACCGTGATTAGATTGGATTGCACCAACTTTTGCATGACTACTTCAATAGATTCCCCTAATGGTGTGTACTTAAGCTTTTGAGGGTAGTTGTTTCTAGGGGTGGTCCTCTTTGTGTGTTGGCATTGTTGACTTGGTTGTTATGTGATTGTGTGTTTGTTTGTTGTGTGTTATGTTGTGTGTTCGTTGATTGATTGTTTGTTTGTCTGGGAGCACTTAGGACCACTTTTGCATCAACAACACCATCATTAGTTATGTTCTTTTTCTTGGCCCATATGCGGGGCTTGTCATTAGAACTAGCAAATGGGTCATTGTCTTTGTATGCTTGTGTGTTTCCTTGTGTGATAAGGGCTCTTTTGATGTTAAGGGCCCTAGGGATAAGCTCTTCATATGCTGTGACATATTGCATTTTCAATTGAAAGGATAGATCTGTGTCTATGTTGGCAATGATGATCCCTATTTGTTGCTCTTCGGGAATAGGCCATTTTTTTTTGCTAGCTCTCTACCTCCAACATTATAAGAAATTTGTGAAGGATTCACCCTTGTTTTTCTTTAGGGTGTATAGTTCTTCCAAGCTTACATCCATGTCTAGGTTGTAGGAAAAATGATCCACAAACCGATCGATTATGTCTTGGAAGGTTTGAATTCCTGGAGGTAAATGTGAGAACCAATCTATCGTTGGGCCTCCCAAACTACATGGGAAAAGGCGCATTAAATAGGAATCATTGTAAGCAACTTACATACATTTTATGTAAAACTCCTTGATATGATCCACCAGATTTCCCTGGCCTTTATATTTGTCAAACTTTGGGACCTCAAATTTGGGCGGGAAAGGTATCATTTCGATGTTTCTATCAAAGGGGTATGGGCACAAGTCTCATTGTGCATGTGATTTCTTTGTTTTTCCCATTTGTATGTCCTAGATTTGTTGTGTAAGTATCAAAATTTGTGAGGTCAAATCGTCTTGAGGGTTTGGTGGAGGAGCATTTGTGGTATATTGTGGAACAGTGGATGAGTTATATGTGGGATTTTGATATGGGGGTGTGTTATATGGGGTGTATGGTGGATTTTGATATGGCATACATGTGACAGTGATAGTGGTGGAGGTAGGTATGCTCCTTGCAAAGTTAGGTTCAAGACGTTTTGTTGCGTGCTAGCGTATGATTGTTGGGGGTTGTAGTACAATCCTTGTTGTTGTTGATGTTGTTGTTGTGCAAGCACTTGTTGTTGTTGAGCGTATTGTTGTGCTTGTAATTGCGCTTGTTGTTGAGCTTGGAGTTGAGCTTGTTATTGCGCTTGGAGTTGAGCTTATTGTTGCGCTTGGAGTTGAGCTTGTTGTTGCACTTGTAGTTGAGCATGCAACTGTGCTTGTTGTTGCGCTTGGAGTTGAGCTTCTTGTTGTTGCACTAGTAGTTGTACTTGTTGTTATACTAGCAAGTGAGCTTGTTGTTGTTGTGCTAGAAATTGCACTTGTTGTTGTTGTTGATTTACGATGGGTTGTTGATAAGTCAATGCATTGGTACTTGGGATTGTGAAATGGTGTTTTGGTTAGGGACAAATTGACTTGTTTGCATGTGTTGGCTTGCGATATTTTGATTGTGTGGGATGAAGGGTGGATTTTGTGGATTGAATTGATTGTAGAGTGGTTGATGTGTGATGAGATTTTGAGGGTTGGACATTAGATTTGGATTTGGTACATTTTGTCCTTGATTTTGTGCTACCATTCCTTGTAAGATTTGAGATTGGGGTATGGAAATGTAGGCTTGGGGTTCCATTTGATTTTGCATTACATGAGAGACCAAAGGTTGAGATGGTGCCACTTGGTGTTGCAATATTAGTGGCATGCTTTGGCTTTGGATCAATTTATTGGAAGGGTTCCCTTGGTTGTTTTGATGTTGGGGAACCAATGGATTGGATGCATTTCCTTGTGTTTGATTTGAGATTAATGAGTTCCCTTGGTTAATGGGATTTGTGACCAAGGGCTTTCCTTGATTGATGGGATTTGTGACAAAGGGGTTTGATGTGTTTTGTGGGTTGGGTTGAGTGGCTTGTGGAACCAATTGATTTGACGTGTCAATTGGGTAGTTTGATTTTTGACCTTGTTGTGTTAAGGGTTGACCTTGTATGATGGTGTTCACTTTCCCTTGTTGTTCCACTTGGGGTGCTTGGCTCACATGACTTTGTGTGTAACATTAGGAATGCTTTGGGTATTTGTGGTGGTGGAAGAATATGGTTGGGTACTAAATGTTGGTGTCCAATTTTTTTTTTGGTGAAGGGTTGTATCTTGTGTAACCAAAATTGTGTTGCTTCCTATATTGGGTGTGAGGCCAAGGTTGGTTCCTAGTCGAGTTGCAAGACTACAAGTTAATGGTTGACTTGGTGCGAGTGATTAAGTTGGTTGAATTATAGATTGAGTCAAACATTGTGCCAAGGGTTGTGTGATGGAAGCTTGAGGAATAGAAGCCACATTTCCCAAGGGTTGTTCCCTAATTGTGTTCAAATCGAATGTTGAAGGGAGTTTATCCCCTTCCTTTGCTAAGGCTAGCATGTATTGCATGGGGTTCATCTTCATCAAAGTGTTGATGATATGGTGTGTTTTGGGATCTTGTTGTGCTTCAAGGAGTTCCTTTGCGGTGAGATCATGTGGGTTATGTGTAATGTCTTCTACTTCATACCCCATGTTTTGTGAAGCTTGTGGTAGATTTTTTGATGGGGTTAGGTAGCCTCTAGGATCAAATTCTTGTTGGTTGGGATCACTCGTGGTAGACGTATTTTAGTTTTGCTCCATGTTTTTCTTGTGTTGTGATCTTGTTGTTACCATAAATTGTGGATCAACTATGGGAGAATTGTGTTGGGATTTATATTGTTGGAACTCTTTAGTTGATTCAAATTTTGGTAAAAGGGACCCTCTAAGGTGTTTTGGACCAATTATGTGAATGGATGATGAAAGGGGTACGTGATATGGATGATGAACTTCTAAACTTTGGACAACACTTTAGACTAAAGGTTTGATGTTTGATGTTTTTGGATAAAGATAATAATGAACTTTGTGAATGCTAAAGGAAGACTTGCGACCTTTAGGATAAACTTGTTCAAAAGGACGATGGCTAACTTAACTAAATGTATGAAAAAGGATTCATTTACACACATATAGTGAATCTAGTTGATTGATATGAAAGTAACCTAAGTCTAGAATGTTTGATGTGTCCAAAGTTTCAAAGTTGTTTGTGAGGTGAGATGTCAAATGTTTTGAGATGGATGGGATGATTGATCCTAGTGTTTTGAACCTAGGAGGGACTTTGTTTACAAGATCAAGGTAGTGAAAAAATGCTTTATCCTTGGAGTGATAAACCTAAGAAATCAGTGTTTGGTATCAAAAAAAAGAAAAGAAATCAATGTTTGGATGGTAGAACTTTGATACAATGTGTTGGTATGCATTTCCATGTGTTTTCTTTGTTGCTTTGGAAGTCTAGATGTTTAAAAATGAAACCAAGATGTGCCTACTTTGTGGGTTCAATTGAGTCAAGCTCTAATTAATGAAATTGTTTTTATCACATCAAATGTCTTGATTAAGTTTAGACTTTGAATGTCTGTGACAAGGCAAAATGTTTCCCATAAAAGCTTGACATTGTGGAAATCAAAGAGCTAAGCCATAGGTCCCTAGGTTAATCTTTGATATATGTGCGTAGAGATATGGTCAAATATATTGGGAAACCACTAATATATTATTTTAAGAAAAACAAGATATAGTTAGAGGTATACACCAATATATTGTCCTTGAATTCACTCACAAATAATCAAAGGGTTTGAAATTTGAAGAACAAGTTGATGTTTCTTTGAGTTGTTTTGAAACCAAGCAATGTGTATAACCGGCTCAATAAGTATGGGAGATATTTCACAAGTCTTCTTCCATGAGACTTACTAGTTTGGCTCAACAAAATCATTCACTTTACAATCTAGAGGAATAGGTGCATCACTTCTTGGTAGGCTTACCTCACCCTCAAAGGAATGATTTTAAATCCAAAATTATAGAGGGGTCAAATAGGCCATGTCAAGGAAATGTATTGTATTGACATGTCTAGCTATGTATAAGAGAATTAACTCTTAAGCTTTATGCCTCGACTATAAATCGGACGTGGTAAGTAACTTTTGGGAGTGGTGCACCTCCCATGCACTACTTCAAAGGACGTCTTAGAAAACTTGGTTGGCCTCTAGAGACAAGGTTTTTAGTGACATTGTGAACATAGGGGGTATAAACCATACATAAGCTACTTAAAGCTTTAGTCGTTCTTGCCCGACTCATTACGTTCAAATGAGGATTAGGCACTGTCATGTTACCACACCCCCAATATAAGCAGCTTTCTTTCAATTTTGCAAACTTTATATAGCCCGCCGATAAATGTGCTTTGATGTGTCTCATATGTAGGCCCTTATCTAATAAAGACAAGAAAATGATATTTCTCTTCACCCAAGATTGCACGAAGCGCAAGGGGAGAGGATACTTAGCAAAACCTTGGGGTGACTCAAAAAAGTTTATAAACTTAGAGTGTTTCTCTTCACCCAAGATCACACGAAGCGTAAGGGGAGTGGATATGCACTAAAAGTTCACACAAGCATGGAATGCACTCATTCTTTTTAAATCCTCAAAGGAAATGATGACTTCATTTTAATAGCACCAAATTGAAGTATGAATTTGTGTTGTTCAATTTTAAACCGACATTGCAATGGTGAGGATGTTTGGGTTCAATTTCAACCAACGTTGAAAAATCATAGCATTGTAAATTTTAAACCCAATTGAAAGCTAGTTGTCCTAAAACATGAAATAAATCAGCATATGATGGGTTACAATAAAGATCAAATGATATTTTGCTCCTTCACTTCAAGATTTTATGCTTCTTCCCAAACCTGTAAAATAGTTAGTCTTATAGAAAAAAACCAAAAGTAAATAAGTGATTAGAGAGCAGATTAAATTAAAAATTTAAAGCAGACATGAAATTTGTAGTGTAGGCAAAATTATCCCTTTTTCACACTTAATTTGAAAATAATTAATAATAAAATGATCTTAATGATGCCTTGATTTAGTGTTGTAATATGTTTTTCATAGTCACATCAAGTTTAGAGCCCTTTTTAATAAAATGGACTTAATTGTGCCTTATTTAGGGTGTTGCAAGGTGTACCTTTACACTTTCACACTAATCTAGGGTTTTACTAATTGATTGAAGTTAATTTTCCTTAATTGGCCCCTTTAATTCAAATCCAAGGCTAATTAATTGCAAATTCTAAGGGATAAAACCCGACATTCATAAATGTCATTACACAACACTTAACTATGGAAGATGTGTGTCCTAGGTAAGTGACCTATGACCCATTCGCCATAGGGTGAATGGGTTCTTAGTTCTAGGACCCTATTTTTACATAATGTTTAACATTGCCCAATGTGTGTCCTAAGCAAGTGGCCTTAGACCTTGGACCCCTCCTTGAAATATGTTTTTGGAAATATTTTAATGATTTCAAATCCATAATTCAATGTTCTCTTTGTGATATTTGAATTTCGAGAATTAATCTTAAGATATGTATAAATACAAGGTTATTTCACTATGTTTCACCTAGAAGAATTTATGAAAGCTAAGGATATTCAAGAGAGCATTATTAGAGCAATTCAAGAGTATTTCAAGGCATTCAAGGGCAGAATTATTGAAGTTTTATTGCACCAATCAAGATTCCATTTTCATATCAAAGATTTATTGCATCATGCATGTTGTTTGAGCTAATGTGGTGATGTAGTGTTCAAGATCAAATCAAGCATATCAAAGGAATCGTTTCACATCAAGTTTCATGATCAAGATCCACATCCATTGAAGTCATTTCATGCAAGTTGCAAACCTCCATTTTCAAAGGTTCAAACAAAGGTTTGGTGAATTGTGACATAGAGTTGTCCATTCATAATTCCTTCCATACTTTTATTCATTTCAAGGTTTAATTACCAAAATGGGGTTTGACCAAGGAAAACCCCATTCACCTAACAAACAACATTTTTCTCTCTTGATGTGTGTTTGCAAATTTTAGGCGGGAGATCTATTAAAGTTGCAAATTGCAAAGTTTTCAAAGTTGCATTTGTTTCACCTTTCTTGCAATTTCACTAAAATTGACCTACAAAATTTATTTATGGCTTTTCGACTACAAGATTCAGGAATCTGGGAGTGCAAACATAGGAGAACAAAACCCAAAAACAATTTTTTCAGAGCCCTAGCCAGGACCCATTCACCATAGGGTGAATGAGTCCTCAACGAGCCTTGAAAAAGCATCTTTGGTGACAAGTACACATCATTCTCACCTTTCCAGATCTGCATTTTGATAGCCAGTTTTGTTAGTTTTTAGATCTATCCTCTATAGCACACATTTTGAATGAAATTAGAGAAATAGGTCCATCATACAATTGCATCGTTGTGCAAGAAATTGTGTCATTCTGGTGAAAGGCAATTACAACGATGTTTGTAAATGTGTCACTCTAGTGAACTTCAATAGTGGCGCTCTATCATAAACCAGAGAGGTCAATCACGTTGGAATATTGCAAATGCGTTGCTATTTCGATTATGTCGCTCTAGTTCACCTGTAGACACAAAAAAAAAACTAAATGATCAATTGTGTCTGAATATCAAATGTGTCGCTACAAAAATGTTGTTATTTTCAAATACGTCGCAATAGATGATTGTGTCACTCTGGTTAATTAGCAATTGTGTTGCTATTTGCAATAACGTCATCCTGCTTCAAAACAATTGCATCGCAGGGCCCTGCAACCTATAAATCATAGGAAACTTAAGCAAAATTATTCAAATCTAGTTATTAAATCCCTCCTTCTAGCGCCAAAATGTGAGCATGATCATAACCTAAGATAAACCTACAAGATCTACATGAAACAATCAAAGATTTAACTAGTTAATTCAAGCTTCAAGTGAAATACTTGAAAACATCAAATGAAGAAGCCATTAAACATAAACAACCAAGAAATACATAATAGAAACTAGTTAAATGCCTCAAACCTCATCCCATTGGGGGATTGGAATGTGAACCCTTTCCCAATCCCTAGATTGAAACAAGCTTTGAAATGGATTTTGTTGATGAATATGGATGAAAATAGATAAAAGACGAGCTAAAATGAATGCAAAACTAAGCTAAAATGAAGATTGAACATTAAAATGCTAATGGATAAATGTTCTAAAATTCGGTAGAATCTAGTTGCTCTAAATGAAAGTGGATCCATTTCTCATAGAAATGAGGAGTATTTATAGGAGAAATGGTTGAATCAATGGTCAGGATTGATTTGATCAATCAATGGATGAGAAGCCATGAGAGGAGATGGCATGGATCAAGGATTCTGATCAATGGATGAGAATGCAAGTTGACAAGGATCAAGGATTTAATCAATGGTTCTTATTGATTTGAAGAAGCACACTTCCTAGAAATTAGGAAGTTGTTAGGAAGTTTGTTACAAGAATATTCTATTTTTTTGGATTTCAAATGGAGGAATATTTCGAGGGAATATTCCCTTGCAAGTGGGAGGGTGAGAGAAATTAGCTATTTAGATAATTAAAACAATGTTTTAATTGTGCAAGATGGATGAAATTAGGAATTTCATCAAATAATTAACTTATTTAATGAAAGGGGGTTTAATGACATTTAACTAAATAATAAAGATTATTTAATTAAATGAGAAGACAAGCAATAGAATTAAATAATTCACATTACCTAAATAAATAAGATGAAAATTAGCATGAAAGAGGATGAATTAACCAAATATTATTGATCATTTGATTAATAGGAGAAAATGATGAATTTAGTTAAATAATGAAGATTATTTAATTAAACGGTTGAAAAGAAGTGATTGAGGACGAAATGGCATTAGTAATCAAATTCAAATGTGCAATATCAGTAAGGATAATTTTAAGTGTCTACACATACATTTGGACACTTGCACACACCACATACATATAGAAGAAGGAAGCCATCTAGTCAAACAACCACAAAGATAGTTAAATCCCATTTTGTGTGAAATTATTAAAGAGGAATTGCAAAATTGTTAAATGTAGGCTTTATTAACCCAATCTCAGATAGTCAATGGGTCTCTACTTTAGTTGTGGTGGCTAAAAAGAATGGTAAGTGGTGAATCTGTGTCAATCATAGAGCTCTTAATAAATCAACTAAAACGGATCATTTTCCATCACCATTTACTGATCAACTTCTTGAAACGCTTGTAGGTAAAAAATTATTTTCCTTTTTGGATAGTTTCAGTGCGTACAATTAGATTCAAATAGCACCTAAAGATTAGGATAAACTACTTTTACTTGTCCTTGGGGAACATTTGCATACAATCTTTTACCTTTCGGTTTATGTAATGCCCCTGCCACTTTTCAGAGGATAGTTTTGATTATTTTTGTTGATCTTATTCATGATTGTGTAGAAGTTTATATGGATAATTTTATTGTATATGATAACACTTATGAGGAAGCTAAAGGAAATCTTGAAAAACTTTTGCAACGATGTGAAGACACTAATATATCCCTTAGTCATGAAAAATGTCATATTCTAATGATAAAAGATATATTGTTAGGCCATTGCATTTCTTCGAAAGGAATTCAAGTTAATCCTAAAAATATACAAATAATTTAATATTTACCTATACCTTCTTGTCAAGAAGATGTTCGTAGTTTCTTAGGAAATGCAAGTTATTATTGAAGGCTTATTCAAAATTTTAGTAAAATTGCCTCACCACTTTTTTTCTTATTAGGAAAATAAAATATCTTCACATGGATGACTGAATGTCAATAGGCCTTTGAATCAATTAAGGAAAATCTTGTCACCACACCAGTGTTATGTGAACCAAATTGGGAATTACCATTTTACATTCATATTGATGCCTCAAACACTTCAATGGGTTGTACTAGGTCAAAAAGAGGATACACTCTTCTATTCCATCTATTATATTAGTAAAAAAATTCACAGGTGTCAAGGTAAATTATAGTCACCAAAAAATAATTTTTAGTAGTTGTATATGCAGTTAATAAATTTCGTCATTATATTACTGGATACAAAGTGTTTATTCGTACTGATCATTTCGCAATATGATTTTTAATGAATAAAATTGTTGCTACTGGTAGGGTTATCAAATGGTTATTAATATTATAAGAGTTTGGCATTACTATACTTGATAAGCCTGGTTGTGAGAATGTTGTTGTAGATTTCTTATTCATGTTACAATGTAAGGATGAACCTATACTAGTTGATGATGTTTTTCTAAATGAGCACCTTTTTACAATTTTGATTAAAAGTCCATGGTTTGTATATATTACAAACTATTTAGTCACTTACAAGTTTCCCCCACATTTCTCTCCTAGAGATTGTCAAAAACTTGTTGGACTAAGTAGTCAATACACATGGATCAATGGAATTTTGTTCCACACCAGCATTAATAATGTCATGTGTCATTGTGTAGTTGAAGATGATGTCTTCAATATATTTTGTGCATTTCATACTAAACCATGTGGAGGACATTTTTCAGCCCAAAGGACAACCAACAAGATTCTTACTATTGGATATTATTGGCCCACAATTCACAAGGATTGCAAGCAGTATGTTCAACATTGTGACAAATTTCAATGCATGGGCCAACCCACACATTTAGATGAAATTCCTTTGCAACCTCAATTATCTATTGAACCCTTTAAAAAATGGGGTTTATATTTTGAGGGGCCCATCAATCCTCCATCTAGAAATAAATAATACATTTTGGTTTTCACTGACTATGTTACCAAATGGGTTGAGGTCATTGCACTAAAGCATGCAAGGGATACTAAGGTTGTTGATTTTCTATACACAGATATTTTTTGAGGTACCAAAGGAGAATATAACAAATCAAGGGACAAAATTCACATTTGAGCCAATTGTTGCTCTAGTTCATGAATATGAGATTCATCATCACAATTATTCTATGTATCATCCACAAGCTAATGGCCAGGTTGAAGTAACCAATCAATAAATTGAGAATACCCTTACAAAACCAGTAGCACTTCATCTAAAGAATTGGTGACTAGGCTTCTCAAAGTAGTATGGTCTTATTGGAAAATGTGGAAGACTACCATTGGTCTTACACCTTATGAACTTGTCTATAGTAAGAGGGTTTTATTACCTATTGAGTTTGAAATTAAAACTAAATGCATACTACTTTGGAGTTGGGATTAAATCTTAATGATGTTCAAAAGGAAAAAATTGAGTAACTCCATTCTTTAAATGAAATATGTCAACAAGCTCTCTTTCATACAAGTAGTTCAATGACAACGTTCTCTTTGGCATGATCATTTTATTTGTAAGCGATCTTTTCAACCATGAGACTAGGCACTTTTGAATGACTCTAGGTTTCAAGATTTCAAAGGTAAATTTAACACCAAGTGGCTAGGACGATATGAGATTGAGATTATCTACGATAATGGTGTGGCCAAGCTTCATAGGGTGTACTTTGATCACATAGCCTTTGTTGTTAATGGTCATCATCTCAAATTATACAACCAACCTATTACAAAAGACAACTTTATCTTTAGCCTGAAGAAGGAACTCAATGTCTTTGATAGAGTTCCTATCGCATCTTCAAGTACCTTTTTTTTTATGGAGGTCATCCACAAATTATTTGTAGCTACCCACTATGGGAGCACAAGCCTTCTTGAGCTGAACCTCTTCGGCTAAGAGCCAAGGTCTGAGGGGTATCCATTCCGCCAAATTCGCCCGGGGCACGATCCTAGCCTCATCCCTTTTTTCGGTGTTGGAGCCTTTGCACTCAACAAGAATTGATCCTTGGTGGGCTCATTTAGAACCTTTCAACTTCACTAGTAGACCAAGGGCCCATTGACTTCAAGTACCTTTTAGGTGCTTCAAAAAAATTAATTAAAAAAGAGCGAAAAAATAAATCTAGCAATGAAAAACCTTTGGTGTTGTTAGATCGTTGCAATTTGAAAACTAGGTCTCTGACAGATTGTAACTAGAATGAATAACTTAGTGGTGAAAACCAATTTTTTAGCACCTCTAAGCAATAATAGACTGAAAACTAGGCTACCAACGGTGTGTTGTCATAAAAAAAATAAAAATTAAATTAAATTAAAAGGGCTTGCGATAGTAACTTTCATATCATCTTTGTGGCAGGAACTTCTTTCTTCACTGATGCATTTTCAATTTACAGTAGGATGCCTTTTTTCGAGTCACCTTCACCTTCCTTACATTGGGTGATGATTGTGTGTTGTCCCAATTGCATCCTTGGCAGACTAAGCTCAGTTCCTATCGCTCATATACTATTTCCACAATAGTTCTTCTACCCTCATCTATATTTTTCCCATGGATTTCTACCACAAGGGTTCACAACATTTAATTTTTTCCATGTTGGACCCTTCTTCCTACATTTTTTATCAACGCATTTCCAACATGTGTTATGACATGATTATTGCATTCAATGCACATTATGATCAATTTATGTCATGTCCTCAACTTTAGATAAGCTATCCATGGTGGAATTGCTTTTTTGCATTCACTTTTTCCTATTTCTACCTTGGACATGTGGTCTTCTTTTCTAGCTTCGTGCACAAAACCACACACAAAATTTTTTCACTATCATTTCATCTGATGGTGTCTTCCTTCTCATTATCTTTAGTGATATTTAAAATTTGTACAATAGCTATCCCATGCCTACAGAGTTGGTCTTCCATGTTTACTTCACCAGCTCAGTGCACGCTTCCTTTGAACAACCACCTCAACATTACCTTGACCTGCGATGATTGGTAATATGGTAATATTTTATTCTCTTTTAAACTTATTAATTTTTTTTGCTTTTAATGGTAATTAGTATGCATGCCCCGGGATGGGCTCATGATTTTGCTGGGGGGGAAGATTCTTGTCATACACCATAGTCATACTTCACAAGAAATCCTTTGCAATTCAGAAATTATTATACAGTAAGTGAATTTAACTTCTTCTCTTCTGTGTTGTCCTTTCATTGCCTTGCCATTTGTAAAATCTACTTCCAATAATCACCTTCCAAAATCTACTCTCAATATCTATGGTTTGTTTTATTTTGCAACAGTTGTATTGTCATTTTTGGTCTTGTCACAAACTGACATAGCCATATTTTACCCTTTTCAACTGGCTTGAAAGATTCCTACTGCCAATGAAGAACCTACTTCTGTGAAGGAACTAATAGCCAACAAGGAAGTTTATAAGACTTTTAAGCAATACCAATGACACATTTAATGTAAGAAATTATGTGGATTCGATGATGATATCGCTAGTGAGTTTGCCATGGGATTCCATCATAATCAAGTGTCTTTGTAGGGTTTATCATTTTTTGTAACCATTCAAACTATTGTTGCAGTCACCGAAATGCCACAGACTAGTGAGACTTTCTTCCCCACCGGCTCCAACAGAGTTGTGGACCTTAAGCCAGTATGTAAGTAGTTTTTGCAATGAGGGGAATTTTTTGAGATGGTACAGGGACAAGGTACTAAATGAGCCTCTCTTCCAAAGCCTTGGAATGATGCCACCAAATTCCTCATTCAGTATATTACCTATGAAGGAAGGTATGCCTACGTTTTTTCTCATCACTTTAGGTTGATGTTACATTTGTAGAATGGGATTCTAGTCAATGTTCCATATTTTCTATTTCATTCTTTGCAATGAGTGTGCAAGGAAGTTCAGAATGGGAGAGATAATCCTTTGCCCCATCATGGGTTAATTAAATTGATTGTAAAACATGGACTGCAAATGGCTTCACCTCCTTTGGAATGGGACTCTTCTATCAAAAGAAAGGAGAATTTTCATAGTGAGGCCTGTAAAATCCCTGAAAACCCTCATGATGTTCATGGTGTTTCTAGTATTACACAACCAAAAGAAGAAGTTCCTATAGCTAGGAACTAGTCTGAATAAACTCAAGATTTAATAACTCATGAAATTGTATATAAAAATGTAAAAAGAAAACCCATAAAAAATGGAAGAGAGAAGTTGGTTTTTGGGACAAGTTGAAAACTATTGAAAATGTGGCTAGTGCAATAGTTGAACTAGAGCAGGAAGACATAACTCTGACATAGAAGCGTTAGTTACGACCCTCATGAAAGGTAGAAATTGAATGAGTAGGGAGAAACAAAGACAAAATAGATAGAAAAAGAAGGAATAGTAGAGGAGGATTGAATCCCCCGACCAAGATGGTGGCCCTACACATGAAGATTATGATTAGAGGGATACTTGTATAAAAGAAAACATCCCAACATTTGAGGATGTATTTGAGGATATATCTAGGACTACTCCTAATCAACAAAATGTTTCTACATATGAAGACCTTCCCAATCAAGGAAACCTCATTAATCAAGAGGATGTTATTAATCATATGGATGTTGCTATACCTAAAGAACAAGAGAACCTTGTACAAGGAGATACATGTCCTTTTCCCAAGCCAAATGAAAGTGTGGGAAACTAGGAACAACAAAGGGAATCATTAAGGAAATTAGGGTTCCACAAGTACAAATAGGGCCACCTGAAAGTTCAAGTGATCCTAATATTGGTATTCACAATAAATCAGAGGAAGTAATTAAATAATAAATAGATCAAAGAATCGCTTGTGAGCCCCAATTGCCTTGGTATTGAGGATAGGCCTTGTGATGCAGAACAACTATGTATAACAATTTCACCCAAGTAAGAAGAATGAGAGATGCTTCTCAAGCAATGAGAATAAATATGGACTCTAAGGGAATTAGTTAATCAACTCCCAAAGGAAATTTAGAAATTACACATATAGCTACATGAATCAACCATGTAGTTAATCAACAACAATCGAGAGACATTAACATAATGAAAGAAGAATGGGGCCAACTGAGAAAATACAAGGAACTCCACATTCTTGTTCAAGAGCATGTTCACAAAGAATGGAATAATTAAGACTAACTTGGTGTAGGGAAATCACCAATAGAGTGTAGAAGTTGGCTTCAACTACAACCACCACAAACACCATGGTTTGTAACAAACATTTACATGAGGACATGCAACCTCTTTAGCTAAGGAAACAATGATGGGAAAGAAATATGTCCTATCTTAGAATTCCTATGTTCCCTCTATATCCATTTTCATTTTCCCTTAAGCCTTTTTGTCACTAATTACCTTGGAAAAGTTGAAAATATTTAATATGTTGAAAGGGATAAAAATTAACTTATATTACCTAATCGTAAAGGAACTAATCTATTTTGGTGGTTAATGGCATGATCCAGTTGTTGTCAAAGAAGTGTGCACACTTTTATGAGATAATGAAATCACTTAGCCACCTCATGAAATATGGGATGATCTCCCTAAGTGTGGGCTCAGATGGTGGAGATCAACCTCTAGAGAGGGTTGGTTCCCTTGGATTTATCACCTAAACTAAGTAAACTAATGATGCTTGCTGAGAAAAGAGAGAAGGATAACATATAATGGAACCTAAACTCTAATACAATGATGCACCAAAAAGGTCTTTTCTAAACCTATACCACTGTTTAGACTCAAAATGATTAACAATCTAAATCCAACACATAGAAAACTCATTATTGTGTGTGTCCTTGCAAAAGTGCTTCATAACAAGGCTTGGTATGTTAAATATAGTGTTTAGAAGGAGCTATGCATGTTATCACAACATAAACTCTAACCTTAACTAGTTAACACAAGTTATAACCTACAAAAAATGCATACTTTTTTCTCAAAGGCAAAGAAAAAAGGACAAAAATGAAGGAGAAATATATCACCACAAGATTACTCATCAATTATCTAAAAAATTTGCACAATTAACAAAAAATGAGAAGGTAAAAGTATCTTATTTTACTGATCAAAAGTGTTACATGTATAGCTGTGTAAGCTTGAAAATGGAGTTAAAATAAAGCTCCAACTTGAAAGAACCTTCAAAATGTTACAATATAATAGCTAGAAGAGAAAGAACTAACTTAAAACTACTCCAAAAGCTTCCTTATATGTTGTCAACAATTGCTACAAATTAGGCACATGTGTTGAGAAAGTCTTCACTCCATCTTGTTGGGTCAAACTTCGTTTGGGAATCCAAAACAATAACCCCTACTTTGTAGCCCCTAAAACTACTCCAAAAAGGTGTTTGAGGGATGAAAAATTCCTTCCTTGAGCTTTTCTAGCAACCAAGTCCCCAAAAATAGCTCCTAAAAGCTTGTAATTGCTCCAAAATTGGGTCAAAACTGCTCTATATTCTCTCCACTTGTTGGATAGCTCACTCAACCTTCCTATATCCTCTCCAAACTACCTATAGAACATGTGAAAAATGCTTGGAAATGATTTAAATTCCATAGGAGGGCGTGGAAGATCTTCAAGGATTGAATTCTACCATTTGTTTGGTCCTTTGTAATCTCCTACATTCTTATAACTTTCTCAAACATACCTTGCAATACCCCTGTCATGTCTAACCCTACCATTGGATATTCTTAAGGGTGACTATTGTTGACATTCTGACCTTTTAATTACTAACTTTGAGGTCACTATATTATTAACATGATTGCTATTATAAATATTCATAATAGTCAATTTTCCCTTGTTAACATATTCATAATATTCTTTCGTGTGATTGTTACAATAATTTCATTTCACTTTGAAAAAGCATTGTATTCATCTTCTATCTTCTTGGAATATCATACCCCTCATAGGAATGGCATCTATATCTTGGCATGACTATGTTTCCTCATGAAAACCTATACCTTGATCACTATGTTGGTATGAAAGGACTACCCCTTTGTGGACTTGAACTGTGGAGTTGCAATTAGATCATGAATTCCATTTAATATTGAATTGTATTGTGAGAAAAGAACACTTACTTGCTTTTGTAGAGGCATACATCAACTCTTTCCCATGGTGCTTCGCATGGAATTGTACCAACATCCACATTGACCCAACCCTTCCTTGCACATGAAAATGAGATGGCAACCTTGGGCTCATTGAACCAGGGCTACTTTCCCTTCATTAAACTTTTGATTCTCTTTCTATCCTTTGATTGATTTTTCTCTCAAGGTCATGATCTTGCCACTATCCTTTGTATGCATGATTGTCAATTAACTATGATATTCTTCTCTAACTGTGGTGACTAGCTTCTATGCTATCCTTGGTATTCCATTTTCCTTGATACCAACAATGCAACCACTTCAACTGATCACTACCTTTATCCTTCATCATTATCAAAAGATCTCCTTTTCATTGTTTCCTTTTCCCTATTAACAACTCAAACCTTTCCTTGAAGAACCTTCAAGTGAGAAGGGATTTTTTTATTTTTGTTTGCAGCCAAGGGCCCTATTGCATTTGTGCCTCTTTGATATCTTGTTCTATTGACTATCTCTCATGCCTTTTATGACTAGAGCAATCTGTTATTGACCTTTACTTGAGCATTGTGCTTATCATTGAAACTTTGAAAGAATGCTATTTACATATAAGGATTTCCTTCTAATCAATTATGCCTCATTGTCATGCATTTGACTACTGAGGTAGTCAATGCCCTACCTCCTTTGAGCTACTCTATCACCTTTCACAACATTGTGCATGATTCATTGTCCTATCATTGTAACATATAGCTCTTATTCCCTTGTCATTGATGAACCAACCATACTCTATGCTTTACATAGCTCAAAAAGGTCATCCACCTGCATGGTGTCATGTCATTTCTTTCCAAAATTTTATGGGACAAAGCATGGATTTCAAATTTTGACTTAACCAGATACATGTGTACAAAATATTCATTCTGTATCACTTTTTCACAACTGGGAAAATCATGTGCTTCCCACTCATCAAATTGGAAAATGCCATTGACCTTCTTGATTGTTGATAAATGGCCTGGTTGCTATTTTCCAAGGAATTTTGATAGGCTGGTTCATCTAATTCGTTTTTCAAGTCCTCCATCCTTTCCCCAACATGTTGTGATATAGCCTCGTAGATCTCCATTTTTGACAAACCTTGTTCCTGTTACACCCCAAATTGTGTAATTACTATTTACTATTACTATGTAGGGTAAAATGTGAATGTATTGTGAATTTTGGAGATGAATAAATTGTGCTTGTACTTGGTTATCAATGCATTATGAATATATGATATCACATCTGTTGTTGTGTGAAAAGTACTGCATATATGTGAATGGATGGTTATTGAATTATTATTCTAACTTTGGAGATGTTTTACGTACACTGCATATTCTGTGAACAATTGACTACCGTGAACATGTGTTAGTGGTTGTAGGTAAATGTTCATTCCTTCAGACAGAGGGGAAGTATCACTCATGAGAAGATCTTCGTTGGGTAACAGATAGCATAAACTATTTGAGCATACACACACCACAGTAGATTGGTTGAGTCTAGTCATTGAGTTGGGAAGTGGTAAGTCATCCCTAGTCTGATGTGTCTGCATTAGTAAAGTTCTTGTTTACTACCGAGTGCATTATTGGGTGATATTTATTTGTTTGAACTTTTGAGACCTTCCTTATGTTATTGTGTTTGTTAATGTGGTTGAATGAGTGTTTGGGTATATACATACATGCATATATATGCATATGTTGGCATACACATACGATGGATATAATGAGATGTCCATATGAGTGTGATGACATATGTATAGAAATGCATATATGTATATAAATGTTATTATGAAGTTATGTGTCTTTGAGCTTTTCGTCGATACATATTTACATCAAAAGTATGCATGTATAGAAGTATATACATACATTGATTTGTGTGAGAGCATAATCATATGCATGTATCTGTAAGTAGAAATACTTACAAACATACTCACACGAGAAATCAATTATATATATATGAATATATGCACACTTAACGAGTATGTGTATCAATGAGAATAAGATAACTTGATATATGTGTGAACATATTAAATACGTATATGTATGTACATATAGGAAAACATGTGTATGTGCTTAATGGTGCAATCACACACACACACACACACACACACACACACATATAGGATATATGCATAAATACATGTATACGTATGTATACATGAGCATAGAGGAGTATGTATATATTTATATATATATAGTGAATGTGATATATAGTAATATTATCTTGAGTATATGTATATTATTATATATGTGAGTGAGCATATATACATATACATATATGTGTATACATGTAAGTGTTAATTCTTACTAGAGAAGTGTATAAATATATATGTATATGTAAATATGATGAGGGCCACACTGCCCAAAACCCACACAAATCACAACAACATATACCAACACAGAAGATGTGAGATAGAAAAATAACCCACTTTCAATTATTTTCAGATAATGAAATTACAAATTCAAAACTTACATGCTATAGCGTCATGGGCTTGATTCATTAAAAAAAAAAAATCAACTTTGAAAAGAAAATATATTATTCGGAGCCCAAAATTTGCACTATTGGAGCCACCTTCTACAACCCCCACTTAACCCTTTTTATTCTCCCCAATAACCACCCTAGAATGTTCTAGAAAGTTCAAATTTCCCCTTTTTGTTTTGGTGCCAAAAGTCCCACCATTTGATTTTTGGCCTAGGAAGAAATTTAATGAAATTCACTTTTTAGAGGGTCAACTTCGCAGGGCCATAACTTTTGATCCGGGTGTTTGATTTGCTATTAGTGCATATCGTTGGAAAGCTCTCAATGAGCTCTATAACATGTAAATCACTATAGGTCAGTTCAACCACTTTTTGAGTTGTTTCGGGGCTTCTAAAGTTTTATATCTGAATTTGAAGTTGCATTGGAGAAATTTCTTAGGACAAACTTTAATATCTCCCAAACTGTGCAGGATATTGAGGTGATTCTTTTGTGACCAGAAATGTTTTTCAGTTCTGCTCCTTGGGGTAAATTTTCATGTCCATGCGAGCCTATTTAGGCTGACTTACTAAAAATAGTAGGTGCTTGTTTTTCGCTATTTTTGATGCCTGACTATCTTACACCCCTTAAGTGCCATCATGGGACTCAAAACAACTGAAGAAAATAAAGAAAACAATTTTTTTGGGTGATGCAAGATTTCCCTACACTACTAGATGCTCCTACATCAGATACCCAGGGCAATTTGAAATGTGAGTCTGTCATTTCTCAGGAGTTAGAGGGAAACCAAGACAGTTAACCTCAGCCTCAGACAACCACGATGAATCTTCAATAGGCCTTCCTCTCCATTTCACCAAGTACTCTGCATATTGCATGTTTCTCGTGCTTTTACCCACATGGTTATCCAAGATTTCTTCTATCTATTCCTTCTCTGAAGTAGGTGCTGGAATTTTCAACTGTTCATTTATCGACCCCTCCTTTATATCACCTTCATGATACTTTGTCAAATCAACAATGTTGAAAATAGGAGAAATGCTTATTCCACTAGGAAACTCTACCTCATAAGCATTTCCTAAATCATACTTTTTCAGGATCTTGCATGCTCCAAACTTCATCTTTAACTTGTTGTATGTACCAACTGGAAAACTTTCCTTTTGCAAATGAACCATGACTTCATCTCCTACCTGGAACTCCTTATACCTCCTTTTCTAATCTGTTGGAGCCTTATATTGCGAGTTCATCTTATTGATATGTTTCTTCACCTCTTTGTACAAATTCTTCAGGTGCCCAGCAAAATCTTCAACCTTGGCACCACTCTTCTCCCCCTTATCCATCTTTCTCAGTTCAGAAGCAGTTCTTGGACTACTCCCATATACAATCTGAAATGGTGATTTACTAGTGGTCCTATTGACATAATTGTTGTAAGAAAATTTCGCTTGTGGTATAATCAAATCCCATCCCTTGGGCTTATCTCCAACTAAGCATCTTAGTAGGTTGCCCAAACTCCTATTCACCACCTCTATTTTTCCATCAGTTTATGGATGGTGTGCAGAACTAAACTGCAAATCTGTCTTCAGCTTCTTCCATAATGTCCTCCAAAAATAATCAACAAATTTGGTATCTCTTTCTAAGACTATACTCTTTGGTAGACCATGTAGTCTCACCACCTCTCTAAAAACAACTCTGCAACATGAACAACATCAATGGTCTTATGGCACAAAATGAAATGTGCTATCTCTGAAAATCTATCCACCACCACAAATATGGAATCATGCCCTCTCAATGTCCTTGGCAAGCCAAGAACAAAATCCATGCTAATATCCTCCCATGGCCTCTCAGGTACAAGTAATGGCTGATACAATCCAGTATTTTGACTTGTTCCTTTTGTCATTTGACATACTCTGCAACTTTGTACAAACTTCTTCACATCTTGTTGTAACTGTGGCCAATAATAATTCTCACCGACAAGAGCAATGGTCTTATCTCGACCAAAATGTCCAACCAATCCTCCACTATGCTTCTTTATTAGATTCTCTCTCATAGAACTCCTTGGAATACACAATTGGCTTCCTCTAAACAACATCCCATATTGGATTAAGAAATCCAACCATCTCGTCCTATCCAATGTAAGTGCAGGTTTCAAACAAGCCTTCCAAGCTTTTGCAAAGTCTAGATCTTCTGGATACAAACTCTTGAGCTCATTGAACCCAACAACCTCTATATTCATCTCTATCAACAAATTTGCCTTCTACTTAAGGCATCTACAACTCTATTTGACCTTCCGCTCCTATGCTTCAAAAAAAAGGTACAAGTTTGCAAAAACTCAACCCACTTTAAGTGCCTTTGATTTAACTTTTCTTGACTATTGAGGTACTGCAAATCCTGGTGATTAGTATATAAAACAAATTCTTTTGGCAACAAATAGTGTCTTCATTTCTTCAAAGCTTGAATTATAGCATAAGACTCTTGATCATAGACATAGTATTTCTTCTTAGCATCATTCAAATTCTCGCTAAAATAGGAAATAGGCTTACCTTCTTGACTCAAAGAAACTCCTATGGCAATACCACTAGCATCACAATCTACCTGAAAGACCTTATTGAAATCTGGAAGCGCCAAAATAGGTTGCTCAATAAATTTCTTCTTCAACATGTCAAAACTTTTGGCTTCTCCTATAGTCCACTTAAAATATTTTCTATCCCCTCTCATTGCTTCGGTTAGAGGCACACAAATACTACTAAAATTCTTAATAATTTTTTTGTAAAAGATTTATAGACCATGAAATTATCTTACCTTTGTAACACTCCTTGGAGTAGGCCATTCAATGATATCTCTCACCTTCTCTTGATCCATTTTGAGACCCTCTGCTAAGACAACAAATCCCAGATACACCAACTCTCTCTTCACAAAACTACATTTCTTCAAATTAATCAACAACTTTTCATCCCTTAGCTTCTCAAAAACTCTTTGGATATGCATCAAGTGCTCCTCCAATGTCTCACTAAAAATCAAAATATCATCCAAGTAAACAATAACAAATTTTCCTAAAAATTCTTTCAATACCTCATTCATAAGCTGCATAAATGTGCTCGGTGCATTTGTTAGCCCAAAAGGCATGACTAGCCACTCGTACAAGCTCGGTTTTGAAGGATGTCTTCCATTCATCTCCTTCTCTAATCCGTATCTGGTGATATCCACTCTTCAAATATATCTTCGTGAAGTACTCAGATCCACTCAAACAATCCATAATGTCATCCATTCTTGGCAAGGGGAATCTGTACTTGACGGTGATCTTGTTGATGGCTCTAGAATTTGTACACATCTTCCATTTCCCATCCTTCTTTGGTGCTAGTATTGTAGGTACTACACATGGACTCAAACTCTCCCTAATCAATCCTTTTCGCAACAACTCTTGCACTTGTTTGTTCAAATCTTCACTCTCTACTGGAGTCATATGATGAGCTGCCTTATTCGAAAAACTGGCTCCATGAATCAGGTCCATCTGATGACTAATCTTTCTTACGGGAGGCAAACCTTCAAGTACATTATCAAAAATAATAGCTTGAAACTCATTCAACAAATTTGAAACCTCTACAGGTACCTCATTAGTATCTTCTTTATCAAATCTAGGGATCAATGCAAATCACATATGCTCATGCTTCATACCTTCTAGGAACTTTCTTCCATCAACCAAACAAATTATTGCATTACTGCATACCTTTCCCTCTGCCTCTTTCAAGGGCTTCAACTTATGACGAACTCCATCCTTTGTCAAAGAATAGGTGTTGGCATGTCCATTGTGTACTGCTCATCGATCAAACTGCCACGGTCTGCCTAACAACATATGACAAACATCCATAGGCATAAAATCACACAATACCTCATCATGGTAATTTCCAATCTTGAACTTTACCAGACATTGTTCATTTACCAAGGCTTTATGGTCCTTCTACAACCAAGCAATCCAATATGGGTTCAAATGCCTTCTTCTCTCCAACTGCAACTTACTAACCATTTCTTCTAAAACAATATCAATACTACCTCCATCAATAATAACATTGCAAACTTTACCTTCACACTTACATCTGGTGTGAAACAAATTCTTCCTTTGAGTTGGCTCCTTTTCCTCATTCAGCAAGGCTCTTCTAGTAACAAGAACCTCTCATCTTTTTGCATCCTCAAAATGTGAAGACTCAACATCTTCATCAATATGTGCAACTCGTGCATTACCCTCGAGTCTTCTATTTGTCCTTCCTTGATGTTGAGGACACTCATAGGCTCTATGTCCTTCTTCTCCACACTGGAAACAGGTTCCACGAAATCCTCCTCTTCCTGGTCCTCATCCAGATCTTCCCCTTCCTCTTTTGTCTCCATTATTTTGATCATGAGGATGGTAGATGTTATCTCCTTTTTGGTTTTGGCTACTACTAGATCCTTCACCCTTCTTTTGATCTTCATTTCGACCTCCATATGACCATCCATCGGTCTTTCCTCCACGACCTCCACCTCGTTGTTTGTTCTCAAACCCTTGTTCAGTCATTCTTCAACCTTTAGAGAAAACTGATAAGCATCCTCAATGGTGGTCATTCTTACCAATGCCAATTCTTCTTGTATGCTTGGCTTCAACCCGTTAATATAATGAGCAACTTTCTCTTTATTCGCCTCTAAATGTCCTGTTTGAATCAGGACCTTGTGAAATTCCTCTATGTATTATTTTACTGTCCTTGTCCCTTGCCTCAAGCTCTGCATCTTCTTGAGAAGCTTCAATTCGTAATCGACTAGAATAAATTGTTTCTTCAATTTTGACACCATTTTGTTCCATTTGGAAATTTTATCTTTCCCTTGTCTTCCTCTTTCTAACTAGACCTCTTTCCACTATATACTGGTGTGACCTTTCAATTTTGTCTTAGTAAACCTCACTCTATGAGGATCTTCAATCTTCTCAAACTCAAAGTATTCCTCCATGTCATTTATCCAATCAATCAATTCTTTAGGATTGAAAATTCCACTAAAAGTTGAAACCTCCATTTTAGGTCTCTTCCTAATGCTTGAGATTGCTTGCAACAATCTTCTTTCTCCAGGATCCATTGGATCCTGCTCCTCCTCTTCCATTTCCTCTTATGTTTCATCTTCGTTGTCATATTTTTCTTGTTGCACATCTCTTCTTTGAACCTCTTGCTACAAGGTTTCTAATTGTCTTCTAAGGGCTCTGATTTCATCTCTAGGTGGATCTCTTCCTCCACCACCTCGACCTCTACCTCTACCTCTACCATATTGGGCAAGTCTTGGAGGCATCTTGAACTCAACCCACACTCACAGTTCCTGTTGCAACTGCCTCACGTTTGACGCTTTGTTACATGCTTAGGAAAACCTGCTCTAATACCACTTGATGAGGGCCACACCGCCCAAAACCCACAAAAATCACAACAGATACCTACACAAAAGATGCAAGACAAAAAAGTAACCCAATTTCAATTATTTTTAGATAATGAAATTATAGATTCAAAACTTACATGCTACAACCTCATGGGCTTGATTCATTACAAAAAAAAAATTGACTTTGAAAAGAAAATATATTATTCAGAGCCCAAAATCTGCACTATTGGAGCCACCTTCTACAACCCCCACTTAACCCATTTTATTCTCCCCAATAACCGCCCTAGAATGTTCTAGAAAGTTCAAATTTCCCCTTTTTGTTTTGGCACCAAAATTTTTGCCGTTTGATTTCTAGCCTAGGAAGAAATTTAATGAAATTAATTTTTTAGAGGGTCAACTTCAGAGGGCCATAACTTTTGATTCGGGTGTCTGATTTGCTATTATTGCATATCGTTGGAAAGCTCTCTATAAGTTCTACAACATATGAGCCCACCATAGGTCAGTTCGACCACTTTTTGAGTTGTTTCAAGGCCTCTAAAGTTTTATATCTGAATTTGAAGTTGCTTTGGAGAAATTTCTCGAGATGGAAACTTTAATTTCTCCCAAACCGTGCAGGGTATTGAGGTGATTCTTTCGCGATCGTAAATGTTTTTCAGTTCTGCTCCTTGGGGTAAATTTTCATGTCCATGTGAGCCCGTTTAGGCTAACTTACTAAAAATAGTAGGTGCTCGTTTTTCACTATTTTTGACACCTGACTATCTTACACCCCTTAAGCCATCATGGGACTCAAAACAACTGAAGAAAATAAAGAAAACAATTTTTTTAGGTGATGCAAGATTTCCCTACACCACTGGAGGCTCCTGCATCAAAATACACATGCGTTAGTATGAAAGTGATAATGAGGATACATACATTCGTATATTAATTGATACATTCTTTGAATCTGTATATCAATAAATATATGATTTTCTTGTATATCAATTGAACGAAGAACGATATACACTATGAGCAATAAGAAATGTATGAGTTAGTAAACTTATGATTGTTAAAGATATATATTTTGTATACACAAATGTATATATATATATACATGATACACCAAGTGTATATATATATGTGTGTGTGTGTATTTGTGAAGTAATTATAAATTATATAGCATAGAGAATGATTTCATGAATCTATATATATCTATAATAACGTGTATATATATATATATATGGATTCATGGTAGTAGGAGGCGCATAAGTAGAAAATGCAGACCGTGCCTTAGTGCATTACTTGCAACGCATGGTGTATGGAAACAAAAACATCATCAATGAATGATACGAGTGAAGGATAAACTATCACACACCATATCAAGTGGAGAATAAGTCAAATGCAATACAACGCTTATAGAGACTTCGAGATAGAGATCATTTCAATGCACAACATTGAGATATGCTAAGTTCAACACAATGGCAAATGATGGAGACCAGCGCACTAGTAAAGAGGGTGATTACACACTTGGTGTTAGATGCCCAAGAGGATAAAGTGGTGTGTTTGAATATGTTGTGCATAAGCATTCCACACATAGGTATAGTAGGCGTAAGGTAATGCACATTGGTTATTATGTGACCTTGAATGCAAAGCATTAGCAATGTTTAGAAGTTGATTATTAGATGTTGATAGAAGTAGCTTATGACTATTTTGTGAAGTCGATTCTCACTCACACTGTCACACAATATGAAACATTTATATTGCATTTTGAGTTTTTGTCTTATGTCGATACAAGCACTTGACTTGGTAAACATACCTGCCATGTTTTATACATCTGTCAATGACTTTGTCAAATGTATTTAACGTCTTAGTCAACTCATTCCCAAAGCAAGTCGATAGTGCTTGGTGTTACGAATTGGTAGTTGACTATTTCTGAAGGCAAGGAAACCGTGCCAACAGTGAGGAGTGTGGATGAATTTGGTGCCACCTCTAGAAACCCAATTACTATAGATGTCTATCTCATGTGATAATTCAAATTGAGCATATGCATATTTGAACGAGTCTTTGATTGTTGTCAATATTGCAAGTCGACCTGTAGGTGATTTTGTTGAGTATGAAATTAAGAAGTCACCACCTTTCTGTTGTGTTTCATGTGTTGCTTTGTATGGAGCTTTCTGTCCATTATCATGCCTAAACTATAGGCAATGAATTTACTAAGATGCTCTATAAATAGCAGAGCCATTTCATTTGAAAGGAGACATCTTTTGCATTCTTCTTGCAAGTCTATATACTGCATAATTTCTAGCTATACTTTGTTTTATTTTGTGAGTGAGAAAGGGAGAGAGTTCTATTTTGTTTGAGAGGAAGTCTGATGTTGAGAGAAGTAAGCCATCAACTTGAGAGATGGAGTTTCTTGTGACATTCTAGAGAAGTTGATTATCAAGCTTATTGTTGTTGGAAAGGGTTGCATTGCTGTCAATTATTTGGATTAGCGATAACATGCATGAGGATATCTTCTTCTTTTTTATTTTACTTATGAATGATGTGTCTTCCATGTATGCTTGAGTTGTCTTTTCCAGTGTGTGCATTAGAGAAAATATAGTGTCTTTGAAAAGGAAATTGAAGCTTTTATGTTGTTTTCATGATATGATTTTAAAGTACTCCATAATAGGAGTTTGGTGATTATCATAGGTATTATATACTAGGTATGATTGAACATGAGAGGCACTTGTGGTACACTTAGCTAAGTTGTTGATTTAACTAGGAAATCTTGTGTTTACTCCTAGGATAGTTAATCCAGTATGTGAGGGAGCTTGGAACTTACTTGTTAGGTAGGTTTATTATAAGTATGTAAAATGGTGATAGGTTATCTCTAGGATGATATATTATCCATTGAAGGAAATACCTAGCTTATGTACTTACTTGTCAAGTAGGTTTATTCCAAGTAGATTAAAATGGTGATAGGTTATCTCTGGGATGATAGATTATCCATTGAAGGAAATACCTATGCATAGTTTAAGATGGCCTTAAGTCAAATCGGCCCTAAGTAGTGTATGTGAAGGATGACCCTTAGTAGGAATATTGGATGTAATACTTTGGCCAAAGTAGTGGGAATGTTTGAGACTCCACTGTAGATAGTGGGAATGTCGAGACTCCATTGTCTATTTACCGTAATCCAGTATTACATGCTAGTTCGAGATTGTGGGATTACAAGTTCTAGTTATGTATGACACAACACTATGCTCAATTGGTTGTCATTATTGATTACTCTACCAATCTCTTTGTCAAAGGGAATGGCCATCTATTGAATGGTAGATGTGTAGTGGACCACATTAAGAGTCTGTATCCTGAACCATTTTACAACTATTTGTTCTAAAGCTCATTGGAGCTATGTATGTAAATGTATGCATTCTTGTATTATTGAAACTGGTGAAGTTATTGTAATGAAATGGAATCTTTATTGTAATTTGATATGGCATCTTGTTCACATATTCTCAATAAAGAAAGAATTTTTTTATTGCAATGGCTTGTTACATAATTTATTTACTTGCAAGGTGTAAATTTAGAAATTTTTACAGCATTGAAGGGTTGGCATGTTATAGTTCCTTATTGCCAAAAACAGGTCATCAACTTTGATTGGATCACCCATAAGCACTATAACCTTTTTCCTCATATGTGGAAGCTAGCTTCCTATAGGCATTTTCTCTTGCATGCCAATGTGAACAAACAAAACCACCAAATGCATCTTCTCAACATCAAGCACCAACCTGCCAATCCCTCTTATAAACTATGAAATAGTGGCTATGGTGCCCCCTATAATGGAATTATTCAAGCACTTTAGAAATGCATCAAGAGTGATAAGCTCAAGCTCTTTTTTTATTTGTAGCATCTTCGAAACTTTCCTTCATCAAAATCTGACAGTCCCTTTATGGCATGAGTGACTGCCCTTTGACAATTGACTGCTCTCTTATCCAAAGTGACTATCCATTGTACATTATTTACAACTATTCATCTTTGAATGTTGTTCATTTTCCATCTTCATGCTAGTCTTGTCATTTCAATGTACCATTTTTTATTGTCCTCCTTTGATCCATTGACTTTTTTGGCATTTGATCATCTCTTTCTTTATTGCAAAGGTCTTTGATTGCTATAACATCCCTCTAGGGATTTCTTAGCTTTCAAAATTCACATACCTACCACTATACTTTTGCATGGTTATGACTTTGAACTTGGTGACCTGTGATTATTAAAAGCTACCTCTTTGATGTGGACTGCCTTTTAATACTTGCATCTTTTTGTCATGCCCACTGATCACTATCATTTGTGTCATGGTCTTTGCATATCCTCTATCCTCATATGGAAATTTGTACATTTAATACTGTGTCTACCTTGTAATGGGTTGCCTCTATAATTCAGAGATCACAAGAAATAAAATTTCATACTTTGCAACCTTCTTCTTTCTCACTATCAAATTCAACTCAAGACTATCCTTTTTTGATGACCTTTGACCTGCATTTGGATGATTTTCCTCTATAGGAGTGTACTATCACTCAAGAACACTACCCTCGTAGACTATGAAACTGCACTATATGTGGTCTATCATATCTCATGAAACTCTCTACCTTTCTTACTCCTTGTCATTGCTTAGCCTCTTATCACTATCTATGTTCTCTTGAGAGGATTGACACTTCCTTGCTTGTGAATGTTGAATTATAATCATGGAAAATTCCAAACTACACTCAAGTCTCTACAAATGGGACTTTATAACAACACCAACGAACAACTACTCCACCCACCACAATAGCTCTAAGTTGTCCTTTGAGTCAAACTATTCAATTTTATTAATTGTTGGTAAAAGTTGTCATAATGCGAGACTTGAAGTTAGGCCTACAGTATAGCAAAGAATGGTCATACTTGATTCTTGGGTTTCCTTGAACATCAAGGTTTAGTATATGCTCCAAACTCCATACAACAACTCCCATGACAAGAAATAAATTCAAAAATTACACACCATATCTCCAATGTGAATAGTTGCAAGAAAGCCCAAGTGTCATTGGGAGTGGTCTCTTAGAGAGAAGTCAGTATTCCAAAGCTTGAATCTACATAAGGCTATTAAAATTCATAACCTTTGCCCAAGTTTTTGTGATTTAATGTCCCAACTATTGTATTAAAGTTCTTTGAGGCAAGTTGTTGTATAAGCTCATCATAAATTGGGTTTGATTTTTCCATTTCCAAGTGATACAAATGTGTATGGAATAAGATAAGATAACATGTTCACTGTAGCAACAAATACATTAATACAAAATCCCATCATTTTGTAGTTGGCAAGTTACAAGACATCACAACCTTTTCTATTCTTCCAAACATTATTATGTTCTCCTTCACTCAGTTCTCATCTCAAAATATTGTGAACAATTTATTGAAACAAAAGATATAATGCTCTAGAGAATAATAAAACAAAGAGATATAAAGGACCAACTTGTTTCATTGGAACCCTAGACAACAAAAAATTGCATATGACTTGACACTACGAGCTTGTTTTACCAAAATTCTGCCCCTTGACAGTTGAAGTGGCGTGCATATTTTGCATGCACTTGCATGGATCATAAATAACAATTCTCAAGGATTATATTGTCTTTTGTAAAACCTCTACTATTCCATTAAAACACATTTCCACGCACATCTACCTCATAAAAGTGCCTTTAAAGCTTTTGAACTGAAATAAAAAAACACACACATTGCATACTTGTAGCTGAGTATTAGCAACTTGAAGTTCCACGTTTCCCCTAAAAATAATGGTGTTTGCAACGACCTTTGTTTCCATACTAATAATCTGTTGGAGTTGTTGTGGAAAACCCTAAAATTCTCTAAACTCATTACAAGTCAACCCATTCTCTTTGAACTCAAACTCCTCTCAAAACACAAAACCCTCCTCATGCATGCACGTGGTGTTTTTTTTAGCAAAAGAAGGATTTTGGTAAACTTTTTGAAATATTTGAACCCCTTTAGAAATAATTGGAAGATAACTTTTTTAAAAGTCTAAAGACATAACTTGTCAATCTAAAACATGGACAAGCAACACTTTATGTTCCTTTTGCCTTGAATATATCTCCACAAAAAATAAAATGGAGCAATACTTGACATGAGACCTAATATTACTAAGGTTTTTAAGTAGGCTTTGAGGGTGGAAATAGACTAACACTTTTGGTGACTTCTACAAAATTCTTGCCTGCTAAGCATCCAAGACTAGGAGCCTAGCATATCCATTAGGCATAGGAGTCAAGAGAGACCTGAAACAAATTGAAAACCAGACTTGACCACCAACCGTAACACCTCAAGAACAACCAATTAACTCAAAACCAAATGAATTATGACTCAACACTTGGAGAAAACAACACCTAACATTGTTCAAGAACACTTATTAACTTTAGGGAACTCTATCCTAACCTACTCTAACCAATAACAAAACTTGCTTAAATGAAACCATAAACTGATTCCTTGAAATAACTTCCTTTTCTCATGAGTTTACAATATTTCACATGTTTATGACTGAACAAGATGAGATGGAGAAGTGAAAAAGCTTTGACCAACTACTGCAATAATTCTCGAAGAATGAAAATACATCCACTTACCTCTACATACTAGTCATACATATTGTTGTTCTCAACTGGATAAGTGAATTGAGTGCATTCTTCTTCAGCTGTAATTTCATGCTTGGGTGCAAGCATGACTTGTGGTACTTTGTGGTCCTCCATCCTAGCTAAATGTCTAATTGGACAACCTCTTGAAAGGTTAAACTTTGAGGTATCCTTGTTGGTTTCTTTCTTATGCACTGCTTCTTCATAATCTTTCTTACTTGTGAAGACTATTTCTGCATTATGCTCCTGTTGTTCATGATTTTCCTCTTCCATTAGTGCTAGCTTGGCATCTAAATTCAAACAAAATTCCTCCAAATCATTCCAAAATAAGTCCTCTTCGACCTCCTCTTTACTTTTTAGTATAACAGGACTGCTTTTGACTTCATAGTAGCTCTCCTTATGTGCATCAACTTCATCTCCATTTTATAAAAAAGGTTGTCATCATTGTCCTATTCATGTACCAACATCTTCTCATGATCATTCTCATCCTCTATTTTTTCCAAATCTTGCGATGATTTTTAAATTTACATGCTATCTTCACCTTGTTCAATGTTAGAAGGAAGTTCATCACATAAAAAAATCAAATCTTCATTCACACTGCTTCTTTCTTGCTTGTTATCTTGCCAGCCTTAAAAAATACGCTCTTCAACCTACTATCCTAGTTGATCATGCTCATCGTCCCTTTGCAACAAGTCTAATTTTTATTTTTGTGCATCATGTTCAAGGGTGTGAATAGAAAGAAACTCTTCTTGTTCCTCTCTGAAAACCTCATTTTCTTTTTCACTAAACTAGCTATTTTGGTAGACAATGGGCCCATCTTTGCAAAGGTGAATGGTGATAGGACAAGAAGGTTGATCTAGTAAAGAATCTTTGGAAGTTTGTTTCGGAGAAAGTTGTTCTTGAGGGATATTATGCTAATGTTCAAAGTCTTGCAAAGGATGAAGGTCTCTAAAACTTGGAATTTGAAGCTTAAAAGAACAATTTGAAGGCTCAAGAAGCTTACCTTGCCTAAAGCTTAGAAATTTATACTTGGGAGGCTCTTTCTTCATAGGTTGATTTGGAATGCAAGTAGTTGATTGGTCTTCCAACCTTTGCACTTGAGCAAGTAAAAACTTCATTTTCTCTTGTTTGGCAACAACCTCTCTTGCAAGAGACTCATTGTATTTCTCCTTTTGATAAGCCAACTCCTGCTAGTGTTGATAAGCTTGATAAGCCAACTCTTCCTGCTACAAATCAAATTCTTATTGCCTCTTGATATCATCCAACTTCTTATTGAATTCAATCAATATGCTCTTGATGTCACTAATCCCCATATTGTCAGTATTTTGAGGTTGGATAGGAAAGCAACCATGTTGGTTTGGCATAGAAATGACTTCTTGGGACTGATTAAAAGTTAGCCAATAAGATTGAGTAGGGGTGGGTGGGTAGCAATCTTGATAAGTTTGTTGATAACTTTATTTTATAGGGTCATTTGGAATAAAACCAACAAGTTGTTTTGTTTGGTATGGATTGTAAGAGGGCATATAAGCAACATTTTCATGGAATGGAGGATGGTAAAACTTATTTTCATGAATGAAGACATGATGTAACATTCAAATAAGCTAGAAAATAATTGAAATACTTAAAAAATGGAATAATGAAGTTTGATTTTTTTGCAAAAATTAAGTACATACCAAAACTAGTCCTCTTGAAACCAATATATTTAACTTGGAGTTGCCAAGTGTGAAGTTTTTTGCCTCCAAAGGTAGAGATTAGTGATATATACACAAAATACCAGTAATGATAAGACCAATTTTGAACTGAGATAGTTCAAATGGTCCCACCAAGCGTGCCAAAAACTATTGTCATAGAAGTGTACACCCTTTGTTGAGATGATGAAATCACTCAATCACCTTATGAAACATGGGATGATCTACCTGAGTGTGGGCTCAGATGTTGGAGATTAATCTCTAGAGAGGGATGGTTCCCTTGGATTTATCACCTAAACTAAGTAAACTAATGATTCTTGCTGAGAAAAGAGAGAAGGATAACATATAATGAAACCTAAACTCTAATACAGTGCACAAAGTTTTTTTCTAAACTTATACAACTGTTTGGACTCAAAATGATCAACGATCTAAACCAACACATACACAACTCATTATTTTGTGTGTCTTTGCATAAGTGTTTCATAACAAGGATTGGTATGTTAAAGAAAGTGTTTAGAAGGAGCTATGCATGCTATCATAATATAAACTCTAACCTTAACTATTTAACACAAGTTATGACCTGTAAAAAATGCATACTTTCTACTCAAAGGAAAATAAAATAGGATTGAATCAAGGAGAAAGAAATCAATAGAAAATTACTTGTCAACTATCTAAAAAATTTGCACAATTAATAGCAAATGAGAAGGTAAGTAACTTATTTTATTGATAACAAGTGTTACATATAGTTGTGTAAGATTGAAAATGGAGTTACAATGCAGTTCCAACTTGAAAGAACCTTCAAAAAGTTACAATATAGTAGCTAGAAGAGAAAGAACTAACTTAAAACAACTCCAAAAGCTTGCTTATATGTTGTCAACAACTGCTACAAATTAGGCACATGTGTTGAGGAAGTATTCACTCCATCTTGTTGGGTCAAACCTCTTTTTGGAATCCAAAACAATAACCCCTACTTTGCAACCCCTAAAACTGCTCCAAAAAGGTGTTTGAGGGATGAAAAAGTCCTTCCTTGACCTTTTCTAGCAACCAAGTCTCCAAAAATAGCTCCTAGAAGCTTGTAACTACAAAATTGGGTTAAAAATACCTATAGAACATATGAAAAAATCTTGGAAATGATTTAAATGCCCTAGGAGGGCGTGGAAGATCTTCAAGGATTGAATTCTACCATTTGTTTGGTCCTTTGCAATCTCCTACATTATTATAACTTTCTCAAACATACCTTGCAATATCCCTATCATGTCTAACTCTGCCATTGTATATTCTTCAAGGTGACTATTGTTGACATTCTAACCTTTTAATTACTAACTTTGAGGTCACTTGTATTATTAACATGATCACTATTTTGAATATTCATAATAGTCAACTGTCCCTTGTTAACATATTCATAACATTCCTTCCTGTGACTATTACAAGAATTTCATTTCACTTTGACAAAGCATTGTCTTCATCTTCTATCTGCTTGGACTCTCATACCCCTCATAGGAATTGCATCTATATCTTGTCATGATTGTATTCCTCATGAAAACCTATATCTTGATCAATATGTTGGTATGAAAGGACTACCCCTTTGTGGACTTGAACCGTGGAGTTGCAATTAGACTCTGGATTCTATTTAATATTGAATTGTACTATGAGCAAAGATCACTTACCTGCTTGTGTAGAAGCATACATCAACTCTTTCCCATAGTGCTTCACATGGAACTGAATAAACATCCATATTGACCCAACCATTCCTTACACATGCTAATAAGATGGCAACCTTGGGCTTACTGAACTAGGACTACTTTCCCTTCATTGGACTATTGATTCTCTTTCTATCCTTTGACTGATTTTTCTCTCAAGGTTATGATCTTGCAACTATCCTTTGTATGCATGACTGTCTCTTAACTATGATATTCTTCTCTAACTATGATGACTAGCTTCTATGCTATCCTTGGTATTCCATTTTCCTTGATATCGACAATGTAGCCGTTTCAACTGATCACTAGCTTTGTCCTTCATGATTATCAAAAGGTCTCATTTTCATTGTTTCCTTTTCGCTATTAACAACTCAAACCTTTCCTTGAAGAACCTTCAAGTGAGCAGGGATTTTTTTCTTTTTGTTTGCAGCCAAGGGCCCTATTGTATTTGTGCCTCTTTGATATCTTGTTCTATTGACTATCTCTCATGCCTTTTACAATTGGAGCAATCTGTTATTGACCTTTACCTAAGCACTATGCTTATCATTGAAACTTTGAAAGAATCCTATTGACATATAAGGATTTCCCTCTAATCAATTATGCCTCATTTTCATGCATTTGACTACTAATGTAGTCAATGCCCTGTCTCCTTTGAGTTTCTCTGTCACTTTTCACAACACTATGCATGATTCACTATCCTATTATTGTAACATATACCTCTTGTTCCCTTGTCATTAATGAATTAACCATACTCTATACTTTACATATCTCAAAAAGGTCATCCACATGCATGGTTTCACGCCATTTCTTTCCAAAATTTTAAGGGGCAAAGAATGACTTTCAAATTTTGACCTAACCAGATATAGGTGTACAACATCTTCATTCTCTATCACTTTTTCACAACTAGTAAAATCATGTGCTTCCCACTTATCAAACTAGAAAATTCCATTGACCTTCTCCACTGTTGATAAATGGTGTGGGTTGCTATTTTCCAAGGAATTTTGATAGACTAGCTCATCTAATTCATTTTTCAAGTCCTCTAGCCTTTCCCCAACATGTGATATAGCCTCATAAATCTCCATTTTTATAAATATTGTTCCTTACTTGCCAAAAATAGGTTATCAAATCTGATTGAATCACCTATAAGAACTGTAACCTTTTTCCTCATATGTGGAAACTGGCTTCCTATAGGCATTATCTCTTACATGCCAATGTGAACAAATGGAACCACTAAAGGCATCTTCTCAGCATCAAGCACCAACCTACCAATCCCTCTTATAAACTCTAAAATAGTGGCTATGGTGCCCTCTGTAATGGCATTCTTCAAACACTTTAGAAATGCATCAAGAGCAATAAGATTAAGCTCTTTTTTGCATTTGTATCATCTTCAAAACTTTCCTTCATCAAACTCTGGCTGTCCCTTTATGGCATGAGTGACTGCCCTTTGATGGTTGACTTCTCTCCTATCCAAAGTGACTATCCACTATACATTGTCTAAAACCAGTCATCTTTGAATGTTGTTCATTGTTTGTCTTCATGCTAGTCTTGTCATTTCAATGTACCATTGTTGATTGTCCTCCTTCGATCCATTGAATTTGTTGGAAATTGATCATCTCTTTCTTTATTGCAAAGGCCTTTGATTGCCATAACATCCTTCTAGGGGATTTCTTAGCTTTGAAACTTTACATACCTGCCACTATACTTTTGCATGGTTAGGACTTTGAATTTGGTGGCCTGTGATTATTAAAAGCTACCTCTTTGATGTGGACTACCTTTTGATACTTGCATCTTTCTGTCATGCCCATTGATCACTGTCATTTGTGTCATGGTCTTTGCATAGGTCTATCCTCTATCCTCATATGGCAATTTGTATATTTAACATTGTGTCGACTTTGTAATGGGTTGCCTCTATAATTTAGAGATCACAAGAGACAAACATTCATAGTTTGTAACCTTCTTCTTTATCACTATCAATTTCAACTTGAGACTATCCTTTTTTGATGACCTTTGATATGCATTTAGATGATATTCCTTATAGGATTATACTATCACTCAAGAACACTGCCCTCTTAGACTATGAAACTGCATTATGTGTGATCTATCATACCTCATGAAACTCTCTACCTTTCTTATTCCTTGTCATTGCTTAGCCTCTTATCACTATCTATGTTCTCTTAAGAGGATTGTCACATCCTTGCTTGTGAATGTTGAATTATAATCATGGATAATTCAAACTGCACTCAAGTCTCTACAAATGGAATTTTGTAACAGTAGCAATGAACAACTACTCCATCCACTACAATAGCTCTCAGATGTCCTTTGAGGCAAACTATTCAATTCTATTAATTGTTGGTAAAATTTGTCATAATGTGAGACTTGAAGTCAAGCCTACAGTATAACAGAGAATGGTCAAACTTACTTCTTATGTTTCCTCGAACATCAAGGTTTGCTCTACGCTCCAAACTCCGTACAACAAATCCCATGACAAGAAATAAATTCAAAAATTATACACCATATCTCTAATGTGAATAGCTACACGAAAGCCCAAGTGTCATTGGGACTGGTCCCTTGGAGAGAAGTCACTATTCCAAAGCCTGAATCTACATAAGGCTTTTAAAATCCATAACCTTTGCCCAACTTGCTGTGATATAATGTCCCAACTATTGTATCAAAGTTCTTTAAGACAAGTTGTTGTATAAGCTTATCATAAATTGGGCTTTATTTTTCCATTTCCAAGTGATACAAATGTGTATGCAATAGGATAAGATAAAATTTTCACTACAACAACAAATACATTAATACAAAATCCCATCATTTTATAGTTGGAAGGTTACAAGACATCACAACCTTTTCTATTCTTTCAAACATTATCATGTGCTCCTTCACTCAATCCTCATCTCAAAATATTATCAACAATTTATTGAAACAAAAGATATAATGCTCCATAGAATAATAAACTAGAGCTCGATATAAAGGACTAGCATGTTTCATTGGAATCCTAGACAAAAAAATATTGCATATGACTTGACACTATGAGCTTGTTTTACCAATTTTTTTCCCCTTGACAGTTGAAATGGCGTGCATATTTTGCATGCACTTGCATGGATCATAAATATAATTTCTCAAGGATTATATTGTCTTTTGTAACACCTCTACTATTCCATTAAAACACATTTCCATGTGCATCTACCTCATAAAAGTTCCTTTAAAGCTTTTGAATTGAAATAACAAAACACACATGTTGCATACCTGTAGCCGAATATTAGAAACATAATGGTGTTTGTAACAACTTTGGCCACCATACTAATCTATTGGAGCTATTGTGGAAAACCCTAAAAATGCTCTAAACTCATAATAGGTCGACCCATTCTCTTTGAACTCAAACTCCTCTTGAAACAAAAAACCCTCCTCATGCATGCACGTGGTAATTTTTTTAGCAAAAGAAGGCTTTTGGTATACTTTTTGAAATATTTGAACCCCTTTAGATTTAATTGGAAGATAAAATTTTCCAAAATTCAAAAGACATAACTTGTCAATCTAAAACATGGACAAGCAACACTTACTTTTCCTTTTGCCTTGGATGGATCTTCACAAAAAATAAAATGGAGCAATACTTGACATGATACCTAATATTACCAAGGACACCTTGTTATTTTTCTTTTTCTTTTTTAAATAGGCCTTGAGGGCAGAAATAGACTAACACTAGTTAAGGAGAAGAATCTTTGATAAGGATGTGCTTGCTATTTGTGTGGAGAAAAGGACCAAAGATCTTCCTATCTCCTAAATTTATCTTCTATTATACAAAGATCGTTTTAGATTTGTGGCCAACGACCAAGGTTTTATGTTAATTGTACATTGTAGTTTTTTGGTCGCAAGCCAAAACAAACTACTTAATATTTGTTAGACTTATTAGTTATAGACTAAGTATATATAAGCAATGTAATATGATCTATAGGCTAAGAAGATTGTGTATCACATTTTTGACAAATCAATCAAAACTCTTGTATGATTTAAACCAGCTTAGAAAAGCATTTCCTATTTCATCACTTGGCGAACTGAGGAGGCAAGGTCTACTTCTTGGACTATTTTTGTTTATGTTATTGATTGGATCAAATTATTTTTGCATTAATTGTGAATATAGTTTGGTGTTTATTATTTGTAATTTGATTATGAACTATGGAATTATTTGCTAAATAATTTGTTAAGTACTCTATCATGTTGTAATTCTTATATTGGAATAATTTAAAGTAATAGATTTATATTATGGAATTGTTGCAAACTATTCTTGTTCCTGTCACAAGTTACTACTATTCCTGTAGCAGTTCATGTCGCAGAAGCATAACTGAGTTAGTAAAATAGATTCTTAGATAATTTTTGTGATCTTTTAGAGCATTTTATTCTTGCTAAACTTACTATTTTTAGCCCTTAGGAATATATTTGTGACACTTTTCATAAGTTTTACATCATGAATTGACATAGGTATAAACTAAATTTATAAATAAAAATTGCAATCACAATCTTGAAAATCAATCCTCTCAACTCTTTCCCAACATCTACCACAACATAAACAAATCCCTAACTTCAATTTTTATATATATGTAAATATTTTCTTGACTTTATAGTAGAAAATAGTTAGGCTCACATAATTCTAAGTCGTGTCCATGACAAATTCATGTAAACCCTATTACATATGAAAGATATAATTCATGTGATCACAAGATTATGAAACAAGGATGAATTACCCTCGAAGAAGTAGTTGAGTAACTAAAGGGTTAATGAACTCATAGGAGTAATCCCAAATGGGAGGAACTTGTCCATTGAAATGAATCATAAACCTAGAGTTAAGATATGCAACCCTAGGCATCACCCATAAAGTTTATTACACAAATAGAGAAGGATCTATGATGAAATGTCCATCTTGATCATATACAATATGGTGGTGAAAAATAAAGAGTTTAACCTATGTGAGGTTCTTTGAGAGAAACAAATGAACATCACCAGAACAAAGGGATCCAATCGTTACCATTTTTTGCATATTTCTCTCATTATATGTTTAGTATTTTATTTCATGAATATACTTTTTAAATATGCAAGAAATATATGGCAACAAGATTCCATAGTTGTGACTTGAATAAATTCCCACCCAAAACTTCAAGGATTCCATCTCATACAATGAGATGTACTGGGGTTTCTTCAAGGATTTTCAAAAATATCTACAAGCAAGGGATCACATTTCCTATAAGATGGTAAGGAAACATACAAAAGATCTAACTTTTGTGGTGGATAAATATCACATATTCATGGAGGTAGTAGATCCAAGGTTATCTTGGATGCCACAAATACCTTATAAAATCAGAAATGATTTGGTACATGTTATTTATAGAGCATTACTAACTCTCCCTAAAGACCCAATTGTAAAGAAATTCAATACATATAAATAATTTATAAGAATACAAATAAAACAAAAGGTTTGTGGTACACTTGGAGAAGAATAAAAAAAAGCTTCAAAAAGTAGGGGATACCAAAGGATCCTATCCCACTAGAGGTCACAAAAATTTTATATTCACTACTCTCACTATAAGTAGGGACATCACAAGTGAGTTTCCCTAAGCACCTAAAATTTGAGTGTCTAGGGTTTGAGATAAGAGACTCAAACACACCAACCATTAGTGGAAGAAGAGTTATAAAAGTGGTCACCATAAATTGCCATGAGGAAGCTACATAATTCATCATTGTAAACGCAAAAAAGGTAGTTAAATCATTAGAGGCAGAAACCACAAAGACTTTCAAATAGATGAGTAGTGAGAATAAGAAAGTCAAAACATCTTACCCCAATTAGAATCAATAGGCCAAAAGAAACTACATTGCACACCAATGGATATAATAAACCCAACATAAGTTAATGTGGAAGAAAAATAAGAGATAGGTACAAAGGAACCGCCTTCAAATAAATCCAAGGGGTCTCCACGAGAGATAGATACTTCAACAAGGAAGCAAGAAGACACAAAGAAAAATAAAATAAAGCATGAACGAGAGAAAAGGAGAGTCAAATGAATGAAACTAGTGGAGGAAAAAGAATAATTTTTGGATGCAAAAGTACTAATTAGGTCATTATTCACACCAAGCATCCTCATTATCAACACATAGATGTATCCATTATAAATTAATAATAAGGTGATGTTAGACTTTGTCTTTGCTCTACCACAAATATTTGTAGAAATAATTAAAAACTTGTTTGAAGAACTAGCAACAAATTTTAGATAAAAAATGTGAGAGACAACCAAAACTAAAGAAAAATATTGGGATTCAAGCCTTAGATGCAATAGAAAAAAATTGTTGCAAGAATAAAAAGAAAAATTGAAATAACTACAAAAAGAAGAGTTAAGGTCAAAATATAGGGTAGACACACTCCTCTCCCAAGAGAAAGAAGTCATACAAATTGTAAAACAAGACATTGTAGAGGCAACCCAAAAAGGCCTACATCACTCTCATGGAAAAAGAAAAGGAAGATAGGAAACAAGAAAAGAAGCTAAAAAAAGAGGAGGATAAGCTTCAAAAAGAGAGATTGTAAAAATAAACAAAAAACCTAAAAAAAAAAAAGGAAGATAATTTATAGAAGGAATTGGAGGCATGACAAGGGAAGAAAAAAATAGAAGAAAAAAGGAAATAGGAGAATAGGTGCAAAAAGAAGTTATACAATAGCTACCCTGACTATCATCTTCATCCCAACTTATGATGAATAAAATCAAACAATTCCTAACAAAGTAGAAACAATTGTAGCCACTCTCACCTCCTTCAATTTTGCAACTTCCAACTACAAAATTGGTAAAAAAAATAACCTCTAAAGAGATTCCAACTATGGGATATACTATGATAAACATCAAGAGAATATTTACTCAATAAATAGGTCAATATAGTTGTTATAATAGAGGATGTGCTAAATGTATTACATGCACCATCCCCATAGCTAACTAGAAATACTTCAACTACTTGGGGACAACTCAAATAGTTCACAAAAGACATGATAAAGGGTGTAGAATCAAGAAGATGTGGTAAGAGAGAAATAAATTATTAAAATCAAGAAGAAATAGATCGAGGAAATATGAAATAAGTGTGTCACTCCACACATTGAGTTGGAAGTAGAATTAAGAAATATACAAACCACATAGTCAAGTGCAAATTCATTATACCAATTCTATTTGGGATGACCAATGAATACAAAATAATTAAAAATACAATATTTTTCCACCAACTTATGAATTTTTTAATTTAAATCAACATGATAGAGCCAAGATGTCTTGGGGAAAAGACATCACTTCAAATGAGGGATGATGCTAATAGGATAAAATCAACATCAAACCACCATAAAAGGATTGTGCCAACTACCAAAACAAAAGATAGAAATACAAAGAGACACATCCTTTACTTATACTTGGGTATAAGTAAAGGTGTCACACATATGAAACAAGTAGTAGTGGAGAAAGTAATATAGAGAAGAGAAGCGAAAAGGCAGACAAGGGAAGAAAGAAGAAAATAGAGATACAAATATAAGCAAGAACCATATGTAATAGAAATGGCTATAGAATATATATGAATATGAATGTAAAAAATAATAACAATTAATATGCACCATATGAATGCAACATTATATTGGTAGTAATATATATGATACCACATATTCGTTGGACTCATGTATAATGTGTTATGTATGTTATGGTTATTAATAACTTAATTTTATTATCTGCATATTTTGTTTTCTATCACAACCTGTTGTAATCTATCACACTCACTCTAGGGTGAAATCACAAAGTTGTGTCACACTTTCAGCCAACTAAATAGTTCTAAGTGAAACTGTTTTGACCTAAACAATTTCAGTTGAACTAGTTTCGCCTAGAACCACATGGCCTATACGTGGCACATAGAGTTTCAGGTGAAATCCTTTCACCTAAAATGATGAAATTATTATTTTTTCTTTTGTCGCATCAAAATATGGCTTATTTTATGTGTAGGGTTTTGGTAGAAAACCTTTCTACAGAAACCCTTTCTATTGAAACTATCTGTGGCTTAATTGGTAACCAACTTAGCTTTTTTCAAAATTTTCTGAAACTTTCAACTTCAATTAAGTATTTATTTAGTTAGAATGATTTTTTTTTTAAAGAAAAGAAAAATACCCTTTTGTAGAGCTCAGAGTGGTGAATCCAAACATATAATTTTTTTAATATTTTGATTAGTTTTAATATATTTTATTTTTAAAATAATGTAAGTAGGTTGTTAAATTTAAAAAAGAGGCTAATTAGAAATTTTTAAAAAATAGTAAAACATATTAATTTTTTTTGAAAAATATATGGTGCACTAGAGGAGAGATTCCTCTTCAAAAGGGAATAATTTGTTTTTTGAAAATGACTAAAAAAATAGACAATAGTTGACGTCAAAAGAAAACTATCAAATTCTAACAACTTTGACTTTAAAATGTTATTATGAGAAAAATATACATCAAAATTTCAATATTTTTTTCCATGCATTAGATATTGAAGTTACCTATTTGGAGAAAAAAAATTAGGGGAAAATGAAGTTTTTTCTATTTGTTTCTTCACGTCAAGTGAACATCACTTTTTCTTAAAAATTGTGAACATCACTTTTTCTTAAAAATTTTAGCATTCCAAAATCCGCTCTTAAATTGATAAAAAATAATCAAAACAATTTTTTTAAAAATATGAAAAGTTACAGGAATAAAATTCATCAATATTTCTACATTTCATTAGTGTACATCATTTTGAAATTCAAAACATAAAGACCACTTTTATGTGGTTGAAGTTCAATTTTTTTGTTGTTGTTGGCTGATTTCTTTATAAAGTGTGACACAGATTTGTGCTTTTACCCTCTAATCTCTTTGTATCCTTAATATTGGGGTATTAATGCAACATTTCAAGTACCCATGCATGAAATATCTAATCTACACCCTCACTTGCCAACAAGTTGTATAAATCATTTGACATCCTTGGTGCATATATAATCTATTGTTAAATCTTCTTTACATGAGGTTTTTTGGTTCTAATCATGGTTGTTAAGCCTACCTGGTCTATAACTACGTTTTACATCTTCACTATCTTGTTGAGACCTAAAGATAATGTCCCCTAGGTTTTGAAAAGCATGAAGAAGAGAATATGCCCTAATCCTATGTATTGGTCCAAAAAAGCACTATCTTGTTGATGTGTCTTATTCACCTTATCCCACTTTGGGATATGGTGCTAGAGGAGAGGGCCTACATTTTTTAGCACCAATAGTTTCAACCTTCACAAGGTGTGTTCACTATAATCTTATATTTATCATAAAGATAATACATATTTCATAAATTTCTTAATGCCTCCACTATAAACCATGTCTAGATTATTTTTGTATAATATGTGGTATATAAAATCATTTCTAAGTATAAATAATATCAATTTCTTTGTAGAATTATAATATTATGCTTAAAAAAATGGCGCAGGCAGGGACCTCTGCAAAACATGGCATAATCGAGGGTTTGTCGAAAAGTAAAGAAGAGAGGAATGAGCAAGCAGATGGGGACACAAAAAAAGAACCTGTAGTGCCAAGGGTGGACGTCTCCATGTATGTAGAAAATGATGCTAAATATCTAGAGTAGCGTGCAATTATTGGGAGATTCTTGGGAAAACGGTTAACAAGGAAAGCGATAGGGGAATGGGTCATGGAAAAATTGAAGATGGATCCAATCTTGAATTTTCTACCCAAGGGATGCTTCATGGCAGTCTTTAGAAGTGAGGCGGAAATAGATCAAATTTTGAATCCTCTAGAATGGCAGAATGGGTCTTCCTTTCTCTTCCTACAAAAGTGGAAAAGGAATTTCAATATTTTGGAATATGCTCCTTGAAATGGCCCAACATGGTTATGGCTATACAACTTGCCTTTTGAATATTGGTCAAGAGGATGCATTACAAACATTAGGAACTCGCTAGGTTGGACCCTAGATATTGACTTGAGGAAAGGAGAAATGTTGATCTACGCAAGAATTTTGTTGCTCGCTATCAAGGAGATACCACAATTAATTGAATTAATTGCAGGAGAAAGGAAATGGAGACAATGTATTGAAATTGAATACCCCAAATATTATTATTTGAAGTGTAGACGATGCAATCAGAATGTAGACAAATGCAAATGGTTCCTGCCAACGGTTAAAGAGGTTTGGAAGGAGAAACAAAAAATAGAAGAAAAGGAAGCCCCAAAAGATGAAGCACAACAGGGAGATGCAAGTGCAATGGAACATAATGGACTTCAAGCATCCTCACATGTGAAGCATTAGGAAATCGTCTTGGATGAGCCCCTGGAAGATCCTATGGGGGAGGAAGAAATGCAAATTGAAAAGGGGGAGATCGGTTAGTTGGAGGATGAAACAAGATCACCTGTTAAATTGCTTGAATGGTACAACAATGATGAAATGAGGACTCCGAACCTCAATCGGATAAAGAGACCCCTAAAGAACTGGAAATGATTGAAAAGCAAAAAATTAAACAATCGAAAAATATTTCCTCCACTTCCAAAGTGGGAAGAAAAACCAATCAATAGAAAAGGGAGGAGGAGGCTCTAAAAACTAAACAACCTTCCATTAGATCATACATGATGCGGTCCAAGGGAGCACGGGCTTCCCTTGGGAGGAAATGAAGGTCCTTTCATGGAACGTTAGGGGCATAAATTCCCCTAACAAGAGGTGACTGGCCAAATGCTAGTTGGAAAGCCAGAATCCAGACATCATTTTTCTCAAAGATACTAAATTGGAAGGTGAAGAATCTACTACATTCATCAAATATTGGGTGTCATGGGAAGGCATCTTTGTGGACGCTACTGGTGCCTTAGGCGGTCTAGGGGTTCTCTGGCGTCCTAGAAAAATCAAGGTATCTCTGTTAAAGTCTAAATCAAATTGGATGAAATGTGAAGTAATAGTTACACAAACAAAGTCAAAATTTGAAATGCACAATGTCTATAGGCCAACTAAAACAAAAGATACAAAACTTCTGTGGGAGACCATCTCAAATAATTTGGGTAATTCAAAAGTTGTTTTGGGTGGGGACTTTAATGCTCAAGAAAAATAACATAAATTCAAAAAGATTTTTGAAATTCATAGAATCAAATAATTTGTTCAATATCAAAACTTCAAATGGTATATACACTTGGAATAATAGGAGGAAATATTTCACTAATATCGTCGAAAGGCTTGATATATTTTTTGTCTCTGAAGATTGGCTACAGGGTAATTTGTTACCAAAGTCAACAATACACACAGTGGTAATTTCTGATCATTTTCCAATCACTTTGTTGATTAATGAAGAATCAAAACCAACTAAAGGTCAATTCAGGTTTGAGAAAATGTGGCTACAGGCCCCAAACTCCCAGATCTGATGAAGCAATGGTGGTCAAAACCAATTCATTTGGTGGGCTAAAAAATGTTTGTTTTTCAAAAAAAGATACAAAGAATGAAGGAGAAGTTGAGGGAGGGGAATAAATCAAGTTTCAAAAATATCTTTGAGGAAAAGAAGTACATAGAAGAAGAGTTGGAATCTCTGGGGGAGATAGTAATAAATTAGGGCATGAGAAATTTTGAGTTTGAGAAAGAGAAATAGTTGAAAGCAGAATATAATGAAATTTTGCTCAGGGAGGAGTGATATTGGCAGACAAAATCAGGGACACTTGGCTGCAAGAAGGTGATCTAAATAAAAAGTTTTTTCATAGTTCAACAAAAATGAAGTGTAGTTGGAATAGGATTGAGGAGATTGTTGATGAGTCTAGACAAACCAAAATGAAGGAGGAAGATATTCGGGAAGCAGGTGTGACATTTTTCTCCTCTTTGCTGGGGGGGTGAATGAAGCACAACCTTTAGACTTGAGTATAGTGGCATAACTTGAAACAAAAATAACAGAGGAAGATAATAAAATGCTAACAGGTGCAACCTCATTAAGGGAAATCAAAATGAATCTATTCCAGATGCAACCCGACAAAGCAACAGGCCCTAACGACTTCAATGCTTTGTTTTATCAAACTTGCTAGGAGTTCATGGGTTTGGAACTTCATGGAATAGTGGAGGAGTCAAGAAAGAAGGGCACAATTCTCAAAGACCTGAACAATATAAATATTGCATTGATTCAGAATAAAGAAAAATGTGATGTTTTCAGACTACATGCCAATAGCCTTGTGCAACACCATATACAAGCTTATATCCAAGATGATGGAAAACCAGTTAAAATGCATTCTGCCAAAGTTGATGTCGCTAGAACAAAGTGGATTTTTTTTGAGAAGAAGCATATTGGATGCCATTGTGGTTGCTCATGAGATTACCCACTCCCTCAAGCACTCGAAACATAAAGGAATGCTAGTGAAAATAGATATGAGCAAAGCTTACGATAGAGTAAGCTGCGGTTCTTAATGGAAGTAAAGAAGAGGCTAGGCTTCAACGAAGTTTGGTTGAAATGGGTGTTCAGCTATATCTCAACCTTGAGATACTCGGTAATAATAAATGGACCTCCATATGGATTTTTTTGTGGTGCAAAAGGATTATGGCAAGGTGATCTGATTTCTCCATTTCTGTATATAATAATGATTGAAGCTTTAAGCAAACACATAAATAAGGTAGTGAATGTGGGGATGTGGAAAGGCATAAAAATCTTTGAATCTATTCTGGTCATAGCTCACCAATTTTTTTCTCATGACACCACCTTATTTGGAAATGCTTCAATGGCGGAGGCCAATATCATCAAGGATGCACTCAACAACTATTTCTCACAAGCCGGTCAAAAGATAAACAAGGAGAATTCAAGTATCTTCTTTTTCAATTTGTCGGGGGGCTTGCAGCGAAGGTTGGCAGACATTCTAGAGTTCAAGATTGACCAACTTCCTATGAAGTACCTGGGAATTCCTCTCATTGAAGGCCAATCAAAATAATTCCATTGGGAGGAAATGGTTAACAAATGTAGTGCAAAGGTGGAATCATGGACGAGCAGATGGTTGACTCTAGTAGGAAGGCTAGTCATGATAAATTCTATCATTGTGGCCATTCCCATATATATGTTCTCCTACCTTGAGGAAACAAGTAAAAAAATAAGGAGGATGGTAGGCATTCAGAGGAAAGTTCTGTGGGAGGGCTCACAGGATAAGAATGCATACCATTGCTTTCTTGGGAAACCGTGATGAAATCAAAGGAATAAGGGGGTGCTAAAATCAAAGATCTTAAGATCCAAAACTGGGCTATGGGCACAAAACTGTTGTGGAAAATTTTCAAATAACCAAAATCCTTGTGGTGTAGAATCTTGAGGGCCAAGTACCTCGACTCTCAAGACCTCAAAAGTATCTTAATCATCACAAATCCTTAGAAGGGATCAACAGTGTGGAATTTCATTTTGAAATCAAGAGATGTGATTTGTGACCACTTGTCTTGGTGTGTAGGGGATGGCATGAAAGCCTCTTTCTAGGAGGATTCGTGGAACGCCTATCCATCTTTGGGAGATCTCCCTAGACTAGTAGAAGCTATGGTTCCAGCAAAAGCAACATATGGGGAGGAGCTAAGAAATTATTTAAATGTGTGGCAAGAGCATGGCCGGTGGAACTGGACTTGGAAGTCCTTTGACTTTCTTCAGGAGCATGTAAAGGTGACACTCTCAAATGAGCTTTTTAAGCGGTGGTTCTTTATCTTGGATTCGCTTGACACAATCATGTGGTGTGCCTCTAAATTGGGAGATTACTCAATGAAGTTGGGCTATAAGATTATTAAGCATGAGCTGGCAGAGTCAGCATGGCCCAAGTGGCTCTGTTGGGGCAAGAATGTCCTCCCCAAAGCGAGAGCCTTTGCATGGGTAGCGTTGCATGATAGAATTCTGATTGGAGATAGGCTAGAGAAAATTGGGGTTTGTGAGCCCCATTGGTGCATCCTTTACAAGTGAAATTTGGAAGATGTTCAACACCTTCTCCTTAAGTGTGACGTGGCCCAAGCTATTTGGAAGTATTTCTATGCAAAGTTGGAGTGGAGCAAGTCGTTACCAGATAGCTTACAACTGCTCTTTAAATCTTGGCCCGATATCTACGAAGGGGTAGTGTTTGGTGGGTTGTGGAATGAAATCCTGACTATGGTAGTGTGGCAACTTTGGCATGAGTGGAATGCAAGGATCTTCAAAGAGAAATCAGAGTCTCTAGAGAGCATCCTATTTAAGATTGAATCATGGGTAAGTGATCATTTGAATGGGAAGTATAAAATTAACAAATTTAAATATTGCTCGACATGGGATAATAGGATGGAAAGAAATTGGAGGATGATCTAGGCACTGTTTGATAAGCTTCTCAAAAGAAAAGGATCCAAGGCTTAGGAAAAATGGGCTCTCCCTTCGAAAGGTAGACTCAAATTGAATTTTCAAAGGGCCTTGAAGGGCAACTCGAGGCCCTTAGGTGTTCGGTTTGTAGTAAGGAATGAGAATGGTCAATTGGTGGTGGTAGTGTCATTTAGGCTCTAGGATGGCACAAACAATGAAGCAGAATGTGTTGCCTTATATGAAGGTGTGAATTTATGTGTCTCTAAAGGTTGGCATAACGTCGACTTCAAAGGAGACTCTTTGATTGTCATAAGGGTAGTTGGGTCGGGTCAAGCCCCATGTTGGAAACTGAATTAGTGGGTCTCTAAAATAAAGGTGGCTTTGAGGTGCATTCAAAACTATAGGCTAGCACACGTGTTTAGGGAGGCAAACAGGTCAGCAGATCTACTTTCAAAGTTTGGTGTTGAGCAAGTCGAGGCAAGGTTGGTCTCGGAATACGCGAGAAGATGGCCGACACTTTCAAATTTGATCATCTTAGATCTCCATTTGCAATGAGGTGACTAAAAGGGGGATTTGGTATAAGGAATCTATACAGTCTAAGGAAAAACCCCATGGGTAATTGCTGGCTCTCTTAGGCTTGTGAAGCTCTGATAGGGAAAGTAATATTTTCTTGGTAAGGAAAATCTTGGTTGGTAGGGGCTCGCCGACCCAAGGGTCATTTTGAAGCAGTGGTGCAAATGTGGAAGTGCTCGCTCTTTGTCGATGCTATAGGCTCTCTATAGGGAGAGGGAAAATGGCGGAGCTTGCGTTAGAAACGTATGAGGTGCAAATTGGGAATTTTTTCAAAATGGAGTTAGAGGTAGTCATCAAGGAGATAAAGCATATCCTAGGGGAACACAGGCTCAAGGGTGATCATATTCATGATGGCTTCTTACTGGGGTATGTAATCTCTAATATCTTGACTTTAGTGTGGCAGAAGATTGTGGAAAAAGTAGTGGCTAGGTGTGTGATGGACCACCATGTAGACGATGCCCTTAAAATAGTGAAAGCCTAGGAAAAGTGGCCACAAAAAGGGATTGTCTGTGACATTGTGAAAGCAGAGATGGTCCAAAAAAGAAAGGAGACGGTGGATGTGATGGACATGTATAAATCAACCATTGAAAACAAGAATAAGTAGCTCTTCTTAGATCATGTCATCGAAAACAATATGGTACTCCATGATTTTTAGGTAGTGTGGCTGGTGGAGTTGGGAGCAGGGATCATCGCCCTATTGGAGGCTCTCTCCATTAACATATAACTTGTCTGATGTAATGTTTTAGCTCAGGCCTGGTTAGATTTCTATGTAGTTTGTATGTTGATTTTGTACTAGCTTTCGATCTCTATGTATGGAGGCTACAAATATGTACTTGCTTTTTTCAAATGAATTAAGGAGTGTCACCCTCTCTAGTGACAATTTTTTTTAAAAAAGAGGGTAAAATTTTTATTAATCAACTAGAATAGTACAAAGCATAAAGAAGAAAAGAACTCAAAAGGGTCAAGAACCATCCAACAAGAAATCAAGAAGTGTTCATGAAACATCTCATATCCTCAGTAACCCAACCCTCGAAATCCTGGGCAAGATCCCCTAGTAAACTGCTCCAATTATCCACCAACCAAGTCCCATTCTTCTTAGACACCCATTTGGCCAACCCATCCACCTTATTCCATTCCCAAGGGATATGAGAGAAGGTGATAAAATCCAGTAAATCTCCAAGACTGGTGATTTGCTTAGCCACCACCACAAGCTTCCAACTAACATCCTCAAACTAGTTTCTATTTATCATGTCCACCACCACCTGAGAATTTGACTCGAAAATAACCCTTTTTCCAGCTGAGGGCATATGCACTCTTCAAATCCAAAAGAATTGCCAAGGCCTCCATAAGGTTATTAGAGTGCTGCCCCTATACTCCAAAAAGAAGAACACAACCACCCCAGAACTATCTCTGCCCACCCCACCAACACCAGCGGGCCTAGGAATACCCCTTGCAGACCCATCTGTATTGATTTTCAAAACTCCAGTGGAAGGAAGCATCCAATGCCCCTTGAAGACCTTCCCTCTAGAACACCTACCTCACCCAATCTTGGGCCTTCCAGTACCCCCATCCAAAATCCCCAAATTATGAATTATTCTAGTATCTCCAGGACCCACCGGGCCTAACAAGTCACATTTAGCATACAAAGTCTCCTGCAAGGCCCCAAGAATATGAGGCCAAACTTGACCTACCAGAAACTTCTTATCGAGAAAGATCCTGTGGTTGTGCTCCAACCAAATGTGCCAAATAATTAGACTAGGACCTATAGATGGCTCTCTACGGCAAGTAGAGTTACTTTGTTGAAGTCTGTGGTACAGGCCCTACCTATATACAGATGCTTTGTGATGACCACTCCCTCAAGTTTCATCAAATATTTTGAGGGGCTCTGTAGGCAGTTTCTTTGGGTAGGTAATCTCCTTTCAAAGAAGTGGAGCTTAATTAAGTGGGAAGTTGTTTGTCGGCCAAAGTAGGATGGTGGTCTCGGATTGCGCAAGTCAGATTGGAATGGACAAGCTTTGGTTGCTAAGTTGTACTGGAGATGGTGTTCACACTAGCATCAGTCTTGGGCCAGGATCCTTACCTTCAAGTACCTTGGGGGGGTGGATGGTGCTGAGGTTCCCCAATTTAGTCTCTCGGGGAAAGGTTCTATGATTTGGGATACTCTCAAGAGGGGAGTTGTGCTGGTTAAACAAGGCCTGTTTTGGATCAACCATAGAGGTCTTGATGCTCTTTTTTGGCATGACTCATGGGATGGTTTCCCGCCTATTCTCTCCTCGCACCCTCACTTGGAGGATTTAAGTAGGATTTTTGTTTAGGTTGGTTGGAGCAGAGTGATGGATTTCAAAGCCCCTCAAGCTTTGGGGCAAACTATTGTTTACCAGTGGAAGGATATGCAGGAGTGGCCCTTGGGTGGATCTTTAGAGGATATAAGGAGGGAGTTGTCCTCTATTTTGGCTAATAGAGTTTGTTGTTCTCTTCCAAAGAGGGATGTGTTGGCTTGGGGTTCGGGTCCTAAAGGGAAGTACACTATTGCTTCAGGGTATTGTGCTTTGGACAAAAAGGTCTTAGGCAATGTGGAAGTTCCTTGGTGGAAGAATATCTGGAATAAATTATCTTGGCCAAAATGTAATTTCTTTTCTTGGCTGGTGGTGTATGGCAAGTGCTTGTCTTGGGATAACCTCTATAAGAGGGGCTTCTAACATCCTTCATTATGTTTCCTTTGTCTAAAATATGCGAAGACTATGCCTCATCTTTTCTTTCAGTGCCCCTTTTCTAGGACTATTTGGAATTTTTGGTGGGAGGCCTAGAATTTTTCGTGCAGGCATCCCTCTTCTCTTGATGAGTTTTGGTGGAACAATGGGTCCATTCCGGTGAAGAATTTTTTTTTGCACACAACGTGGCCTATAGTCCAATGACAAACTAGCCCTTAGAATTTATCAATCACATCCTGCCAAAAGTGCCAGGGAAGCAGATGCACATCCAAAAGGATACCAAGATAGATAAAGGGAATATTTCCCACCCAAAACCTTAAGATCTTGGCAATACATTATTGAATAAGCATGGGGGTATTAAAGAAATAAATGCAAGACTTACTTTCATTTATGCTTTGGCCTGGGAAAGCCAAGTAACAATCCAACGTCTGATGAAAATCCATAGCTTCAGCCACCTTAGCATCACCCATCAAAGCCAAATCGTCCACAAACTGAAGGTGAGTTTGAGGAGGGAGAGAATTGCTCCATTTCCATCCTTGAATGATCCCAACCATAACCCAAGACTTAATGAGCCTTCCCAAACCCTCAACCATTAGGATGAATACATATGGGGATAAGGGATCCCCCTGCCGAAGACCTCTAGAGGCACCAAACAAATTAGAGGCCTCTCCATTTATGAGAACAGAGAAAGAGGACGTCGTCACACAACTCATGACCCAATCAATCCACTCCCTACTGAACCTAAAGGCTCCCATAATTTTGGTCAAGAAATCCCATTTAACTATGTCATACACCTTAGCCATGTCCAACTTTATAAACATGGCCTTTTCCTTCGAAGAGGCCATGGAGTGAATAGTCTTTGCTGCAATAACTATACCATCCAAAATCTATCGACCCGCTACGAATCCCCATTGTTCTTCCAAGATCAACTTGTCTAACCATGGCTTTAGACATTTAACAATTAGCTTTGTAATGATTTTATATACCATATTACACAAAGCAATTGGTTGAAAAATATCTAGAGAATCAACACCCTCACTTTTTGGGATAAGAGCAAGGAACATAGCATTCATGGCTCTCAACATTTTCTTATTTCTTAAAGATTCTTGCACTACCTCCTCCAATAGATCAAGGTTGATCACTTCCCAAAATTCTTGAAAGAACTCTGCCATAAGCCCATTTGGACTAGGAGCCTTCCCTTTTTTCAACTGAAAAATCACCTCCTCCAACTCCTTCAAAGAAGTAGGCTTGAGAAGAGAGGCATTCATATCTATAGTCACCAAAGGAGGAATACATTCCAAGATAGAAGCTTCTTCCTCACAAGCAGGCGAGGTATCTTCAGAAAATAGACCAGAGAAAAAATGGACTGCCTCCCTAGAAATCTCCAACGAGGAAGAAAGAACAAAGCCCTTAGGAGAGTGAAGAGAAGAAATAATGTTACCCTATCTACGAACCTTCACCGAGTTATGAAAGGAGGTATTCCTATCCCTTTCCTGAAGGTAGTCAACACGAGCCTTCTATTTCCAAAAAAATTTCTCACGAAGCTCCCATTCCTCTAGGTCTTTAATTGCACTATCCTCTCACCTGCTCAAATTCGCATCAAGACCTTGATCTGGAATTTGCCTGGTAATAGAATCCAAGCGCTCCTGGGCAACCCTTTTCCTTTGGAACACATTTCCAAACTGATACTTATTCCAATGTTTTAATTTATACTTCACATACTGAAGCCTCTTCATGAAGGAGTACATAGTCGTACCAAAAGTTGGTTGTCCTTTAGTTCACCATCGAGAAACTAGGCCAAGAAGACTCTCCTCCCTGAGCCACATAAGATAAAATCTAAAAGTATGTTTCCTAGAACCACCAGCTAGATGGGTAGAGAATTTAATCGGCCAATGATCTGATCCCTGCCAATCCAATATTTTAGAGCTTGACAACCACTTGTCACCAACCCAAAAGCTAGAAACCAAAAACCTGTCTAATCTTTCAAAAATGGCTTCATCCGCAAGCCTCCTATTATTCCAAGTAAACATGCCATTCAAAGGTTTAACATCCTCTAGCCAAAGTCGAGCCAGATTCTCCCTAAGAAGACTAGAAGAGAGGTCCAAATAAGGAAATTCCCCCTTTTCTCCTCGAGAGAGGCAATTGCATTAAAGTCACTTGCCATAATCCAATGAAGGAAGGGATCCAATGATCTCAAAAAATTGATATGAGACCACAAGAGAATCTTACTAGGGACATCCGTCGAAGCATAAATGTTGGAAAGAAAAACTCTTTCCCCCATCTCCAAACTAATTGCAACAAGAGAAATAGAGAATCTGCTAGAGATCCACCAAATAGGAGAGATTCACTGACGATCCCAAAAGCAGGCAAGACCTCCAGAGCTCCCTTGCGCACCCACACACTGACATAACCCTTTATTCCAAACCTTAGATGCACTCTATAGCATACTATCCACAGATAATTTTGTCTCCCGAAGGAAAACCAAATCCAGAGAATGAGCATGACCAAGTCCTAAATAGCCTTTTGTCTAGGGATGCTATTCATACCCCTCACATTCCATGATAGCACAATCATCGTGAAGGTTGAGAGAAGTGGGTATCCAATGTATTCACTGACCTAGATTCAACCATCGTCTCCCCAACCAACTTAACTTTCTCTTGATCTTTCTTCCTACCCACCTTCTGGGACTTGTTAGGAGCACTCTCTTTTAGGGGATTTTGTTGCACACCCAGAATAGGGGAAGAAGCAAAAGCTTTACTCTTGCCAAAATATTTCGAACCCAAACCTCCAATAGGGAAAGAACCAATAGTAGTAGAGACCAAAGAATTACCAACCAACACACAAGGATCCCCAAGCCAAACATCAGGGGAGGGAACCAAAGAATCCTTCACTTCCCCAGGAGCCTCCGAAGACGTAACAACCATAGGTTCAGGATTATGAGTAGTAATAGGGGGGCATCTAGATGCATGTACAGAGATATCCCCTCCTCATGAACTAAGTCATCCAATGCATCAAACCTGTTAAACATCCCCTCATGGCGATCCCGAAAAGTCCTCTTCTGACCTTGGCCTTTGTTTCGAGGCCTAACAGGCACAAACCCATCCTTATCTGGAGTCACTCCCTACATGGGCCCCTTTCCCTTTTTAGATTCTAGATTTGATGGAGCCATCCCATTACCTGAGTTACATGCACCAAAAGCACACATACACCTCCTCTGAAGATGGCCATACTCTCGACATAAACGACATCTAAATGATAGAGTTTCATAATCTAACGATTGATTCCAAGAACTAGACTCCATTGTTAGATCAATAGAGTCAGACAAAGGCTGACTCAAATCAATCTCCACACAGACACGTGCATAGGAAAATATCCTCTTCTCTAGAGTCTGCTGAGAGGGACCAATCAATTTTCCCAGTGACATGGAAATAGACTACAAAATATCTCTCCTCCAACATTCAAGTAGCAACCGAGGAAGGTGAACCCAAACTGGGACCTTGGACAACAACTCTTCCGCCAAATTAAAGCCCGCATGCCACGGTTTAATGAAAAATCCAACCTGGTAATAAAAGTATGGGTCACCCTCAAAAGCCTTATTTCGATATGAAATGGATGAAAAATCCACCAAGAAGAAATTATTCGTAGCTAACAAAACCTCGAAATTCCCCTCTAGGTTCCATGTCCTCCAAATCCAAGGGTCAAGGAAAGGAAGAGAGACCCTCATCCCTAAAATCTTGCAGATTAAGACATGCTTGTTGAAATATTATAAATCCTCTGCAACTGCTTCCTTTTGAATCACCACCATCGGGCACACTTGGGGCCTTTCCAAACATCCATTAGTCTTTTGCACTTTAAACGTACCGGTTTGATGCAGGCTCACCCTAGAAGAGGACGAAATGGGGACCCTAGCACTGGTATCATCCTCCATAGTTGAATTTCCAACCGCCTTATCCAAAGACACAATCGATGCCATTAAAAAACTTGACACAAAAAAGCCCTAGCTGGAATACTCCACACCAATCCAAGGTTGATTCAAAGCCTAAAGCAGACATGCATGCAAGAGGAACAACGAGGAAAGGAGAAATTCCCTTCACCAGCGGGCAGCCACGCACTCCCACTCAGCAAAAAGCCCGGCCCCAAGTAGAACAAGATCCAAGTTCGAAAAAAGAAAGTTTAACCACCAAGGAAATCCATGTGCAGAGGGAAGAAAGTTGTTTGAAAAAGAAAAAAGAAACAACGCAACCCAAACCAGGCCCCCCACAACCCTTGAAAGTAGATCAAGACCCAACGCGAACATGCATAAGCTCCAAAACAGTGGGCTAGGGTTCGCATGCCCTAGCATGCCTTCATTCGCCGTTCATTGCCATTCTCCTGTTCCTAAAAAATAAAAGCCTCTCTAATGACAATTTTCCCAAAAAAAAATCAATTTCTTTGTAGAAGAAATATTTGGTTTAAAAACAATATAGTTAAAGAAGTTTTGTTTGGATGTCTTATAGGTTTATCCTAAAAAAAAAATACATTTTACGAATTTATTAATAGTGCCACTATAAACTAGGTTTGGTCAATTTCCCCATGTAATGTGGTATATAAAATCATTGTTAAGCTTAAATAATATCTTCATTTGGGTCAAAAATATATATAGACGATGTTTTCCAAACTATACAAGTTTAATATATGATGATTTTATAACTTTATCTTAAAGACCATGTATATATTAGGGTAAAAGTATAAAGATGTGTCACACTTTTCTAAAGGAAATGACCAACACTAATCCAACTTTTAAACTTGAATCACTAAAAAGTGACATATAAGTTTTGAATTTTGAAATGATGTAAACTAATAAAATATTTAATTTTGTATTTTTTGAAAAATTAAAAAAAATATTTGAATATAATTTTTTATAAATTGATGCTATAATTTAGTTGCTGATAAAATGTTGAAAAATGAAGTTACATGAGACGTCAATATTTATATAGTAAAATTTATTTTTTTCCTTCAATTTTTTTATTTGTATTTATAACTTGAAACTTTAGTGCATGGATTTTTTTTCTTTCCAATTTTGATAAATTAAAATGTGCATATATTAAAACATAGTTATTTCCATCCGATGTCATCTTTCATATTAACTATTTATCTAAAATATAAAAAAATTATACCATCTTGATATAGATTATTTTATCTAGTGCATCATATTTTTTCATAAGTTTTACTATTTTTTCTTGACATGGTAATCAACCTAATGTTTTATGTTGATAACCTACTTTTAGTAAAAATAAAAAGAAAAATATAAATATACTTAAGCTATTAAAATATATATATTTTTGAAAACTACACTTATAGATCTGCAAAAGGGTAATATATTTTAAAAAAAATGTTATTTACACAAGTAAAAGTTGTTGAAACATCAAGATTTTTAATTTTTTTTTTTGGTAAATTGGCCTCAAAGTGGTGCTACATATGTATTTAGCCAACAATTTTAGTTGAAAAATTTGTGGACATATCTAACTTAGTTAGAATGAATCTTACAAGATCATATGTTTGACCAAAATTGTTTTTTAGTTAGAAATACTTAAATTCACTTGTGTTGATAAATTGGCTAAAAGTGTGACACAACTTTGTACTTTTACCCATTAATCCTTCCTAAGCTTAAATAATACTAGTTCATTTGGGTTTAAAAAATGCATATTGAAATTCACAATTTTATTTATAGTAATTTTATAAGAATACCCTAAACATAGTACATATTACCTAAACAAAATCAGTTTCAATTATAGACCAAGTCTAGTATATTTTTCCATACAATATTATAATATATAAAATTATTGTTAATCTTAAATAATATTAGTTTCATTTGTGTTTTTAAACTATATAAATTTGTATAGGATAATAAAAAACAATATATATTTCCTAAATTTACCAATGCCTCCATTATAGATTATTTAGTATACAAAATCATTACAAAGCTTATATAAGATCAATTTCATTTAGGTAAAAAAACATATAGGTTGAAAACATGTTTTGTATAAGATAATTTTATAATTTATTTTAAGAACATATACTTATACTTCCCAATATCTCCTTTATAGACTCGGTGATGAGCACATGCTTATATGAGACGGGGGTGAATTAGTATAATATAATATTTTACTTTCAAAACTTAGCAATCATAGCAATGACAATTACACAAGATCTAACAATTATACAATACAAGAAGAGAACATGATTTAGGTGGAAACCCTTATAGGAGAAAACTACAAAATATTGCTTTTATTCTTCTTTTACAATCTTTGTAGGCACCAACCCACTAGAGACACTGATCCCCACAATTGAGCACCAACCCAACAAGAGACACCAATATCTTCTAATGAGAGGCACCAACCTCCTGATCTCCTCAATTAGGAGGCACAAACCTCCAAATGAATATTATGTGTATTTTGATTCAATATGTTTCACAAATCTACCTTAATATCTTCTAAAAAAATTGCTATACTTTTGCTCTCAAATTTTCTATACTTTTTCTCTTAGACAGGTCCTATAACTTTTCTATAATCTTCCTCTTGGATCTGCTATCTTCTTAGATCTATTATGTTTTCTTCACAAAATATGCTAGAAAAGATATTATTTAAATCTTCTCATAAACTCCTTCATATTTGCTTATAGATCCAATATAGATATGCTCCTCAATCTGCCCTAAATAGGAAAGATATTCAATAATTGCTTACATTTTTTAACTCATATACCATCTTATTTTTATATCTCTGCAAATCATCTTTAAGAAAGGAGGCACTTCGTCCAAAGAGGTCAACCTCTTTCATAAATCTTTAACTTTATTTTTAATATCCCAAGAAGGGTGATCCTCTCAAAGGAGTCAGCCAGAATAATAATAATTTTGTTTCAATATTTTATTCTTTCAAGGGGTAATCCAAACTATAATAAATCCATTTTGGTCTACCATTTTTGGTGTTATCTTTTGTAAAGTCATTGTTTCTTCCTTAATAAATGAGTCTTCCTCTTTTATCATTAATCACTAGCTTCATTAAATATTAACTATGATTGTTGCCTTCTAATAATCTTGAATGTTGCCTTCATATAAACTCAAACATTGTATTTGTTGCTCGTAATAAGATATGGCAAATTTAAACCCAAAGATTAATTGGCTTTGAAATCAATGAAAATAATGACAATCCTTCTTGACATTAAAAATAACTACAATATTTCCAACATTGGACCTCTATTATATCTCCCCACATAATATGTAACATATAAAAACTCGTTAATTTTAAATAATAATAATTTTATTTGAGTAAAAAAACTAAAAAATATACCATGTTTTTCAACCTACATAGGTTATGTTTGATATATTGTTATAATTTTTTTTTGATACATAAGGTTATGATTTGTATTAAAGTTTAAGAAAAGATACAGTACGTCTGCATAGCAGGAGAAACCACCAATCTTCCATGAAATCTAGACCTACCAACCCGGGAGCAAGCTACGACTGGCACAAAATTACCGTCCCACTGCATAGCTTCAAAAAACCAGCACCGATTATAACTTTTTTGAAACAAAAAAATTATACACTGAGGCCGAGCCTCACAGGAAGCCATTTAATTCTGCAAACGAGGTGAAATCTTCCTCCCATTCCATACCCTCCTCCATCACCAACCCTAGTTTTCTTTTCAGAAATTCAACCGCCATGGCCAAGATCATCTTGTGTCTCATGAGTTTTGGCCTCCTTTAAGTCTAAAAGGAAAGGATATACCTTTACTGCCTCATCCGTCTCCCAAAGGAGCTCCAAGTCTGAGGGGTGCGAGATTCCTTTACCCATGAAGGCTGTTTTCAGTGTCTTCTCTAGCCCTCCTAACAGGTCGCCACGAAAAAGATACTCCATCATTTCCTTTGCCTCCACCTTCGACACTTCTAAGTCCAAAATGACGGCCAAGAACCGAGAAGAAATGTGTGCGTTATCCCTCGCGAATTCCTTTCTATCCAAGTGGCCCTTTCCTAATATCATTTTGACCGCTATCATGATCAAGGGATCATCCTCAAGCAGAATTCTCTTCAGCCTTTAGTCAGTTATTTCCTTGAATGCTATTTGTCTCTCCATCGCCACCAAGGAAACATGAGTGTTGACACCGAAGCTTTCCAACCCCTCCGCTGAGATGGAAATGATGAATTTTGACCTACTCATCTTCGCCATTAGCTGCCCTCTGGTTGAAAGTTCCCTGCACAAAGAAAACCAACAAAACAAATTTCAAAAACCATACAAAGAAAAAGCCATCGTCCGTCCACATTTAAAAGGCCTGCATACAGCAAGTTCGAACCAACACACACGAGCCTGAAATGATGTCTATGCAAGGCAATTCGTCCTTGCAAGAAAATTTTGTCCTACAGCCACAAGCCTTAAGTCGGCTATCACCTCGTGAGGATCAACTTCTGCCACCCGTCCGATTTGCGTAATCTTCCATGATGGCCGTACTTAATGTGTCGCTCTGTTTTATCTTGTGCATCATGTGTCATTAAGACATCCGGCGCCTCCGAGATCTCCCTAATTTTAGTGGACTGCCATTCTTTTGGTAGCTTACCACCATCGTTCCCCAGACAACTTGGATTAACTCTGGCAATAAGTGAGGTGATGTGGCCTTGCCACTATGCTGCCAACTTGCGCTCCCCAACCGACACCCCATTTCCTCTCCCATTATCAACTAATGATTTTCCTTTTCTTTTCCATCGGGCTCGTGATTGAAGAGAGAAGGAACGTGACGAGGGGGGCACCCTACCACCCACTGATATATTGTTATAATTATATCCCAAAGAGAGCACATATTTTTTTAAAATTTCTAGAGTCTTCATTATAGGATAGGTCTTGTATATTTCATCTGCCACATAGAAATTAGGGCTCTAGACAGGTATACAGTCAAACCTACCTACCCGAGGGAAATAATATGTGATATAAAATAATTGTTACACTTAAATAAAACCAAATTAGTTTAAGTGAAAAAATTGTAAGTTGGAAAATACAAATTTTGTTTAAGATAAGCTTATAAGTATCCCTCATATAATATATATTACATAAATTTCTTAATGCCTCCCTTATAGACTAAGAGTAGTATATTTGACAGTGTAATATCATGGTATTATATAAAAAAATTCATTAAGTTTAAATAATTCTAGCTTCATTTGAGTAAACAAAAAGTACAAGTTATAAAACAAAACTAAGTTTTGTGTGGACCCCCTAATTATGGGGCATCTCAGGATCATATAGTTGATAAGTATAGAGTTGATGCATGCTAGGTCCTACCAAGTGAAGGATGATTTAAAGTTAATATTGATGGTGCATCGTATGGTAATCTAGGGAAACCTAGGGTTGGGTGCATGATTAGAGACCATATTTAAATGATAATTTTAATGGTGGCCAAAAAACTTCTAGATGGAACGAACAACAAAGTTGAGTTTCGAGCTGCATTATTGGGGATTCATCTAAACAAAAAAAACTACATATTATCAAAAAATGTATTTAAGTGTATTCCCTCCTTACCATCAACACTATATAGATATAGGGGATTGTGAATTGGACACTTGCTAAATTCATTCCTCCAATATATGAACTACTCTCCCAGTTTGAGGACTTCATAATTGAATGTGTATAGAGAGGCTAATGATTTGGCTGCCAAGATGTAAACTTGGTGATTGACATGCATGCCAATGATTTAGTTTTTGATACGATGAATGGTTGGCACGTCGCTCTCCTAATTTCGTAGACTAACAAACTTTCTATCTTGACATTTGATACGAGTGTCAATTTGTTGATAGGTGTAGTTGTGGACATGTGGAAAGTTTGTTAATTGACTTACCAGGCCACAAAATACTAAGGCAATTAAAATACATCACAATTCACTCTCGCTCATGGGATTTTCCTATAGTGGTACAATATTGAAGTGGTGAAATTATGAAACCATACACTAATTTCATTAATATTTCACCTAGGTTAATAACATTATTGCATTGTTTATAATATCATGGATACTATAGTGTGTCTTACATCTAAGTGAGGCAAATGGATTTTAGGGGTGAGATTACAAAGTTGCACTTGAAAGTCTTCAAAATGAATTCTTGAGTGGTCTTGCATGATGTAAGTATGGTATTAGAAGATATTTTCATGGATTTTATCATAAACACCGAGATTTTTACTATGAGTAAAACATGATTTGAAAGGATCCATAAACCCTTTACAACATACAACATCTAGCACACAATCAAAAAATAGAAAAATGTAGCCAACAAAGATAGACTATGACAAAATAATAACCAAATTGTCACACCATAGATGCAACCAACACATATACAATTGTAACCAAGTTTCTAGCAAAAAAAACAAAGATGACCAACTACATCACCCCTAGACCCTTCCTAACACTTTGAGCACCCAATACTTGGGTATGGGAGACACAAGAATGTTTAGGACAACCTCGTTTCCTTCTTTGGAAATCTTCCATGAATCATCCAAAGACTCAACTCAAGGGGATAGTGTTGGTTTGTGGAGTCTGATCATGCTTTGTGTTAAATTTTGGTGACTTTGATAGTCATTCCCCCCCCCCATCCCCAAAATAATTTATGAGGGAATGCAAAAATTGCTTGATTTTGATAAAAAAATTGTTAATAAATCTGGTTGTAAAATTGTTTGTAATTGCCAAAAATGGGTAGTTTCTTTGTTGTGAATTTGAAAGGCCAAGATTCATAGGTGTGTGAATAAGAAATAGCATATAGTAGCACACAAATGTCAGATTGATTGGATCACAGTTTTGGGTAAATGAGCATGTAACAAAAGGAGTGTTGCACAGATAGATTAAAGGTGCTTTAAGAAGTTACACACAGTTGTAGATAGTGTTATAGGTTTATGCAATTCTATAAACTTGTATTTTTTTGTGTAACACCTTGCCACACAACCCTAGAGACAAGCTAGAATGCCTAAAATGGAACAATTTTTTTTTAAGTGCAATGTTCATACAATTGCAAATGACACATTAGCTTAAATTTTAACCTAGTCCTCTAAGGTCCATGTCTACGCTACTCGATACCCATTAATTAACTGGAAAGAACTGAAAAATCATTACATTAAATAAATTTTATCAACAATATGAATTTCATTTAACCATCACATTTACAAGATCAATTAATATGAATTATCCATTTCATGCTAGCAATATAATAACATCAAAGATCACTAAATTGACAATAACATCCATTACATTTACCATTACAAGAGAGATTTTACAATTGGTTACAATAAAACATCATTACATCATTGTCTCCTTGAATGAGAGAGGAGAGCACATCAGAAGTATGTACATGATACAATACAAGTACATGTAATATAAATCACTTGAATTGGAGCAAGAGCAGAAGTCCACATCATCATGAATGGACACCACAAACATGAACCAACACAAGGAAACCAAATGGAGTGATAGGCACATTACACCCGACTATGTGGAACTCAAAGGTCCACCCCCCGTGCTAGGAGATAACACCTGGTCCCACATCTACGATAACAAGACGACCACAATAGGCATAACAAGGATAAATAGAGAATAACTGACATAACAACATAACATACTTTGCTTCCAAAGGAAATCACATTCCAAGGGAGAGAACAAACAAGGGAATTCTAGTCTGCAGAGGGAAGAGTGTCATCGCATGGTCCTAACATGGGTTACCCTGGCAGTCTATCACTAGCCGCCGACCCCCATCTATGGTTACCCTGGCAGTCTCCTACTAGTTGCCAACCCCATAGGGTGACACATGCAGAACCAATCTTCCTTTCATGAGGACAAATAATTTGGTCTTGCCAACCAGGCCTTCTCAACCCATCCTTAGCCTAAACGAGCACTACAGGCATGGTCGAGACATTCACTTATCTTGATTAATGTGTAAACTACCCAACCCCCTAACTCATTTTAAGTTATCACTGAGTTAAGAAACTCCCACATGGGTTATCTTGGTGCCACTTTGTGCGTTGGCCCCCATTGAGAGCCACTCCCCCTACTAGCAGATAGGAGACCCAATAAAATCAACATGGTAAAGCCATTATGTACATATAAAGAAAAACCCAACAATACATAACCTGAGCAAGGCATAGACCATCTCGCTCTCAAACACAACTGTAATAATAAGTAAGTAGTGCATGGCTAAGGACCCCCATCCACACATCACAAGTACAGTATGACTCACTTTACAACATAATTACAACAATTCCATGAATAACATAATTCCCAAGCTTCTAGAAAACTCCCAATTCCATAGACACAAACAAACCCTACTTTAGAGCAACATTAAAACCCCACAACATTTCCAATCTCAACTCAAGCACAATGTTCCCACTAACAAACCAACAACATTACTTTTAGAGAGCCATTATATCCATGACAATTATTGCATTCTAAATGCTTGTTTATACTATACATCACCTCTCTTTAAACTCAACATTACCAAATTCCATTCATAATAAATCTTTTAATTAGAAGGGGAAATACTCTTTTCTAAAATTGAAATATACAAATAATCCCCACTAATATATTACTAATTTTAACCATCAATAATTATAATTATAGGTACTTATATAAATATATTTATACTTATATATATATAGATGTATTTGTATATATATATATATGTATAGATATATTTAATTTAAAAAAAACTATTGTCTTATATATATATAAACAATAAATTAGATTATATATAAAGTAACACACAATACTAATACACACACTCACATATATATATGTGGTGATAATGTAAAGATCAAAATTTATAATAACTGACTATATAAAAGAAATACATTTTATACAAACTATTGGCGAACTAACTGAAGATCATCGCCTAAACCTAAGTCTACCATAAGAAAAAGAAACGTCAATAATGAAAGAAAAAACCGATTACTCATAAATTAACTATAGATTCCATGAAAGTCACAACATTCGATTCAGGCCTTGAACAACATGCATGAAACAACCATCAATTCGAGTTCCACGAATATGAGTGTACAACAATATATGCAACATAAATATATTATATAAAACCAAAATCTAGACAGGTAATATGAATGTAGAGACATTGAACGAGGATAAATATGCATGATGAGAAATTAATAACAAAACACCTGATCTATTTGACAAATTGTCTCAGAGAAATTACTATCTTGTGGGGCGAAATGGAATGATTGAAGAATGCACACAACACAAATTTAACAAGGAGCTCTTAAAATTTCAAAGAAAAGTAATGAAGTACGCTGGAACACCTCTAACAGTAACCTTAGTTGGAGATCAAGGTGCGACTGTTACACTGCATCAAAAATTTGAATCCAAGATTATTGCAAGAGAAATTGTTTAGAGAGATGTGCACCATTTGCATCAACAGTTAACTTTCACAGATTTCCAAACACTAAAGAAAATAAATAATTGTCGGCCTTTAAAACAAGGCTTAATATTGGAAACAAGGCACAGAGAAGGAAGTATACACCTAAGCAACTAGTCGAATTTCCCCTAAACCCGATTCAAAGGCAGACACAAGTCAAAAAAAAAAAAGCAAAACAGGCATCGACTTACAAGGCGCAAATTTTCCAAGGCAAAGCATATAACTAGAAACACAAGAACAATGAATTCAAGCACATAAAGTACCTATCTATTATCCAAGGTAGGAAGAATGAGATGAAATCACAAAACACATTGAGGTAAACTCAAATTCCCATTTTGAAATGAATCTAAAGAATGAAGTCAAATTATAATATCCACTTAATAATCAACACCATACTATTGGAGGCTAAGGCATCAAATTCCCAATTTAAAGGAGTAAAAGGAATTTAAAAGAAACAATCACTTGGAAAACCAAAGGAAGACTTGCAGCCAAAAATTGAATGGTTTAAACTTGGAGAATTGGTTATAACACAAGCTGCTAAGGAATCAAACCTCATCAATCCATGACGCACTTACAGAAGGGGAGGCACTTATTCTATTGTTGCTTAAATAGATTTATTTGGTATAGCATACTGATTGCCTTCATTAACAATTAACTATAACCTAGGCGTATATACTTATAAGTATCGACTTCCAGATATAAAAAACATAGGCCATAATGAATGCATGACGCCAAGATTGGTTCAGATCAGACATAAAGGTAGTTAAGACGTAGGGGATAGATTCAATACCACTACCAATATGAAAATCGAATTTACCTAACAGATGATTTCTAAGAGAAACAAGAATAGCTGTCCAATTTACCATGCAACTTTTCAATAGTAGAGATAAAAATTGGAGAAGAAGGAAACCTAATTTCGTTTGTTTGACTGAGTTGAGGTTTTGATGTTAAGTTCTCCTAAATCCAACTTTCAGCTCCGAGCTTCCTCAACAATTCCACATAAATCCAATACTAGAACCCCAAATTCAGTAGAAAAATCCCAGAAACAAATAAAAACTCAAGCCTCCAAGAACAAGAAGTGAAAGCTTCTTTTCCCAAATTAGAACATTCAAGGAAGAGCTAAAACAAGAATTAGTTTCTCAGAAAAAAATATGCAAAAATCCCCCTTCTTTTTGGCCAAATAACTAATTTATTTACTCTCCCTCAATGCCCATTACTGCACGCTCTTTTATTTCTTTAATTATTTTCTTTAAATTTCCCCTCTATCCATAATTGCCACTTTTCAACATATATATTAATAAAATATCTTTATTTACTTACACCCCCTAAATCTACTTTTATAATATTTAATTTATTAATTATAATCTTACCTTTTTATTCCATTTGCACAACATAATAAATATATTAAATTTATTTTAATACTTCTATGTTAAGTCACACTCTCTTAACTTATTCAAACTAAATAACGGCATTAGTATTATTTTATTTTAATATTTCTCTATTGATCCATTAATTTAATTTATTTAAATCAAACAAAACATTAATAATGTTTTATTTATTAAAACTACAAATGTATTAAAACATTTTTTCAAAATTATCAAATACTTTTTATCCACAATAATCCTTTATTTTAGAATAATGATCAATCAAGCACTGATCAAACAATTAACTCAAACAAACATAAATCCAAGCAATACCTGACCTCGGAGCAAAATGGACGATAAAACACAATGACACAGACATGCCAACTCGAACTGACCACACAAATATGGAACAACAAACAGATACTCATCCCCATCAAGGATGATGGTTCAACGTAGGGGACCCGATGCTATCTCCATGTCAACAATCTCCATTGGGTTTAAGGCACGCTCAAACCTGGTGATTTAGGTGGAGTTAATGCCTGGTACTTTTAGCCTGTAGCAAACCACACAGTCGAGCATGTACATAGAAAAATAAGCAAACACATCGTGAAGGAAAAATCGCAGCGTCACAGGGCACTTGCAAGCGAGTGATGCAACCTTGTTCCCCTTCACCAAATACATCAATGCACAATAATCAATTACTAATCAACATGATATGAATAATCATCAGATAAACACATGATACACAAAACAAGATTAATCTGCATGGTCCATTAGATCCATATACTAAACACAGTATGAGCATAAAACATCAGAGATAAAATAGTATCAACTATCATCATAGTAATGAGTACAACATCGAGCAATGTATCATAATGTCAAAATACAAACAAGTCACTGTTAGAAACAAAAAGAAAATTGAGGAGCACTACATTTTAGATATTAAAAACAATATTAGATGGGTGTATTGTGGATGTAGCCCACATTAGGTGAACCACATTACAATCTTTGTTTTTTTTGTGATTCTTTTTTTAATTTTGATATTTTCATTTATAATTGTTAATTGAATTGCTTCATCATGTTGATAAATCCCACCAATTGATATCAAATAGATATTGTTCGGTCATTTGTAAGAAGAGATTCAAGCTTGAGTGGGAGAAATATCTAAAGAAGGAAAAAATAAGGTAAAAAAATTCAACGACTAGAATTATCAGTTATGGAAAATTCTAATGGAAGATTACCTATATCAAAAATATTTATTGTGGCTATTGCAAGGAAAAATAAAGAAATTGTCATCAATGTCAAATGAGGAATGAGAAATTTTGGATAGAAAGGCACTGGGAAGTTTTTGGTCGTGCCTGGCACCGTCTATGGCATTTAACACATCCAAAGTGAAAACAACAGATGATTTGATGCAAAAATTGGCAAAATTATATGAAAAAGCCTCAACTTCAAATAAGGTATTCTTAATAAAGTGGTTATTTAATATGAAAATGGAGGAGGTTTTGTTACAAACCATTTAAATAAATTTAATACAGTTACCAGTCAATTAGCTTTTATAAATATTATTTATGATGAAGAATTTTGAGCTCTTTTGGTTTTATTTTCTTTTCTAGAAAGCTAGAATAATTTGGTTATGACAGTAGCTCTATTTTTGGTTCAAATACATTAAAATTTGATGATGTTGTTGGTGTGATTTTGAGCGAGGAGATTTGAAGGAAAATCATAGGTGAGACTTCAATATCAGTAATGTTTTGAATGTAGAAGACAAAGAGGAAGGTGAAAGGAGAGAGGGAAAAGCCTTAGAAGTCATTGGAAGTCACAAGAGAAATTAAGGAATGAAAGGTCTCAATCCAGAGGAAGGAAATATTTTTGGTACTGTGGAAAACCTGAACACTTGAAGAAAGATTGATGGTCTCCAAAGAGAAAAGGAGACAAACAAAAATATGGAAACAAGGAAGCAAATGTTGTAAGTAAATCATATGACAATGCTTTAATTTTTTCCATAGATAATGTTAATGATTCTTGGGTAATATATTCAAGGCCTTCACTTCATGCTACATCCCATAGAAATTATTTTCTTGATTATGTCCAAAGGGATTTTGGACTAATATATTTAGGTGATAATGAACTCTGTCAGATTATTGGAAAGGGTAGAATAAAACTAAATTGCAAAATAGAAATTAGTGGCTACTATAAAATGTAAGGCATGTTCCAAAGCTAAGCAAAAATTTAACTTCAATAGGACAACTGGGAGATGAAGATTGTAGAGTTACTTTTACATAAAAATTTAATAAGGTTACTAAAGGTACATTAGTAGTAGCTAAAGGTGAAAATGTGGGCACTTTATACTTGTGTATTGGTAATATTGTTCCTTTTACATTAGTTGCTACAAGAAAAACTACAATAGGAAAAGTTGTTGCAAGAATAGCTATAGCAATTGTTGCAAGTTCAACAGCTGCTATAGGAATAATTGTTGCGGGTTCAACAATAGTTAAAGAAATAGTTGTTGTAGGTACAAAAACAATACTGTGGTATCATAGACTTAGGCATATGAGTGAGAAAGGTATGAAAATTCTTCACTCTAAGAAGTTGTTGTCAAGTTTGAAATATATTAACGTAGATTTATGTGAAAGTTGTGTTTATGGGAAGCAAAAGAGAGTGAGATTTCTCAAAGATGGGGAATAAAAGAAGAATGAGAAATTGGAGCTCACACATACAAACATATGGGGAGTAGTATCTTCTCTTGGTGGCTCTCGTTATTGTCACATTTATTGATGATGCAACTAGGAAAAACATGGGTGTATTTCCTAAAACAAAAATCAAAAGTATTTGAAACTTTTAAAAAATGGAAAAGCTTGGTTGAAATGAGACAGGAAAAAATCTTAAGTGTCTCAGTTTTTGACAATGGAGGCGAGTATTGCAGCAAAGAATTTGAATCTTACTATTCATTTAATGGAACTTTTAGGCATAAGATAGTTCAAGGAACTCCACAAGAAAATAGTGTGGCTAAGAGAATGAATAGTAAAATAATGAAATGTGCAAGAATCATGAAATGAAACTCAAAATGCAAAGAAATAGGAGTAGTGTGCTTACTTGAAGCATCCAATAAAGCATGATATGTTGATTTTACCCCTAGCATAAAATGGTTCAAAGGTGGATCAGCTGGAACAAGGCCCAAAGAAGACAACCCATCAAGAGTCACAAAAGTCATTGTAGACCCTAGACCAAGTCCTCCTCCAACTCCTCATCCCCATAATTACTAAAACCTATAGAGAGAAATATTTATTTCAATATAAAATATGGATATTATGCACCAATATGAGGAAACAAGGTGATATCGTATCCTTTGCATGAACTTTGACTATACAAACAAAAGGTTTGTCCTTATTCATACTAGACATAATAGAACCTTGTCAGATATATGTGAGGAAGTAAGACTTATAGCATGATATTCCTAGTAAAAAAAAGTTATTAAATGACCTTATACACAAAGGATAATTGTTTATGTAAGAAGGAATTCTAACACACACAAGGTAAGTATTTGATTTGGTAATGTTACAAGAACATACCCAAAACATTACATATGAAAATAATGATCATGCTTCATTCTATTCTTTTCTAAACACACCAAGATATTGATAGTTCAATGTGGCCTTGAGTAAGCATTAAAAGGAGACAAAAAAATAATAACTGATAAAAAAACAACAACCATCATATCTCTTGCCACAAGGGGTATGCTAATATTGGATTTTTATTGTTGTAGGTAGGTAAATTCATTAAGGCATGGAGTGGGATGATGATATAATGATTAGACAATAGGTATGTAAGTAGTAGGTTGATTCAACTGTGGTTTTTGCTTGTGATTTTCTTGAAATCTCAATTTTTTGCATGATGTGTAGGTTTTTTTTTGAGTGTTAGGTTTGGGTGGTGATGGTTTATTATGGATGGGATGGAAATTTATTTGTGTATATGTTTGTGAATATCAAAGCACATATTTGTTGTTTGGTTGGTTTATTGATGGGTTGCAATGATGTTAATGATAATGATAAAAATTTAGATTATAAGTTGAGAGATGAGATCATGATGATGGAATGATTTAATGATGAAATGATTAGGATGATAATAATGATAGTGATGAGCAATTGAGTGAGATGAATATGGAGAGATACCAAAGACCATTTAGGATTTTGTCTCTAGCCAAGCTAAAATCGATTGATTGATGATAGTGATAACGTTATTGATGATAAAAACAATGCATGGATTGTCTTGTTAGTGATAAAAACAATACAATGATTAAGAAGGATACATCCCAACAATGATAGGTTGGATAAAGTGGATCAAGGTTTGTATCAAGGCTATGAAAAAAACATAGATGATTTAGATATGATATAATTTTAGATTGCATGGCAAGATGATATTGATTGAAATTTTATTGATTATCAATGATGAAGGATAGATAATAGGAAATTTTGTTTGATTTTATGGTGAAAATTCTCAAAAAAATTATAATTTTTTTGGTAGGTATCCAAATCACTAAGTGATCCAGAAGATAGATATCAAGATTTATTCTAAAGAAGGATGTCATCACCTTCCTTGATGTCTAATGAGGCATGGAACACTATGAATGTATGAGTGGAATAGTGTGATGGAAATGGATAGGTAAAGGATGGGGAGGATGGATTATTATGGAAATGGATCTAAGATAAGGGATTTAACTTCCAAGGACTATCTTGCAATGAGATAACATTTTTTATCCAAGCTAAGGGGTTGGATAGGGCTATGTATGTGATGACATGACATTAGATGGTATGTGGTCAAAAGAAATGACCATGTCAAGAGTTTTCCAAAAGAAAATTTTGAAGTGTATGCCTCTAATCTTTATCAAGATCAAGATGGATAGGGAAGATGGATGGAAATTGCATTTATTGAATGGATGATGATGCATGGAAAAATAGTGTGATGGATGAGACAACATGATGCAAATTGGAATGGTGCACATAGATAATTAATTTTACACTTGACATCCATGAAAGGTTTTTCATCATGGTAATTTCCTAAAGCACCATAAGGACGGTTTTTACTATTGTATAAATTATTTCTCTTTAATTTTTCTATTTTTTTTCTTTTGAATGACCATCAACTATGTTGGATCACCTATGTACAAATTATTTCTCTTTATTTTTTCTCTTTTTTTTCTTTTGAATGACCATCAACTATGTTGGACCACCTATTGGTGTTGATGTAGACATTATTGTCATGATATTCCACTAGTGATCTACTTTGAGGAGTTGGCTTTCTAAGATGATTGCACTTGTATATAACCCATGGATGTTATTGTTATCTTTGTTGAGGGTTGGATTTATTTGAATACAAACATTGCAATAGAATTTCATTAGAGTCCTTAAATAAAGTGTTGTTGCCAAGACACAATGAATGTGGGAATTAGGATTTTTGGATTTTAGGTGAGATGTTGGATTATGATGGGTGATAGTTGATGTGGATGGATTATTTGGCATTTAAGATGTAGGCCAAAATTGTGATGGGGGATGATGGAGTTTGGATGTCAAATTTGGAGTGCGTTTGGAACCAATAGTTTTATACACCTTGTGTGTTTGGATTGAAGACTATTTTGAAGGGGGTAGATAGTTGTGATAAGTGAGAGGCATTTTTTGATGTGGCTCCATGTTTTTATCAACTATTGGATTAGGATTTGGTGATTTTATTGATCCAATTTTCTTACGATCCATTTTAACTTCATGTGTCTAATTTGACTTTTGGATTCTATAGTGTCATAAAATTGAACCTTGTGGCAATTTCACACTTACGCATTTAGGCCCGCCACATTTATGAAAAAAACCTATAAGTTAGAATTTCATGATTCTAACTTCATAGATGACAACGATGAAGAACCAATAGCCTGAATGCCTAAATTGCGTAAATTTTTTAGGACACTTGTGCGATGTGTAGATGTCTTCGTAACACACTAGTGTCCCCAAAATTTATGAGATTCAAATGTGAATATTTCATGTCCCTTGCCTATGGAACACATCATAGTGAAAAGGAAGCATGTGTAATGGCTCCTCCCACCCATGTAGCCTCACAAAGCTCTTTTTTTCACTCTCATTTCTTATATGGAGCTCTCTTGGATAACTTTTTTATCTTCTTGCTCTCTCTCACTCTCACATTCTCATAGTGAAGCTTTGCTGGATTTCTCTCTCAAGCAATAGTCAAGGCTTCTCTTGCATCTGTATCCATCACATATATCAATCCAAGAGGGGAGCCACAGGCTATTGGTAATGCTCTCTTGTTATCTTATCTTGCCTATTTGATATCATCCATTATATTTATGAAAGGGGTTCTCCTTGTGGGCTTTGCTTCTATAACACGTCTTTTACATTTATGATAGGGGTTCTCCTCCTTTGCGGGGTTTTTACCTATCACACGTCTTTTACTTTATGCATTTATCTAACCCAATCATATCGTTTGTCTATGGAGGTGCAAAACCAAAAACATGGGTTTGATTGAGGCAAGCCTCGAAACAACCCCCAACATTTTGGATTTTGGGTCCTTACTATTTGTTTCATTAGAGACGATAGCATGGGGCATAGATGTCCTCGCGACGCATTTTCATTTGTGGTTGAGAGATAATCCTCTTGAGGGTAAAATCTATAATTTTTGTACTTTCCATTTTTGTACACAAAAGATTTTAATTTTTTCATTCATTCTTGTAATTAAGTGATTTTGTTATTCTTATTTGTGGCTTAGCATTAAGCCACTCAAATTGTACAAACATTCTTCATTCTTTATCCCATAACCTAAGATTTGATCTTTGAGGTAATTGAGGGTTATTTTATCCTTTAGACCTCATTGTATTGAGGGTAGAAAATCCCCTCCTTTACATTTTGGTGAACCAGACGTGAAGGAAATCATGTAAGATCTTTTTCTTCAAAATTTTAATGCTTTTGAATGAATTTTCTAAGAGATATTTTGATATGTTGGATTGTGCCCTAGATGATTTCTTAGGGGCATCTCCTTCTACACAAAAATCTATTAAACAAACTTCTTTATTAAAACCTTCTTCGCAAGTTGAAGAAATGTATTTGTAGTCTTTGTTGCCCCTCAAAAGCATAAGGGACCGATCATTTATATGACTCCAATTAGCCCATATCCTAAAAGAATTCATTCTATTCATGGGGTTCCTATTCAAAGTGACACGCTGGACCTTTACACAAGGTTCATGCAATCTAAGGTTCCCTCTTATAGAGTGGTAGCCTATATTTACAATACTAGAAGGAATCAAAAAAATGTTAATCAACCTATTTCTTTACCACCTTCACAACCAAGCCTTCCTCGAGCACTTATACCTGTAACTAAGCCACCAAGTGAGTATGATCTTGTCGAGCAACTTCGTGTTACTCCTACCAAGATCTCACTTTGGTAATTTCTTCAGACTACTCTAGTATATCAAGGTATGCTTTAGGAAGCCTTGCAAAAGATACTTTTTCCTTCTTCTACTAGGGCAATGAATTTTAATGCATTAATAGATCATTATTTTGCAATTTTTTTGAATATTACGTTCCATGTACATGAACTCCCACCTTTAGAAGTGTAGAGGAGGGGGACCAACTGCTCAGGACTCTAGGTCATGAGAGGTTCTAGAAAAATAGGCTACCCTAATCTACCTCAAGCTAAGGGATTTTTTAAGATACGTTTGATGTTTAAAGGAGTGAAAAGGAAGGAAAACTGATCTACCTCTTTCCTTCTGTCAACCTGAGAATCTCAAGAAGTCAGGTAAGCATATTGTTAGAGTTCGGACTGTGACTTAGGTAGTTCACTGGCAGAGGACTACAACGCAGGAGACAAGTGACAACACAATATGTTATAATTTGTACAGAGAAAAAGCACAAATTACAAGTGGAAAGCTAAGGAAACCTACTAACAACCTAACAGATGTGATTTAATGCAATAACAAAAAACATAGAGTAACTAAACAACTGTATAGCAAGAATAATACTTTAACTTGATCTAATCTACAAATTGACAAAAGGGAGTGAGGAAAGCGCACCTTCCTACCCATGAGTTGATCTCTTTGAGGTCTTCACATGATGAGCAACCTACACATATAAGAACGAAAAAAAATTGGGGCTATGTATAGAGGACTGTAGCAGTCAATCCCCTACTTTGGTGTTTCCACCTCCATGGACAACCAATATACCAACTATATGAGAAATGTGATAAAGAGAGATGTTGAAATAAAGGTAGTAAGCACTATGCTAAACAAAAAATTGCTATGAAAAGAATACGATAATACAAGAGAAAGGGAAAATGAAGTGATATCACCTTCAACCACATGCACCCAAGGAAAATGGGAGGAGTGAGCTCACAAGCTTACAAATGTCGGCGTTTCTACAACAAAGAGGAGATTGAGTCCACAAAACACCAACTTGTAGCTTCAATGGAGGTGAGAATGTTATGAATGAAGTGAAAAGAGTGTGTAGATAGTTTCCAAGAATGAATGAGATCCAGAGAGAACCAAAGAAAGAAAGAGATAGTAATTTGAAGATGAAATTAGAGGTAAAGGAGTTGGTCAAGGGAGTAGAGACGTTACTCTTCATTTCCAATGGAGAATTATAACGCCTTTGCAGATTCTAGAGGTAGGAATCTTGTTAGGACAACAACGCACCACACAAAAATCCATGCACTACACTAACTTCCTTGACATAATATCCTCCATTGACACAAAAAATAACTTCCAAGTGGATGGGGAGCGAATGAAGGACATGCAATTACATTATCAAACTTTATTTTCTAAGGTAGGAGGTACATAAACGTGGAATTTACAAGGGGTGCAAATTCACACCATTATATTTTTCCCCCACTTTAGTGAGCATAAGTGTCAGCGAATGCACAATAAAGTAGAGTGAAAGTTGAGAAATGTATACCTGAATCGTCGAGGAAGTAGACTGCAATCTAATACACCTGGATGCATGGGAAGAGGAGATGGCTCCACAAGTTCTCATTCCTCAGGAGAGTTGAACAAAATGCGTTGTAGGCCCTCAGACCTACAAAAGGTGAACAAAATTATTTGTAGTTTCTCAATCCCATAGAGGTGGTGCCATAGGTGCTTAGTCATGAGGGATGTTAGATGTGAAAGGCTCTGTAGAGTTTGATAGGCCCTTATAGGTGCTCAGTTTTGCAAGGAAAGCTCGAGGTGCTCTGTCCTCCAAGCTTGATTGAAAGAGTAGCTTCATAGGTGCTTGGTCTTGTAAAGCAACATGTTAATCTATAGAAAAAACATGTTAGATAACAAAAATCTATGTAGGCAGATAGACAGTCACACAAACAACCAACAATTGGAGAAGAAGCTTTCAAAGGGGTCCACTCAAGTAATACTCTAAAAGGCGATAATTTTTTTTTGCAGTGATTCTAGTATCAAGGAATCCTTTCAAAATATCTCTTTCAGCAAGGATTTTGAAAGGAAGAATGCTCCCTCACAAGGGAAATTTTTTAGACTTCTTCATTAGAAAAAGTACTCCCTTCTCGAAGGAAAGTTTTCAGATTCTTTCTTTACAAATCTACGACGAAAGAAAAATTCCACTAGGGTTCCTTGTTGAAGAATGAAGTTTTTTAAAAAATAAGGGATTTTCAATGAGGGATTCGCTGGCCACCAAATACACCTTTTTGAAAATTGAAGTAGTATGGTAGCTCCCCCTTAGGATGGTGTGTGTTGAACACAAAGACACATGACATCCTAAGGAGAGAGAAGAAAGTGATGTTGTGGCCCGTGATACACGATGAGATGTAAACCTGGAAATGTTGTTGGACACGTGAGGGACAACACATAGGCACCACAACATCACGAAGCAAGCAAAGCAAAGAGAAATATAAAAAGACAATGTAAGCAAAAATAAAGAAATCAAGAGACAGATGATTTGATATTTTGGGATCAGAACTGCTCATAGATATAGATAGATAGATATAATATAATAACATATATGAATTGTTATCAATCCCATACTATATTAGATCATATGAAGAAAGGTATGTGAAAAGAAAAGAAAAATAAAAAATTGGGTCAACATGGAAGGGAGGCCTAAATGCCCCCAACACTTTGCATCGTCCCTAATTGTTGAAAATCAAGACACAACAAAGAGAAGGATGATGTAACAAATAGAAGTTAACAAAAAAAAACACTCCTATATCTTAGCACCTACAAGGGTGAAAAGCGTCCTCCAAGAACACATAAAACAAGCGTGGGGGAAACACAACACACACACAAATCTAATCTATAGGTAAAGAAGAGGTTCCCTCCTAGTCCTCATCAACCAAGAGGTCATCGTTCTCCCAATATAGATCATTATAAGGGGAAGGAAAACAAGACTACAAGGGTGGGATAGCAAGGGGAGTACCCTCCGAATCTCCTATGAAAAGATCCAAGGAAGAGGGCCCCTCGAGGTCTTCTTTGCTCAACTCCTATGAGGTAAACATCATTGATTTAGTAAAATCGTTGACAAAGCCGAGACAATGTCCACTGAGTTGAACATGCACTTTACGAGAGTGCTATGTGTCAATTGAGTGGGTGACGAAGGAGGTGCCCAAGATCCACTGCCGACCTTACTAAAAGACTCGGCGACAATGATGAACTCAAGGGATGTCGGGGTAGCCTCCATCACTAAAACAACACAAGCCAACACATAACCAACTTCCAAAGAAGATGATACCTTCTTCCGACCCCTATTAGAAGAAGGGTCATCCTCCAACTTATGCTTCATCGGGGATGTGAGATCCCCATGGATGAGGTGAAAGGAGAGGAGGAAGAGGAAAAACCATAACGTACACCACCAAGGTATTTGGCATATCCATGGGCTTAGGAAAATGTGAGATTTCTGGAAGGGACATCAAGAGAGGAGGATCAACTGAGGGAGATGAAAAATTTCACCCTTTTAGGGTGAGGGTCATCCGTGCTTGTAGGGGGATCCAAAAGCAAGATCGAGGCAATGGGGACCAAAGCAAAAGGGGCGAAAGAGGAGGGAACAATAGGAGACACCTAAACAGGAGTTGTTGGCTCCCCTTCCTCCTTCTGTAAAGCAACCTGCTTAGTGGCCAAAGCCATCCTTTGATGCTTACGCTGTTGGATGTTGTGGATATGGTTGCTGATATGTGGTTGTCATTGATGTCAACACTATTATAATTTGGTGCATTGAAGACTGTATATGTCAAGGATATTGAGAAAATTGTAAAAGAAAGTATCTTTGGTTCCCAGTGGAACAGTGCAAGTCAAGAAGGAATTGTGTTCTTTACGTTGAAGATTAGTTGATGTGGATTAAAGGGTTTACTGTTGAATGTTTCTAGATCATCTACCGGAAGCTTCAGAGGTCTGCATGAAGTTTTGAGTATGTTGTGGTCTGAAAAAGTGTTGTTGGTCTATGTCAGTGTTCTTGAATGAAGTTTGTGTAATTCTTGTTCTCTCAGTTGTTGTGAACACTTCTCTATTGTTTCTTGGTGTTCTATGGTGTCTCTAGATCATTCTCTATCTTTGTGGTGTGTCCACATTATTCAGAGAGTTCATGGTTGAAGATCTTTGTGCGCATGTTCAGTTTCTATTGTTTCTGGCGGACATGTTGGTGGTAGTGTGTTGTGGATCTGCAAGGTGTAATTAATTAAATTATTTTTGTGTTGGAGATATTAATTTGGGTCTCCACTATGTTGTGGATGACCTTGGTGGATTCAGATTAAAATTTTATTTGTAAATCCGGGCTGACATTACAAATATATTTTATCTTTCTTTGGCCGACGAAGTAGTGATGGAATTTCGTGTAGCGGATATATAAGGGTGACTAGTTCAGTGTTGGTGATGATGCTTCATGTGCTCCTGTGTGTGTATGTGCTAATATCATTCAATTTCTAAGCAGAGTGTGAAGAAGTGTTGAGCTTAATTGGAACTGTAATCAGGCTTGTGAAGAAGCTATTTTCTCAGTTCACAAATCTTGGATGGTTTTAATCCAACCCTATTGTTGGACAGTGAGTCCTCCTTTGTAATTGAGTAGTGAGCTCTAGGCAGTGTGCCTGAATGCATGTGCATTCCCCTTATTGTTTCTTTTACACTTCTAGCAGAGTATAATCTTGTGGACTAACATCCACCGTGGTTTTTCCCCAACAGGGTTTCCACGCAAAAAAATATGTGTTATTTGTCTCTCTGATGTGTTGATTGTTTATCGTTAATTGCTTACTCATCAGATCTAAGGTCAAGTTAAAATTAAAAGGGAGAGTTTTAGTTTTTGTCACAACTGATTCACCCCCCCTCTCAGTTGTGTGTCCTTGTTTTTCCAACAATTGGTATTAGAGAAGGTTCCTCTGAAGAAAGTCTAATTGCTTGAGGTGATCTGAGATGGAAACAACATTCAAGAAGGACAGTCCTAGATTTGATGGCTCTAACTATTCACTGTGGAAAGTTAGGACGCAATGTCACTTAATGTGTAGTGGTGATGCTATCTGGAAGATTACTAAAAATCAATATGTCATTTCTCAAAATGGTCCCTCTATTGCTAATGAGATTTGTATGAAGGAGGTGCATAGGTGAAGATTGCTAAGCTACAAAGCTTGAAAGGCAAGTATGAGAATTAGAAGATGGGTGAAGATGAAAATATCACTTCTTTTATGTAGAGAGTAAATGAGATAGTGATGGGTATTACATGTGCCAGTGGTTCTGTGGATGAGGATGAAATTGTGGCTAAAGTACTCAGATCCTTGCCTCCCTCCTAAAAAATGAAGGTTCATGCTATTGAAGAATTCAAATCAGTAAACAAGTTGACAAGAGATACATTGATTGGGAAACTTGCTACCTTTGAGATAAGTGAGTTTGGTGAATCCACACCAAAGAATGAATATGCATTTAAGGCTACTGTGTCTGGAAACAACAAACAAATATATAGTCTAAGAGAGAGTTCCAGGAAGGTATCCAAGTATGATGAAGAATTGAAACAACTCAAAGATAAAGAAAGAGAAGTAGAAGAACTGGAAGCGTTGATTGCAAAGCAAGAAGGCAGAGGAAAAGGTAAGTATGAAGATGTATTACCTATTAAATGCTTTTCATGCAGTAAAATAGGTCATTTTACATCAAGCTGTCCTGAAAGAGTTCCTAGATCTAAACCTAAGAAGTCTAGATTTCTGAAGAGATGCTACTTTGCTGAAGAAGCAGTGACTGATGAAGAATCTGATAAAGATAATGGAAAAGAATATGATTTGGCTTTCATTGCTACCATTGAAAATAATCCCGTGACTACTAAATCTACTAAAGATGAAAAATCTCTTGTAGCTCAAGTTGAAGAAAAAGATGAGTGGGTCATTGACAGTGGATGCTCACATCATATGACTGGTGACAAAAGCAAATTTGTGAGTCTGAAACAATATGATGGTGGAGTTGTAAGATTCAAAGATAACAATGCTGGTGTGATTCGTGGAAGAGGATCCATTTGCCTTGGTGGTAAGGACAACACTGATGATGTCCTCTATGTTGAAGGTCTGAAGCACAATCTATTGAGTGTTGGATAGATGGTTCACAAGGGATATGATCTATAGTTCAAAGACAAAAGATGTAAGATACGTGGAAGTTCCGGAAACTTGATTGCAATTGGAAAACAAACACAAGGTAAGATTTTTCATTTGAATACTGCTAGTAGAAGTTGCTTGATTGCTTAGATAGATGAAAGCTGGTTGTGGCATAGGAGATTGTGTCATGTAAATTTTGACAACATTATCAAAATAAGTTCTGCTCAAGCAGTAATAGATCTGCCTAGATTAGTAAAGTTTGCTAATGTAATCTTTAAGGAATGTCAGATGGGTAAAAAAACTAGAGTCTCTTTCCGGAGCAAACATTTTAATTCAAATAATTTGTTGGAACTGCTACATACTGACCTTTGTGGTCCTTCAAGAGTCAGAAGTATTCATGGAGAAATGTATTTCATGTTGGTTATTGATGATTACTCTAGAATGATTTGGGTTTCCTTTTTGAGAGAAAAATGTGAAGCTCTAGAGAAATTCAAATGCTTCAAGGCTATGGCATAAAATGAGAAAGGTTTGAAAATCAAGTGCCTAAGATCTGACAGAGGTGGTGAGTTCATTTCTAAGGAATTTAACTCTTATTGTGAGGAACATGGAATTAAAAGACAACTATCTTCTCCCCGGACCCCTCAACAAAATGGAGTTGCAGAGAGAAAGAATAGAACAATTCTGGATGCTGCCAGAACCATGATGATGGAAGGAAATGTGTCTCAGATGTACTAGAGTGAAGTGGTAAGTACTGCTGTGTATACCTTGAACGGAGTAAATGTGAATGGAAATTATGGTAAGACCCCTTATGAGTTATGGTTTGGTCACAAGCCTACTGTTAAGTATTTCAAGATCTTTGGAAGTAAGTGTTATATCAAAAGAGATGATGATATAGGAAAATTTGATGCTAGAAGCGATGAAGGGATTTTCCTAGGTTACTCTACTAAGAGCAAGGCATATCGGTGCTATAATAAGAGACTGAGAAAGATGGTTGAAAGTGCAAATGTCAGAGTTGATGAGGACTCTATCAAGTCATCCAGACAATGCAACTATGATTCAGATGAAGAAAACACAAGTCAAGTGAAAAGCACTCAGACATCGAATCTACTTCAGATTATTCCATATGTTCTGGTGAAGAAACCTCAATTTGTTTCGGTAAATCAAGTCAGTCAAGAAGCTCAAACAAGTGCAAAAGCACAAACAAGTGGAAGCATAGAAGCAAGATCTGAAGAATTAGAAGTCGAAGAAAGTCCCAAAACTCCAAGATATGTAAAGATGAATCATTCTGAAAGTCAAATCATAGGAGATAAGAGTAAAGGAGTGCAAACTAGAAGAAAAATTGTAGAAGAATATTGTCTAATATCCAAGATTGAACCTAAGAGTGTCACTGAAGCCTGTCAAGATGCACATTGGATGAAAGCTATGAAGGAAGAGCTGACACTGATTGAAAAGAATGTCACATGGCTACTGGTTCCTAGGCCTAAAAACAAAAATGTGATTGGTACCAAATGGGTATTTAGAAACAAGCTGAATGAAGAAGGTGAGGTGGTCTGAAATAAAGCAAGACTGGTATGTAAAGGCTATTCTCAAATGGAAGGTATTGATTTTGAAAAGAACCTTTTCCCTTGTAGCTAGAATTAAAGCTGTAAGATTATTTCTTGCTTATGCTGCACATAAGAATTATAAAGTCTATCAAATGGATGTGAAGTCTACATTTCTGAATGGAGAACTAGAAGAAGTGTACATTAAACAACCGGATGGTTTCCAACTAATAGACAAGGGAGATATGGTTTGCAGATTGAAGAAAGCTCTATATGGACTTAAGTAAGCCCCCAGAGCATGGTATGCTAGATTGGACAAATATCTACTTAAGCTTGGATTCACAAAAGGTACTGTTGATAGCAAGGGTGATTATAGAAGTTTTTGTCGATGATATCATTTTTGGAGGAGATGATAATCTATGCATGAAGTTTGCTAATGAAATGAAGAGTGAATTTGAGATGAGCATGATTGGTGAGTCAAAGTTCTTTCTGTGTTTACAAGTCGAATCTAAATATTGAAGTTTGGATTCCAAACCATATGTGTAAGCTGAGATGAAGAAACCTCAATTATGTATGTATTCGGTAAAAGGAATCAAGTCAGTCAAGATGATAGCTTGTGTGAATATAAGTGCAAAAGCACAAAGAAGTGGAAGCTCAAGTGATATGCAACAGATCAGAGTGATAGGAGTTATTAGAAGTCAAGAAAGTCCCATTTGACTCCCTAAGATATGTAAAGATGAATCCCCTATTAAGAATTAAAGAAGTCAAATCATAAGGTGGTATGAGTGGTTCAGGAGTTTAAACTAGAAGAAAAAGAAGTGTAGAAGAGTATTGTCTAATATGATCAAGATTGTGGGTCAGAAGTTCTTTTTTTGGGGATATATGAGGGTCGACTTCACTTTGATTGTAGAGGTCTCTTGTTTTTGTGCCTTTATGATATTGGGGAGGAAGGGTATTCACGCAAATTGTGGCTGAGCTGAACATGCTTTCACTTAGTATATCAGATCTCTTGTCACTTGATTTTTGTTATCAATGCCCCAATGTGTGATAGAGCTTAATTGGAAAATCCTCGACCAGGGGCAACTTACTTCTCTCAAAGCATCTCTGCTTATTCTATCATTAGAGTTTCCTTTATGGAAGAAGCACTTCAACTTCCCAATAGGAGGAAGCAGACGTAGAAGTACTATGAGGACAGGGATAGGATCCAAAGGACGAATGCATCTTACTGGAGGGACACTTCGGAAACTAGGGGTGCCATACTTCACTCTGCAGTCACACGGGATAATTTGAACATGGCAACATTCACAGTCCTGGGCTTCAAACCAAGACCTCACCGCTGGAGGTAGAAAGGAATCCCATCATGTGTACCAGAGGGTTCTCTGCTTGTTCACTCGCATCTATCCTTCTTTCTATTGAAGGTGCTCTACCTCCTGTGGGTTCACAAAAGTAGAGGAGGCTCAAGTGCCTCAATCTCCTTTTATGGCATTAGGTCTTCTCAACACATACCTATAGCCTTGGAAAAATGCAATAAAAAAGTGAAAAGAATAGCTTCAAAGGGTTGAAAGCAAGAGTTGGGATCCTAACATGCCAATACCAATACAAAGATAATGCAGATCTTCCCACAAAAAAGGTACTCATTAAGGTCTTGTGGAGGAAGGAGCGAGCCAACATAAAAAAAATGAATTGCATGGAATTCAAGGTTAATCACCAAAGGATGATGATAATAGAGTGTGATTGTCATTGCCTGATGCGATATCCTTCACAATAATAAAATGTGGATCTGTATTATACTTCCTTAGTATAAAGAAATTACCATTAAGATGGTTTAATTTTACATTTAAAGTCTTCCCTTATGGATAGATATAATTGACTATGCATAAGTAATGAAAAATACAAAAGAAGATCCACTCCAATACCCATCACAAATCTCTTGTAACTTCCTAATTCTACTGAGAGCAGAATGATTTCCAACTAATCTAATTTAGGAGTTCACCAACATTCCAGAATATACTCAAGATACTTATAAGATTTAATGAAGAACAATTATTTGATTCAATGTATTTTATAAATTTGGTTATGAAGGAAAAGGTTGTTGACGTAATGAGCAAGGTATTAAAATCCCCTTAGAGGTAGATCCATGTGACTCTAAAGTTGGACTTGGATACCATCCCACAACCTCTGTGGTAAAACCACATGGTTGAATTTCAACATGGTTTCTATTGAATCTCATCCTCTTAAATTGGTTATCTGGAATAAATTGAAGCAGACTTCAAAGAAGTCTTTCTAAATTTTTTCTCTTTCGATGAAGCTCTAGAAGACTTCTTGGGTGTCTACTCTAACCTACCTTCCTATCATCATAAACAATGATTCCCATATTTCTTTAATAGATGACATATTTGGAGAGTTCATTATGAGTTTTGATTAGAAGGATTCTTTATCTAATACGGTTGATAATGTCTCTATACCTCATCCTGAAGACCGTAGTACTCTCCTCAAAGGGGATACTTTTAATGTTTTCATGGATCCTAAATCTTCGAAAAAGGTGATTAAGATTGAAAAATGTCTCCTTCAGAAGAACCTAAACAACATGCTAAGTTATTACATTCTCATCCTACTATATTTGCTTGGTCATATGAGGACATGCTTGGTATTGATGAATCTATGGTAGTTCATAATATCGTCTTATGTCCCGATGTCAAGCCTGTCAAATAGAAGATCCATAAAATTAACCCCGAGGTTGCTTTATTAGTCAAGATTGAGATAGAAAAGCTTTTAAAAGTTAGTTTTATTTGTCTTATTGACTATTCACCTTGGATATCGAATATCATCATTGTTAATAAACCTAATGACCATATTTGTATCTGTATTGACTTTCGTGATCTTAATAAGGCTTCTCTTGAGGATGATTTTTTGTTGCCTAATATTTGTAAGATTTTGGATTCGACTATAGGCAATGCTAATGCCTTGTTATCCTTTATTGATGGATTCTTAGGCTATAATCAAATCTGTATTAACCTGAAAGATCAGTATAAGACTACCTTCACTACCCCTTGGAGTACATTTTGTTATGTAGTCATAACATATGGATTAAAGAATGTTGGAGAAACTTAACAATGGATGATGACTCTTATATTTCATGATTTCATTCATAATATTTTAGAATATTATGTCAATGACATCTTGGCTAAGTCTACAACTCACCAAGATCACATTGAGAATCTTCATCTTATCTTGAAAAGGCTTTGAATCTAAAAGATGAGACTAAATTCTCTTCAGTGTAGCTTCGACGTGGATATTGGAAATCTTTTAAGATTTATTATCTCCCATAATGAATCGCATGTATCCACCTAAGGTGTAGTTTGCAAGGGAAGATTCAGGAAATTAATAGATTCGTATCTCAATTGGTTGACTGTACTCTTCCATTCATGTGCTTGTTGAATAAAGATGTCCATTTTTGATGGGATGATGAATGTCACAAGGATTTTGAATCTATCAAGAGTTATTTGGCTAATCCTCTCATCTTGATGCTAGTTATATAGGATAAACCCTTTTTTCATTATATTTATGCATCACCCTATGATTTAGTAGCTTTGTTAGCTCAAAATGATGATTATGGTAAAGAAAGAGTGGTCTACTAAATTAGTCATATTTTGGTTGATTATGAAACTCAGTTGCTATGAAAAACAATGTCTTGCTCTTGTTATGTTATTGACTCATGTGATCATGAAATGTAATCTTCTTAAAAATTTATTTACAAGGAATGATCTTTCACGAAGTTTAGAAAAATGAGTGATGTTTCTCTTTTAGTTCGATATTAAGTTTGTAACTCAAAAGGCAATTAAAGGATAAGTTGTCATTGATCAATTGGTGGAAGCTCCCTCACCTCAACCTTTTCCTAACTTAGATGGATTGGGAACCTCAAGATGTCAAACTAGCTCCAAGGCACTCACCCGAAGGGAAACCAGTTCCTCTATCTTTTCAATTAGAATTTTACTGCACTAATAATATCATTGAGTATGAAGCCCTTGTTGCTAGCTTATGTGCCATAATAGCATGGTGAATTTGAGCTCATTTTAAATCAGATCATAAGAGTGTATCAAGCTAAGTAGAGCAATCTATCTCAATATTGAGATTTGGTTTTATCCTTGATTGATCTATTCTCTTCTTTTACCATAGATAGTGTCCCTAGGAGAGAAAATTGCTACGTGAATGTAATGGCATGTGCAACTTCCCTTGTACCCTCAAATGATATTGTAGATGAGTACCCTTTTGTGGTTCAAACTCTCCACTCTCTTGCTGTCTTAGATCAACTTGAACCTGATAGTCATATATGTGCTCATGTAGACTTATGGAAATGGTATTCTTGCATCTATAATTATCTGAAGATTGAAAAATTTCCTGATGATGCAACTCAAAACACTCATGTCCAGATACAACAACTTTCAGGTCAATACGTTGTTCTATCTAATGTTCTTTATCAAAAATCTTGTAATAGTATTCTTCTTCGATGTATCACCAAGGGTGAAATACCCCTTTCCCTTGAAGATCATTTGGACTCTAGGGGTGGAAATTTTGGTGGTAAATCCTTAGTGCATAAACTGATTCATATGGGATATTATTGGAAAACAATGGAGCAAGACTCATTTTCCTTTGTCAAGAAATTCCCTTAGTATCAACAACATAGCAATCTTATTCGAGCTCTTGTACAAGAGCTTCATAATTAGACCTCTTTTTGGCCATTTGCAAAATGGGGATTGGATATTATCGAAAAAATATTAACTCCTTCTAAGGGACACACCTTCTTGATCATAGCTACTGATTACTTTACGAAATGGGTTGAAGCTATTCTACTTCGATCCACTAATGCTGAAGCAATCTATAGGTTTCTTCTAAACAATATTATTGCTCACTTTAGATTGCCCTCTACCCTTGTTTTTGACAATGGTACCTCATTTAAGAACAAAGAGGTAAAGCTATTCTTAGATAAGTTTCACATTCAATGTCAGTTTTCTACACCTTACTATCCTCAATCTAATGGCCAAGCAAAATTATCTAATAAAACTCTTAAACTAATTCTCTAAAAAATAGTGAATAAACATAGTAAAAACTAGCATACTCAATTGACGTATTCCTTATGAGCCTATCACACAAGTGTTTTTATGGCTACTGGCACAACTTCGTACAATCTTGTGTTTGACATTGAGGCTATTATGCCTTTAGAGTTGGAAATTCCATATTTATGAGTTTTCCTTAAAGGGTTAATTGACGATGATACTTACCATGTTGAATGTCTAAATCAGCTTGAATTGCTCGATGAGTGTCAATTAAAGGCCCTCGATCATTTTCAAGTGTACCAAAATTTTATTTCTAAACATTATAATCAAGGTGTTCTTTCTTGTACCTTCAAGGTGGGTGATCTTGTTCTTTATGAGAATTAGAGAAATGTAAATGTGCTACCTAATCAAAAGGGGAAGTTTAGCCCTAATTGGTTGGGTCCTTATATAATCACCTCTATGTATGGTTTTAGTGCATATGGATGGTACTCTAAAATAACCAATCAATGTAATGTATCTTTTTCGATATTATGCATGAAGTCTATGTGGCATTTGCATGATGATTGTCCCGTCTTTAGGGATCGTAGTCCATTATGCTATGCCATTTCTTCATTAACACATTATCTTTTTAATTTGTGTTATGATGTAAAAATGTGTATGCAATTAATTTCTTTTAGGAATTATTTATATACATGTGTTTTATTTTTATGCTATGTATCAGTGCATTATGTTTGATTAATTCTTTTATTCTACATAATTCATTTTATCTATATCATCAAACATCAATTAGATCATCATTGCATTCAATTAAGCATACATCTAGTGTGTGTTTAATTAGATCATGATAGCATCTAATCTAAGCATACATCCATAGCATCACCATACATGAAATGAGAGCATACACATAAGAACACGTGGTGTCATCCAAAATCTTATACATATACATATATATATGTATATATGTATATATACATATATATATGTATATATATATATACATATATATATGTATGTATATATGTATATATATATATATATGTATATATGTATACATATATACATATATGTATATACATATATATATACATATATACATATATATACATATATATATGCATATATATATGTATACATATATGTATATATATATATATATATATATGTATATACATATATGTACATATATATGTATACATATATGTACATATATATGTATATATATACATATATGTACATATATATTATATATATATGTAGTATACATACATATGTATACATATATGTATATGTATATATATATACATATATATATATACATACATACATACATACATATATATATATATATATATATATATATATATATATATATATATATCAAAACAATGTCATGTACATGTATCACACCACTATTACAAAATATGGTGTTTTTTAATCTATATATGAATATGTACATAAAAAATGCTATATAATGGTAATATGATAAAATAACCAAAACATCTATAGCCACCGAGGGCATGGCTACCAAAGCCCTTTGGTGCTGGAAGTGGCAGAGGAGTCTGTTGGATAGATGCATGTGAATGAGATTGGTGTGATTGAGACATGGACATACTCCATGATCGAAGTCCTCGTAGCTCCCCGCATAGCTTTCCCACTTTCTCTCTCAAGGATGTATGCACTCTACAAGTGTGTCCTCTCATTACCATGCCACTACCAGCTCATCTCTCAGTTGTACCTGATGATACTGGAGATCAGTGGGTGTTATCCTCACTACCTCCAACTGCCTCTTGAGGTCATTGACCTAGCTCTATAGAGTGTCACATTCCTACTTAACACTCTTAGCTCACATCACAGCTTGGTATTTCTCAATGAGCACAAAGAAGAGCTCTACACCCCTCTGATCTCACTACTCGATCATCACTATCAACTCCACAACACTCTACACCAACTCTACCTAGCTCTCCTTGTAGGCCATCCTCAAATGCACTACAGGCTCAAATAGTTGGGTGTGACGCCCTACTAAGGGATGCCTATAGGCATCAAGGACCTTCCCCCAAATCTAGATGATTGGGACCACCCCTGATATGCATCAATTAGTAAAGTCAAGCCACTCTTGTGTGAACACTACAACCAAAGAGAAAGTGGACGATATTAGCACTGCATCATCAAAACATATATATACATTATATATATATGTTTTGATATATATATATATATATATCAAAACATATATATACATTATATATATAATATATATATATATATATATACATATATAATGAAATGATTGAAATGAAAATAATATATATCAAATCAAATCCTTACCTAGATCCCCAACCTACCAATGTGGATCTGGGGGTGGAGCACTGCTAGTAGAAGCAATGCTTGGCCCTGTGGTAGCTGTAGAAGGTGGCATGACCGACTGGATGTCAGGTGGTACAATTGATATTGTAGGAATGCACACTAGTGATGCTACACATTATTGTTCCCTCAATCTCTCCTCTGCTTTACTCGCTACAACCTCACTCTCCACTCTGCCGCTCCATAATGCCTCACCCTCAGACCCCTAAGCACCAACATTTCCCACAAGGGCATTTGTTGGAAAAATTAAGGTAGGACCTACTATCAGCCAACTAACACACCAACATCATTGATTTCTAGGTCCTCAAGAAGGTCATCATCCTCCCCATCATCACCATTGAGTGTGACATCAATGATGGTAGGTCGAGGAATATCCCTCACTTAATCTACACTCCTATGTGACCATATGTACATGGGTGTGGCTAGTGGAATGGCCTGCACCTGGCCAAACCATTGTGGAACCCGATAACAGTAATATGGTACAATAATATGATCTGCATAATTGACCAGGAGTCTATCTCATTGCATCCTCTGTAGTTGCCTACTATTTGACGACCAGGTCCCTATATGCCTATACAGTCACTAGAAAACGTCACCGCTCCTCAAACTATCAAAAATCTATCGCTAAAAAAGTAAATCTTTGAGGTGCCATTCATGTAAAAATGGGTATGTGTGTGCTTGACGGTCACCCTACCCTAGGCACCGAGGATACCCATTGGCCATGTGCAGGTGATGTGCTCGAACACCCACACCTATAGAATCATGCAGGAAGTGATGTTGCGGTACTTGTAATGTACATACCACCTGAGGTCATAGTAGAGATGTGTTAGCATACTCTGATCCCATGCATAGATGTTCCTCCACTCCTCCATCACCTAAATACAATGGAAAAGGCCCCCGTGAAGGTGAGAGCCTTGCCCATCAATAGTGATGCATAGTACCACCATCACAATCATGACGTGATCTATTGGCAGCAGTGCCATGTGATCCTACTCCAACCACCTCATATAAATGTGGTTAGTGGTGTCCTTAGGAATGACATGGATGATACATTACTGTTATGCTTCCTACATATCTTGGGTTGTGTGCCCCTCCTCATAAGCCACCCACTCTCTCAGATGGGAAGTCAAAGGATGTGGTAGACATTCTTGAGAGTGACGGTCATCTCCCCTATCAGGAGATGAAATGATGAGGTGTTTGCATCCCACCTCTCCATCAATTCCATCAACATCAACACATATAAGTAGATCTTAGGCATGGTGTATACCCACCATAGCCCAAATTGTTGTAGAAAAACATAATCATTGACGGTGATCTCCTGGTTGTGACTCCTTGATAGTGTAAGAATCTCACTTCCCTCGTGTTGGAGATAAAAAAAATCCACCTTGGATTTCACATGCCTCCATTATCATTTCTCATTTCATTTTCATCATAATCCCCATTGCCCTTGATATTTCACTATATTTGGCATAAAACATACAAATTTTCCTGATATATATAGCTCTCAGACCTACCATTGTAAATAAAATAAAGTCTTGAAACATTATTCTGAGCAATTCCCCTTCCTAAAGTACTACCTCAACAATATAAGACCTATAGGCATGACAATACCATGTCAGCAGGAATCTCATCATGGTCTCATCGATGAACCGATGGAGGTAAACCAAAAAACATACACCATCGGTGAAACAACTTTCTATCGGGTGGACTTCTAACACGGTCTCCCCAATAGACCAACAAAGCTAACTAAGATGAATTCATTAGAGTGAGTGATACATATCAGTAGGACATACCTCATTGTCTCCCTGATATCCCAAGAAAAACATATCAGAGACACTAAAGCATATCAGGGAGAGATGACATTGTGTCCCACCAATGGACTGATACATGACATAATGAAGACATTTATTAAATCACAAATATGCAACGATAAGTAATATCGAGGAAACATAAAGCTATAAGGCTGACAGAAAATTAAGTCTCCCTGATACAACAATAAACAATCAAAAGCAAAGTGTATCAGAATGAATGATGACTATCGACAGGATATGAACAAGGGCTCCCCAGATGAGCTGATAACACATGAAGAGAAAGATCATATTATAAATGATCAAATATAAGCTAAGGAAAGGGATCAAAGGACTAAAGCGTATCAGGAAGAAATTATCTGGTGTCCCGACGATACCCTGAAGGAAAGATAAAGACATAAAGTTCATTGAGGAGAGAAGTGGATATTGGCGGGACTAAAATCATAGTCCCACCAATACAATGATGATGATTGTTTTTGACTAATGTGACAACTCAAGATATCGAGGAGATATTCAAATTAAATGATCTCCTTGATGACAAGAAAGAGAGCAAGTGCAACATTTATGAGCTAGAGTCGAGAAATGCATACCTCAAATTGATCTCATTTCTATCATTGAAAATTAGAAAAGCTTACAGAGACCAGAAGTGGAGTGAATGAGTTGGAGGTACCCCATTGCTGCACAGGCAGAGAGAAGCAAGCGTGATACAAGTATATGAAGCCCAACTGAGAAATTCCTTTGAAGTAAAAATAACTGTAAAGAGAAGTTAGGGTTTTGGATAATGGAAGGAAGCTCAGGAACACCACAAAACAAAAAACAAAAAATAGAAGTTAGAGTCTTAAACCAAGACTTGATCAATCAATGTCTTGGGTCAGGGTTGAGGCCTAAGAGGAGTGCACAATTAAATCCTTCCATGGACAAATTGTGGGATAAACACAAAGACTTAGGGGATGTGTGGACACCGCAAAGAGGGTATGAACTATTTATCTACCACTATAGAAAACAATATAGGTTCCAACCTGTCTGTAATCCATGGAAAATGAACTTGGGATATCTGGTTGTGCCTAATGTATTCGTTAATGTAGAGTTGGTTAAGGCACTGGATGCTAAGTATGACCCCAAACAATGAGCAATTCAATTACATGATGGGTCTGAATTCATTATCATCTCTAAAGAGTTCATTTCCATTTCTTCCAATTAGATTGCTATATGAGTGTGCCATTCATAGTAAAAGACCTCTTGATAGAATATCATCACATTGACACTAGCTATAAAAGGTGGAAATTTCCACTACATAGGCCGCGGGAGGAAGGGGATAGGCTAAAAAGGTTCTCCAACAATGAACACCCTCCCTTTCATGAAGAGCTATTCGAGTAGTATTTTCAATATACATATTACACGAAAGGACAAGTGTTGGGAGTGAAAGTTCTGACTCTTATGTCAATAGCTCCAATGGTTCTAGCAACATATGTGCAAAGATGAGATGCTAGATCATTTGATTATGCGAGCTATCTGGCTAATGCTCTAAATCAGGGATTGGAGAAGATCAAAATAACAATGATTATATTAATTTTAAACATTATTCTCTGTTCATGTACTTACTTTTGTATGAAGGGAAAGCTAGAGGGATTTGGAGAGAGGAATTAAGGATAAGGGATGCAAATGAGGATGAAAATTTTAAACCAATTCAGATGTGGACCTCGATATGGGATAGTAGATATGGGAGATCCCATTATTTATACTTCGAGGAGCATTTTTTTAAACCCTTGCTAAAATTATTGGGACATCCATGTGATTACAACTTGTCTCTTGAAGTACAAAGGTTTCTTAGACCTAAAGAGAAGGATCCTAGGAAAAAGGTGAATCATAATTGGGGAGATTGGTATACATTTTTTTATTGCACTATGATTAGAGCATATGGATTTGAAGGGGCTCCACAATTGTTACCAAGAATAGTTCCTGATAGGGTGGTCTATTCGGAAATTGTGAGACAGTTGGCCAAATTAGATGCTAAGCATCTTAAAGGGCACAATAAACAATCAATTATGCCAAGTACTCTATGTTTTGGAGATCTCACAACTATTTCTAGTGAAGGATATGAAGAGATTGATAAGAAATTAGCACATAACAAGTTTCCATTGGGGAATGAGAGAAAGAATTTTGATTGAGAGAACTTTTTTAATAAGGAAAAATTGTCACAAACACAATCTAGATATGAACATCAATTCTCTATGGATGATGTGATAAGAAATTGTGATGAAGCTTTAACAACACAAAGGATGGCCATATACAATAAGATCATTTTAGCCGAGGCATGGAAGAAGGAGAATAATCCTTCATATATAAAAGCATTCAATGATGTGCAGGACCCCTTAGAAAGAGTTAAAAAACTAATCACTCATGAGGATGAACTAAATAGAGATGTGCCCCCTATGGTTTTTGAAACACATGTGGCAACTTGCTCTAGAATGCAGGATGAGAATATGGAACCCCTCAGTTATATACCCTCACAACCTACTCTAAAAGTAAGTTTCTCTATGGATAATGCCATGAGTGAGGAAGAGGATGAAGAGGAAAGTGATGATGAAGAAGATGAGGTTGAACAAATAAGTGCACCCTTTGTCACATAGTATGAGCCACCTAGTGAACAAAGTATTATTAAATTTGAAGCATCAAACAAACTCTCTGATGATGTGAGAGTCAGGGCTGGTGAAGATTTTTTATTTTTTATTTTTTCTGACGGTGACTTCATTAAAACTTCCGAGTTTAGTTCATTTGTCTATGAATACAAAGGTAGAGTGCTAAGAAAAAGAATGAAAGATATCACCCCTGAACAAGAGGTTGCTGCTTTGGAAGAGCTGAGAAAGGAAGTAGATCAGAAGCTAGAAGCTATCACCCCTGAAAGAGGAAGAGAACTGCTTCAAGAGGCTAGGGTGTTGCTCTTACCAGGATGAGACAATAGTTTCGCCATAGTGTTTGATAGCTTCAATAAAAGAGGAGATAAGACCTTGCACCTGACAGAAGAGGCCAGTGACAAAATGTATCCAGGGTTAGGTTACAACCCAGATGAAGCTACATTATTGATTTGGGTGCTTGGGAGATACTAATCCCATTGAGACAACAAAGTTAAACATAAATGTGGAAAAATTCAATAAGGCTCAGGTTGAAAAATTAATAAAATATAATGAGAAACTAAGGAAAGAGGTAGCCAATTACAGAGACAAACCACCCTCTTCCTCTTCATTAGAATTATATTATCCATGGGAGGACCATGAAAAGAGAGTATTAGATTCTATGGTAGATGTTATATACTGGAAACATTGCCATGAAAGAGTTCAAATGGACACTATATCATCACATGGAAACTAGCTATAAAAGGTGGAAATTGCCACTACATAGGCCCCGGGAGGAAGGGAATAGACTAAAAAGGTTCTCTAGCAATGAACACCCTCCCTTTCATGAAGAGCTATTCAAGCAGTATTTTTAGTATACATATTATGCTGTAGGACAAGTGTTGGGAGTAAAAGTTCTAGCTCTTATGTCAATAGCCCCAATGGTTCTAGTAGCAGATGTGCAAAGTTGAGATTCTAGATCATTTGATTATGTTGGCTATCAGGCTAATGCTCTAAATTAGGGATTGGAGAAGATAAAAAAATAATAGAGATTATATTAATTTTAAACATTATTCTCTGTTCATGCACTTAGTTTTGTATGAAGTGTAAGCTAGAGGGCTTTGGGGAGATGAATTAAGGATAAGGGATGCAAACAAGGAGGAAATTTTTAAACCAATTTAGATGTGGACCTCGATATGGGACAATAGATATGGGAGATCCCATTATTTATACTTTGAGGAGTGTTTTGCTAAACCCTTGCTAAAATTATTGGGGCATCCATGTGATTACAACTTGTCTCTTGAAGTACAAAGGTTTATTAGACCTAAAGATAAGGATCCCAGGGAAAAGGTGAATCATAATTGGGGAGATTGGTATACATTTTTTGATTGCACTATGATTAGAGCATATGGATTTGAAGGGGATTCACACTTGTTACCAAGAACAGTTCCTGATAGGGTGGCCTATTTGGAAATTGTGAGACAGTTGGCCAAATAAGATGTTAAGCATCTTAAAGGGCATAGTAAACAATCAATTATGCTGAGTACTTTGTGTTTTAGATATTTCATAATTGTTTCTAGTGAAGGATATGAAGAGATTGATAAGAAATTGTCATGTCCCCTTATTAAGGCATTGTTTAAATTAATGATTTAAAACACCTTGATAAAAGATGATGAAGTTGCTTTTGTAAATTCGTAAAGTAAAAGTCATTATATACATTATTAATATATATATTATAAAATAATATTATTAAATAATATTATTATATGAATATTTTAAAATATAATATATTTATATTAATATTAATAATTTAAATATTAGTATAATGATATTGTATAAATATAATGTTGAAACTGGATACAGATAACAAAATAAAAAAATATCATAAATAAAAAATATATCAAATAAAGTAAAGCTAAACAAACAAATAACTTAAGCATATGCTCATACAAATGAACATAAATATAAGTATAAATGTATTAAATTAAGCTTGGGAAAAGCAATATAAATAATAGTTAAAACAATATAAATCATAATCGTAAAGCATGCCTTATAAGGCAGCGACCAAAACAAGGCTCGTCCCTCCAAGGGAAGTCACACCTCTTCTCCAACATATAAGGAATTAGAATTTTATCATCGGAACAGACATCCTGACTTCATATACGGTCTCCCATCAAAGATCCAGAGTACATAGTAAGCATCGGGTCTTATTGCTGATGCAAAGGACAAAGAAAGACGTATGCAACCGTTTGTGGAGGATATTCAACGCAAGGATAGTGAACAAGTCAAGGACTATACGTAGCTACTAAACTGCCTGTGAGGCATAATCAAACCGACCTAAATCCCTTGTCATCAAAATATAGGATTATTTACAAAGTGAACGACGCACTACAAGAAGGCATGAGTTAAGGTTCAAGCAAGGGGACACAACCATTGAATAGATTTCCCTCTTATAGATATAAATGTAGAGAAAATAGGAGGGTTATGGGAATGAGAGATTGAATAATTAAGTACCTTTGTATCTGCATCGAATGCTGGGGAAATAGAAATAGGGGAGTAAAGAACAATTATTATATAGATCATCGCTGACTGAAGGAAAGGGGACGTCTGTGGACTGAGCACGACAATAATAACCTGCAGATTGATATATCACAGTTGGGTATTGTTTACTCACGGTAAGTCCATCAGGTGGTACATAGAATAGGATTGATATTTGATGCACTATATGAGGATATTGTTGTTATTGTTGTAGATAATATTAACATATGAGGCATCGTAGTATTTAGGATAGTATTACTATCATTACTATTGGTTATATTAATATTTGATGCATCATGTTATTTATGATATGATATGATTATTATTATTTATTATGGTTATGCTGTTAGTGTATTTGATGTATTATATCATATCATTATTATTTGTCACTATCGTTGCTAGTTTACTTATCTACTCACTCATGAATAGTAATCTATAGTATTTTATTTAGATTATTTATTAACGATAGGGATGAAGGGTATAATGGAATATCATCTTTGGGATCCTGAAGATGTTCAATATCCATCCTAATGTATCATTCATAGTGAAAGATAAGAGGGAAATGAATAATCCCAAGACAAGAACAATATATTTATATCATCTTTGACCTTATTAATTATTATCCCTTGAAATTTATTGATCTCTGACACTCCTAACATCTCTTTGAGAAACCACTTTGAATGTTAGATTCAGATTTCAGTTGTTCCACTAGAATGGGGTCATTACATAAATTGGCACATTACAATTTTCCATTTGGGAATGAGAGAAAGAATTTTGATTCAGAGAACTTTACTAATAAGGAAAAATTGTCACAAACACTATCTAGATATTCAAACATCAGTTCTCTATGGATGATGCGATAAGAAATTGTGATGAAGCTTTGACAACACAAAGGATGGCCATATACAATAAGATCATGTTAGCCAAGGCATGGAAGAAGGAGAATAATCCTTCATATATAAAAGCATTTAATGATGTGTAGGACCCCTTAGAAAGAGTTGAACAACTGATCACTCATGAGGATGAACTAACTAGAGATGTGCCCCCTATGGTTTTTGAAACAAATGTGACAACTTGCTCTAGAATGCAGGATGAGAATATGGAACCCCTCAGTTATATACCCTCACGGCCTACTCTAGAAGTAATTTTCTCTATGGACATTGCCATGAGTGAGGAAAAGGATGAAGAGGAAAGTGATGAAGAAGAAGATAAGGTTGAACAAATAAGTGCACCCATTGTCACATAGTATGAGCCACCCAGTGAACAAAGTATTATTAAATTTGAAGCATAAAATGAACTCTCTGATGATGTGAGAGTTAAGGATGGTTAAGAATTTGTTTCTGAAGGTGACTTCATTAAAAATTCTAAGTTCAGGTCATTTGTCTATGAATACAAAGTGTGAGATGGGGTTAAAAATAAAATAGCATAGATAAAGTGACAACCAACACTTCTAAGCTATAACCTCATCCAAACAAGATAAAACAATCATATGAAAGGAGAAAAATGAAAACAATGAAATAAAGCACTCCCCATTGAATTTGAATCACTTCTCTTGCTCTCCTATTTCTCCTTTTGCAATATTTGCCCTTAGATTTTGAAGTAGACTTGTGCAAATACCTACAAATTGTAAGTAGAAAGTTGGAGACAAAAATGGTTGTTAAAGTGAAAATGAAGGAGGAAGGTTGCTTTTATAGACAACCTTTGGAATGGACGGCTGAGATTAATCTTCTAGAAATATTCCAAGATCAATGGATGGGAATGCATGAGAGGGAGGTTACGAAATGGATGGTTGAGATTAAGTCTCAGCAAAGATGCCAAGATCACAGTCTAGAATTGATGCACTAGAAATATGCCATGCATGGAAAAGCTATGGCATCGACAACTATGATAGACATGCAAGACATGCAGGCTATGACAGAAATGAATGTTATGACATGGGGTTATGATAGAGCCTCTTTGACCAGGTGGTGCATAAATAATTTATTTTAAATTATTTATTCAAAAAAAAAGGAGGAAAAGGACAAGTGGCAAATAAATAATTTATTCAAATTATTTATTTGGAGAAAATGAAAGATGGAGATTTAATTAAATTAATCAATTTAATTAAATGGAGAGATGGAAATTAGACATGAATAATTAATTTGAATTATTTATCCAAAAGAGAGGAATGACATATAATTAAATAATCTCAAAAATTACTTAATTATAGAAGAATAAAAGGGTCAAATAATAGCTATTATTATCTAACTATAGAAAAATAATTAAATAAATGATGATTTATTTAATTATAGAAGAAAAGGGGGTACATTAGTGACACAATTAAATTATTTAATTGGTCAGGATAGAATAGAGATTAGGAAGTGAATTAATTAAATAATTAAAAATTATTCAATTAATAGAGGAATATGATTAAGCCTAATTAAATAATTAAAATTATTTAATTTTTAGAGGATGATGATCAAGGAAAAATGTTGCTCGCAGACAAATAAGTGCACCCATTGTCACACAGTATGAGCTACTCAGTGAACAAAGTGTTATTAAATTTGAAGCATAAAATGAACTCTCTGATGATGTGAGAGTTAAGGATGGTCAAGAATTTGTTTATGAAGGTGACTTCATTAAAAATTCTAAGTTCAAGTCATTTGTCTATGAATACAAAGGTAGAGTGATAAGAAAAAGAATGAAAGATATCACCCCTAAACAAGAGGTTGTTGCTTTGAAAGAGCTAAGAAAGGAAGTAGATCAAGAGCTAGAAGCTATCACCCCTGAAAGAGGAAGAGAACTACTTCAAGAGGTTGGGGTGTTGCTTTTACTAGGATGGGAAATTAGTTTCACCATAGTGTTTGATAGCTTCAGGAAAAGAGGAGATAAGACCTTGCACTTGACAAAAGAGGCCAGTGACAAAATGTATTCAGGGTCAGGTTACAACCTAGATGAAGCTACACTATTGATTTGGGTAATTGGGAGATACTAATCCCATTGAGACATCAAAGTTAAACATAAATGTGGCAAAATTCAATAAGGCTCAAGTTGAAAAATTAATAAAAGACAATGAGACACTAAGGAAATAGGTAGCCAATTACATAGATAAACTACCCTCTTCCTCTTCATTATAATTATATTCTCCATGAGAGGACCATGACAAGAGAGTATTAGATTCCATGGCATATGTTATATACTAGAAACATTGCCATGAAAGAGTTCAAAAGAAGTGCAATGAACTAGAGACAAAGATCAAAACCATCAAGTTTGAGATGATCTCTAAGATAATCAAGAAAAGGTTTTAGAATGTGATGGACTAGGCTGATCAATATTGGGAACTCTTCGTAAAAGTGCACTCTACTCTTCAAAAACATGATAAACTATAGGTGCGTATGGAAGAAAAGAAAGAAGAATTGGCCAGTAAGGAAGTCATGAGTGAACAAATCCTCCACAAATATAATGAGTTAATCAATCAACATTAGGAGTTTCATGCTAATATTAAAGCTGAACTCGATGAATTCAACCAACCATTGGATATCTCATTTCCCATGCTTTTCAATGATGAAGGAGAACTTAAAGGAAAAGACCATTGGAAGGATGAATTGGCTCAGATACTACCACAGGAACTTGAGATAGTTAATGACGAAGAGAGGGCACTGGACAATACTCATAAGCATCTTGAGGGAATAATGTATATGGAGTACAATATGATGGATTCTCTATCAAATATTGACACTCACATCTGAGAGGATTATATCGAGCACTTGTCAGAAATGAACCTATTCATCACTAGAACTAGAGCGGCTCCGGGTGTGGAGAAATAATTTTTGAGTTGAGGTCTGCAAGATGATCGAGCACTTCATCATGGAGAGAAATTTTCCAAATCCTGAGAGGTCATGAGTTCTCTACGATGAATATTGGAGCAAGTGTTACTATTTGCTGCTGTTTCCTCAACCGATTTATTTATGCTTAAAAATTACAATTAGTTAAGGTTATGAAAATACATACCTTTTTGTAACGGGTTTGTAGCTTGTTGCTTCCCATATAAAAGGGAAACCAAGACCTAGTTTTGATCATTATCATCATCATCATTAGTAATAGATAGGTTCATTCACTAGTATAGCATCTTTCACTCATCCATTTCCATATTTTAGAAACTTCTGCTATAAATGTTTATCTTTTGAAGCAATATAATGGAGAAGACTGTTCATAATTGGTGATCTATTTCTAGTGTTCAACTGTTTTGTTAATATTCATTCTTATATGTTGTTGTGATATCTCCAAAGTGGTTTTCTTAAGTTTTTTAGATTTATACAAATTTTTAGGACACGTTTGATGTTGTTGTGTGATCGTCTTGATTGGGTTCTAGCTAGAGTGAATTAAACTCCTTTCAAGTAATTCATCTTAATTGGTTCCTACTAGGGATTAAAATACTTTTAAATTAATTGCTCTGACTGGTTTCCCTCAAGTTAAGAATTAAAAATCCTTTCATGATATCACAGTAATTTGGGAAAATAATACTGAGATTAATAAAGAAGAATACATTAACTGACAAACCTGCACGTTTGTACAAGGTGAAAACATCCAAAGTGCCCAACAAGCTAGAGTTAAGCTGAGAAATAGATCCACCTACCTTACAAATCTATCTCCATCATCATCATCCACCCCTCAACTCCATTCACCCAATAGGATCAAGCACTAGTCAAATTTAAAACATATTACACAAACTTTACTCACACACTTGATTATTGAAACATCTACTGTAGGAACTAGTTATTAAGCTTTGCATCTACTTCACACCCACGTACCATTGTGAGTAGATTTCCCAAATCAGAAATCATATTCAAATCTTCAAATCTGCCTTATCATTTAGGTACACCCACCTAGGTTTAGCAGAGCCTAAAGAGCAGGGGGTTATGAACCATATTCACTCCATTCGTTAACCAAAAATGTACTAAGAGATTAGCACCCTCTTAAGGTTAAAAACCTTCATTTTTGAGACCTAACAGATTGGCGACTCTACTGGGGAACAAATAAGTAGATCTGCACCTTGAAACAATTCATAATAGAGTTATTCAAAACTATTTCATTGTATAAGTCATCAAAAGACTCTTCTGGGAACAAATATAAAAGATTGTAAACTTTTCTGACTTTTCATTAAAGTGAGTGGCAACTCTATCAAAAGTTTGTAGGAACGAATGCATGATTGAGAAATTAAAATACACATCAAGAAGAACAAACCCTAGAGTTTAAAGCATCAAAGCATCCTACGAAATGAATAACAAGAGATCTCTGCACTAAGAAAGTCCAAAGAAGAAGAATGGCAAGTGGACAGACAAACATGGATCCCCACCTTGAAAGACCAACAAAAATAGGAATGAAGTGGCATCTAATCAATCAAATTTCATGTGTGGAGATAAGGGGAATACCTCAGAGCAACCTTTCACAGTACATAATAGTCCTTTTCATAGTGATGAAGGACACCATTCAATGCCACTTGAACGAAACAATCTAACTGACAACATTCTCAATTTCAAACTTGATCCTCAACAAGAAAGTGAATTCTATGCACGTGTAGATGAAGAAAGAATTCAAAGACAAAATGAGTATGACCAGAGGTTTTCATCACAACAAGGAGAAGAGACCCAGTATGGATTTATGGACCATTATGCCTTTGATGAGAATTATGACAAATGACCACTCAAGAGTTGGAACAACATGTGGAAAGGTAGAGGGAGGAAGTTAGGAGGTGACCGTAGTTGATAAAATAAATTAAAGAGCTGAACCAACACCTCTCCCAAATGAATATTCATTCATCAAAACCACCAAAATATGTCCCTCCGCATAAGCAGGGGGGAAACATCAATCCGCATGGGTCATCTCAAAATACAGGCACTCCAAGTACTTCAAAAGCACCACACAACACAACTGGGAAACCAAATCAACATGTGTAGCATAATGTGCCACCACAAAACTCACAATCACAAAACACCAACAAAATTCCACAATCTCACCCATTGCCGGGACAACAACATGTTCCACACTATCAACACCATGTGCCACAATAGAATGCATATTCTCACCAAAACGTCCAACAAAATGTATACCAACCTCAACATGGATTTCAATATTACCCCAATCTGCCACATCAAAATCCTTGTCCACTCTTGCAAGTATGAGCAGACAATTGGACCTGGCCGGATATCCAATATACCCATACCCCATTGGTACCAACTTGAGAAATACTGTCCCAAAATTCACAAGGAACAATGCAACTACAGTAGAGGAACATGTAAGAAACTTTGATGCTTCCATTCAAGACTTAGGAATGGAATAGGAAGATGTACTCATGAGGCTATTCATGATGTCCTTGACTGAAGAAGCAAGGGATTGGTTCAACAGCCTACTAGATGCCTCAATTACCTTTGCAACATATTTCAAAAATCAATTCCTAGAGCAATATGGGAATCAATGTGCTCCTGAATTTTCCCTACATGAATTAATAAGCATTCAGAAGCATCAAAATGAATCTATTTTTGACTTCAATCAAAGGTTCTCCAAGATTAACAAAAAGATACCACATGGATCTAAATTAGTTGACTCAACAACTTTAAGCATCTATTTAAGATCCTTTGATCCTAAAAAAGGGTATGAGCTCAAAAATAGATGTCCTAGCAACTTGAACAAAGCAAAAAAGGATGCTATAACCATTGAAAATAATAGGAAAGCTACCGCCATAATTGGAAAAAGAGATAACCTTAGGATCCCACAAAATCTTAACAATCACCAAAATAGACAAGAAAACTAGTACAAGAATGAAAGTCCAAGATTGCATGACATTCCCTATAACATCACTTGGAAGGATGGATGACCAGTGGGTAACCCAAATTGGAAAGATACTTTGGATCCTTTGAAAAAACATGGGGCACATGTAGTGGATACTACACCATGGTGTCCACCATGTCATAGGCCTCATGCCTCAGAACACTGTGTAGTGGCTCAAACTTGCTAGGAAGATGAAAATTCACAAGAATAGAATAGAGATGGATACACCATGAATATGTTAAGATGGGGGTCCCATCAAACCAATGATGGATACTCATCCTCTGAGGATGGGTGTGAATATGATGTCAACAATAAAAAAAACAATGTTAATAGAGAGCAAGAAGTGTTCTCTGATTTGGAAGAAAATACAAAAGAAATAGCCTATGCTTACAATACAACACCACAATTTCAATTGAGAACACCAATAGAATAAGAAAAGAGGGCCATCACAACAAAGGTTGTGGCTGAAGCAAAAAGAAATAAATACAAACCGTGAAGCAGACTCCCAGATGTAGACCAGGGAACACCTAGAGGCCTATTTGTAAAAGAATAGAAGAGAAAGGAGAAGGTATCATCTGACCAAAAGAAGGGTGAAACAAAAAAGCCTCAAAAGATGGCTCAAAAGGAGGCTACAAATGTTTAATGTGAGAAAAAAATCAAATAATGACAAAATTCAAAATGAAGGAAAAAGGGATGCTAAAATAGAGAAAACATAACAAGGGATGAATGCCCCTTCATTCAAAATTTCCCAAGCACTAACTCAGATAAAGATGATAGTGCCCTTGATGGAGATGATGAAAATTGATGAGTACAGAGACACAACCCTCAAATTGATTGCCAACACATCTCACAAACAACATGATCAAAATAAAGAGGTCAATACCGTTGAGGAGGAAACTACGAAGGCACCAAAAGTTTATTTGGGTGATACCCTTACAAAAAATCCCTCCCAGGTGGATCCATTTTACACCACATTGGTGATAAATAAAAAATTGGTAAAAAATTTCATGATTGAATCAGGGGTAGCAATCAATATCATGCCTTTGGTTGTCATGAAAGAATTAGGCTTGTGGGTGAACACCACCTATGGAAAGTGGTATGCCATGGATAACAGATCGGTCCTAGTAGTTGGAGTGATATGGGATGTAGAATTGAAATTAGCATCATACCTTGAGGTGACATATATGATAGACATCACTGTGGTGGACACTCCCCCTTACTATGGAATGTTATTATCTAGGCAATGGACTGCAACAGTAGGTGGAAATGTCTAGCTAGATTTATCTTATGCAACAATACCTGTAAATGGAAGGGAGGTCAAGTTGTACAGAGAACCTAGATCAGAAGATGTCATTGAGCTATTTGACCCTAATCAAATGAATTTCTTCTATGATGTGGATCTTGAGAGTTTTATAATTGAGCACTCAAAGCCTAAACTGCTAAACACAGATCCAATTGCTAGAGATGTTTCTCGAAATGAACAAGGCATATGGTAGATGCATTTTGATGGAGCTTGCAGTAGAGAGGGGAATGGAACTAGTATTATTTTCATTTCACCAAATGGTACAATATTTAAGTACTCATTTTTTCTGACATTTGAATGCATAAATAACATAGCAGAGTATAAGGCATTGTTACTAGGTTTAAACATTGCCACAAAGCATGGGATCAAAGTGTTAACCATTTTTGAAGATTCAAAATTGGTTGTTTCACAAGTAAGGTAAAAGTATTATACAAAAAACAAAAGATTGAAGCAATACAAACATGCAATGTGGGATACTATAGAACTCTTTGATGCCTTCTCCATTGACTGGGTGGATACATCAGAAAATTTAATGGCTGACTTCTTGGAAAATGTGGCCTTGAAAAGAGATGACATTACCTTAGCAGGTATCTCACAAGTAGAACTCAAGACTAGACCTGCAATTCTTGACAACATTTATAATTGGTAGGTCTTCAACGATGACACAAATTTGATCAAGTTCTTACACTGCATTGATTAGTATGAGGCTCAAGAAATTGATTTCAATGCATTTGTTGAAGAAGTGGATGATAAACAAACTGTGTTTGGCCAAGAAGTAGTGCAACTCAAAAAAAAAAGATTCCTAAAGGATTAGTGGCATTAGAAAGGGTATTCGATGAGAGTGACCGAGCAATTATGAAGCAAACACTAGTAAGAAGGGAACATATTGAAGAAATTAATCTTGGGACTGAATTGGCTCCAAAAAAGGTGTACATTGGAAAGAAGATAATCCCTACAATTAGAAAGATGCTGATCACATTGTTGAGAAAAATATAAGCATGTTTTTGCATGGTCATATGATGACCTTAAAGCATATAGAGAAGATCTATTTCAACATGAAATCCCACTGAAGCCTGATGCAAAAACCTTTAGACAAAAACAAAGACCAATAAATCCTACTCTAGAACACAAGATGCATGAAGAACTCATCAAGCTTAGAGAAGGAGGTATTATTAAGCCCATTAGACATTCTACTTGGGTTTCCAACTTGGTGCCTGTTAGGAAGAATAATGGAGACATAAATTTGTGTGCAAATTTTTGAAATTTGAATGTCTCCTCTCTTAAAGACAATTATCCCCTCCCAAACATGGAAGCTATGCTGCAAAGGGTAACATGATGTGAGTTATTGTCCATGATGGATGGTTTTTCAAGGTACAACCAGGTGAAAGTAAAAGAATCAAAACATTATAAGACTACGTTTACTACACCTTGGGGCACATATGCATATGTAACGATGCCATTTGGCCTCACTAATATTGGTGCCACCTTTCAGAGAACTATGAACATTGCCTTTGCTGACCTAATTAATGGAATAATGGTGGTGTATCAAGATGATCTCACAACATATTCTAAGAAATTAGAAGACCATGTTGAACATCTAAAAAAAATCTTCCTCAAAGCTCTGGAGTATGGTATTTCCTTAAACCTTAAGAAGTGCCATTTTGTTGCGACTGAAGGAAAATTGTTGGGCCACATAGTATCCAAGGATGGAGTAAGAATTGATCCTCAGAGAGTGGAGGCTATATACAAGATTCCTATCCTAAAGATAGTAAAAGCCATTCAGTCTTTCTTTGGGTAGATAAACTTCGCAAGGAGGTTTATATCAAATTTTGTCAAGATTTTCAATCCTATTTCAAAAATGTTGAAGAAAGGTGCCAAGATTGACTGGACAGTAGAAGCAATTGATGCATTCATATCTATAAAAAGAGCAATCAAGGAGGCCCTAGTGTTAAAATCACCTGGCTTCAGTAAACCATTCCATATTTTCTCATTTGCATCTTACCACACTATTGCAGCAGCGATGTTGCAAAAAAATGATGAAGGGTATGAGCATCCAATATCATTCTTCAACAAATCCCTTCGAGGAGCAAAACTCAAGTATGACATTATAGAATAGCAGGCGTATGCCCTTGTCAATGCTGTGAAGGCATTTAGACCTTATTTGGTAGGTACTAAAGTAATTGCATATGTTCCTGTAGTTAAATATGTATTTGTACAAACTAAAGTTATAGGAAGAAGGTGTAGATGGATTATTAACAAAATTCAAGAGTTTGATATTGAAATCCAAATTACCAAATTGGTAAGAGGACAAGGGCTAGCTAAGCTCATGACTGAATCAAATATTGAAGCATCTCAAATTTGTAACATAGGGGAGGAAGAAGGTATGATTGCTAGCATTGAGAATACCCCATGGTACACCAATATAATGTATTATCTCAAAAATCAGAAATGTCCTAAAGAATTGAATGAAAATAAGAAAAGAACCTTAAAAATACATGCCTCAAAGTATGTCTTTTGGGGCAGAGAATTGTACTGGAAGAACAAATATGGAGTGTTGTTGTCATGCTTAGATGAATCAAAAGCAAACCATGTGTTGAAGGAGATGCATGAAGTCTGTGGAGGAAATTTTCTAGCCAAGACCACTACCCACAAGATCCTAAGGGTTGGATACTATTGGCCCAGGGTCTTCAATGACTCTTTAACATATGTACGAAAGTGTGAGGCTTGTCAAAGATTTTCTAGAAAAATGAAGTATCAAGGAGCACTACCACTTAGACCAATGCAAGTTGAAGCTCCATTTCATCAATGGGGGATTGATTTCATTGGAGAAATACTAGAGAAGTCTAGTGGAGGCCATAAATGGATTCTAGTGGAAACTGACTATTTTACAAAATGGATTGAAGCCATCCCTACTAAGCAAGCCACTAGTAAGGTTGTGATAAAATTCCTGATGGAGAATATCATCACTAGATTTGAAACACCTATAAGGATAATTATAGACAATGGTACGTGCTTTAGATCAAAAGAGTTCAAAAGGTTTTGTGAGACATATGGCATATCAATTTCGTATGCATCTCCATATCATCCACAAGCAAATGGGCAGGTTGAATCAAGCAACAAGAGTATCCTAAAGATAATTAAAAGGATGTTGAACAATAATAAAAAGTCTTGGGATTCTTAATCGAGGCTGGTGGTCTAGGCAGATAGAATCACAGTAAAGAAGTCAACTAGAAAATCACCTTTTGAATTGGTTTATGAGACACAAGCAAGGATGCCCATGTAGAACATTTTACTAGTATATAAGTTTATGCTCCAGGAAGACTTGGATATCCCTGAACCTATGGAAGATTGGAGTAGTTGGTAGATTTGGATGAGATTAGAAGCTTGGACCAGGAGTGTAACACAAAAATGTGGTCGCAAACAAAATACTTGTTTGAAAAAAGGGCAAAAAGATAGAAAGTTTGAAGTAAATGACATGGTTCTATTATGGAATGCTAGATGCCAAGACAAAGGGAAACATGGGAAATTTTAAGCTCATTGGATAGGACCATTTGTTATTACAGGAAAAGATGGTGAGGATTCTTACTACCTTCAAAATATGACAGGAGAAGATCAGGAATTGCCAGTGCATGGAAAATTCCTGAAACACTTATTTTCTTAAAAACTACATGATATTCCATCATAGTAGTTTTAGGTTCCCCTCCCTTTCCCCATCCCATTTTGTCACATTCACCCATGGTTTGCTTCCTAGTGATCACTTCTGGATTCTTGCAATGACCTGACATTCATTCATCCCCAGTCAGAGCCACTATTGGAGCTAAAAAAATCCACCATGGTTTTCACATGCCTCCATTATCATTTCTCATTTCATTTTCATCATAATCCCCATTGCCCTTGATATTTCAGTATATTTGGCATAAAGCATAAATTTTTTCTTGATGTATATAGTTCTCAGACCTACCATTGTAAATAAAATAGTCTCCAAACATTATTTTGAGAAATTCCCCTTCCTAAAGTATTACCTCAGAAATTTAAGACATATCAAAATGACAATACCACGTCGACAAGACTCTCATCATGGTCTCATCGATGAACCAATGGAGGAAAACCACAAAGCATACACCATCGACGAAACAAATTTCTATTGGAAAGAATTCTAACATGGTCTCCCCGATAGACCGATAGAGCTAACTAAGGTGAATTCATTAGAGTGAGTGATACATATCGGTAATACAAACCTCATTGTCTCCTCAATAACTTTAGAAAAATATATTGAAGAAACTAAAGCATATCGGGGAGAGATGACATTGTGTCCTGTTGATGGAATGATACATGACATAATGGAGACATTTATTAAATCAAAAATATGCATCAGTAAGTAATATCGAGGAAACATAAGGCTATTGGGTTGACAGAAAATTCGGTCTCCCCGATAAAACGATAAACAATCAAAAGCAAAGAGTATCAGAATGAACGATGACTATCGATAGGATATGAACAAGGGATCCCTTGATGAGCCAATAACACTTGAAGAGAAAGATCATATTATAAATGATCAAATATAAGCTAAGGAAAGGGATCAGAGGGACTAAAGCGTATCGGGGAGAAATTATCTAGAGTCTTGCCGATACCTTGAGGGAAAGATAGAGACATAAAGTTCATCAAGGAGAGAAGTGGATATCAGTGGGAGTAAAATCATAGTCCCACTGAATCAACGATGATGATTATTTTTGACTGATGTGACAGCCTGAGATATCGAGGAGATATTCAAATTAAATGATCACCCTGATGACAAGAAAGAGAGCAAGTGCAACATTTATGAGCCAAAGCCGAGCAATGTATACCTCAAATTGGTCTCATTTCTATCATTGAAAATTAGAAAAGATTACAAAGAGCAGAAGTGGAGTGAATGAGCTGGAGGTACCCCATTGCTGCACAGGTAGAGAGAAGCAAGCATGATACAAGTAAGTATACGAAGCCCAGCTAAGAAATTACTTTGAAGTAAAAATAACTGTAAAGAGAAGCTAGGGTTCTAGATAATGGAAGGAATCTTAAGAAAACCAAAAACTAAAAAAAGAAGAAGCTAGACTCTTAAACCAAGACATGATTGATCAATTTCCTGGGTCAGGGTCAAGGCCTAAGAGGGGTGCACAATTAAATCCTTCCATGGAAAAATTGTGGGATAAACACAAAGACTTAGGGGATGTGTGGACACCGCAGAGAGGGTATGAACTATTTATCTACCACTATAGAAAATAATATAGGTTCCAACCTGTTTATAATCCATGGAAAATGAACTTGGGAAAGTTGGTTGTGCCTAATGTATTCGTCAATGCAGAGTTGGTTAAGGCACTGGATGCTAAGTATGACCCCAAACGATGAGCAATTTAGTTACATGATGGGTTTGAATTCATTATCATCTCCAAAGACTTCATTTCCACTGTCTTCCAATTAGATTGCTCTATGAGTGTGCCATTCACAATAAAAGACCTCTTGACAAAATATTATCACATGGACACTAGCTATAAAAGGTGGAAATTGCCACTACATAGGTCCCCGAAGGAAGGGAATAGACTAAAAAGGTTCTCCAACAATGAACACCCCCCTTCCATGAAGAGTTATTCAAGCAGTATTTTCAGTATACATATTACACTGCAGGACAAGTGTTAGGAGTGGAAGTTCTGGCTCTTATGTCAATACCCCCAATGGTTCTAGCAGTAGATGTGCAAAGCTGAGATTCTAGATCATTTGATTATGCTGGCTATCTGGCTAATGCTCTAAATTAGGGATTGGAGAAGATAAAAAATAACAGTGATTATATTAATTTTAAACATTATTCTCTGTTCATGTACTTACTTTTGTATGAAGGGAAAGCTAGAGGGATTTGGGGAGATGAATTAAGGATAATGGATGCAGATGAGGAGGAAAATTTTAAACCAATTCAGATGTGGACCTTGATATGAGACAATAGATATGGGAGATCACATTATTTATACTTCGAGGAGTATTTTTCTAAACCCTTGCTAAAATTATTGGGGCATCCATGTGATTACAACTTGTCTCTTGAAGTACAAAGGTTTCTTAGACCTAAAGAGAAGGATCTAAGGGAAAAGGTGAATCATAATTGGGGAGATTGGTATACATTTTTTGATTGCACTGTGATGAGAGCATATGGATTTGAAGGGGCTCCACACTTGTTACCAAGAACAATTTCTGATAGGGTGGCCTATTTGGAAATTGTGAGACAATTGGCCAAATAAGATGCTAAGCATCTTAAAGGGCATAGTAAACAATCAATTATGTCGAGTACTCTATGTTTTAGATATTTCATAATTGTTTCTAGTGAAGGATATGAAGAGATTGATAAGAAATTGGCACATTACAATTTTCCATTGTAGAATGAGAGAAAGAATTTTGATTCAGAGAACTTTATTAATAAGGAAAAATTGTCACAAACACTATTTGGATATGAACATTAGTTCTCTGTGGATGATGTGATAAGAAATTGTGATGAAGCTTTGATAGCACAAAGGATGGCCATATACAATAAGATCATGTTAGCCAAGGCATGGAAGAAGGAGAATAATCCTTCATATATAAAAGCATTCAATGATGTGCAAGAATCCTTAGAAAGAGTTGAACATTTGATCACTCATGAGGATGAACTAACTAGAGATGTGCCCCCTATGGTTTTTGAAACAAATGTGACAACTTGCTCTAGAATGCAAGCTGAGAATATGGAACTCCTTAGTTATATACCCTCACAGCCTACTCCAAAAGTAAGTTTCTCTATGGATATTTCCATGAGTGAGGAGGAGGATGAAGAGGAAAGTGATGAAGAAGATGAGGTTGAACAAATAAGTGCACCCATTGTCACACAGTATGAGCCACCCAGTGAACAAAGTATTATTAAATTTGAAGCATCAAATGAAATATCTAGTGATGTGAGAGTTAAGGATGGTCAAGAATTTGTTTTTGAAGGTGACTTCATTAAAAAAATTGAGTTTAGGTTATTTGTCTATGAATACAAAGGTAGAGTGCTAAGAAAAATAATGAAAGATATCACCCCTAAACAAGAGGCTACTGCTTTGCAAAATTTGAGAAAGGAAGTAGATCAAGAGCTAGAAGCTATCACCCCTTAAAGAGGAAGAGAACTACTTCAACAGGATAGGGTGTTTCTCTTACGAGGATGTGACATTAGTTTCACCATAGTGTTTGATAGCTTCAAGAAAAGAGGAGATAAGACCTTGCACCTAACAGAAGAGGCCATTGAAAAAATGTATTTAGGGTCAGGTTACAACCCAAATGAAGCTACATTATTGATTTGGGTGCTATATCTTCAAGAAAAGAGACCTACTATCATTAGTAATCCAAGTCAAGTGTTTGGACATCTCTTGGTACATAGAGTGGGAGATACTAATCCCATTGAGACAACATATTTAAACATAAATGTGGCAAAATTCAATAAGGCTCAGGTTAAAAAATTAATAAAAGACAATGAGAAACTAAGGAAAGAGATAGCCAATTATAGAGATAAACTACCCTCTTCCTTTTCATCAGAATTATATTCTCCATGGGAGGACCGTTACAAGAGAGTATTAGATGCCATGGAAAATGTTATATATTGGAAACATTGCCATGAAAGAGTTCAAAAGAAATGCAATGAATTGGAGACAAAGATCAAAACTATTAAGTTTGAAATGATCTCTAAGATAATCAAGAAAAGGTTTGAGAAGGTGATGGACCAAGTTGATCAATATTGAGAAATCTTCATAAAAGTGCACTCTACTATTCAAAAAAATGAGAAACTACATGTGCGTATAGAAGAAAAGAAAGAAGAATTGGTCAGTAAGGAAGTCATGAATGAACAAATCCTCCACAGATATAATGAGTTAATCAATCGACATGAGGAGTTTCGTGCTACGATTAAAGATGAGCTTGATGACTTCAACAAACCATTGGATATCTCATTTCCCATATTTTTCGATGATGAAGGAGAACTTAAAGGACAAGACCATTGGGAGGATGAATTGGATCAGATACTACCATAGGCACTTGAGATAGTTAATGATGAAGTGAGGGAATTGGACAATAATCATAAGTAGCTCGAGGGAATAATGTATATGGAGTATAATATAATGGATTCTCTATCAAATATTGACACTCACATCAGGGAGGATGATATCGAGCACTTGTCAGAAATGAACCTGTTCATCACTAGAATTGGAGTGGCTCCAGGTGTGGAGAAATAAGTTTTGAGTTGAGGTCTGCAAGATGATCGAGCACTTCATCATGAAGAGGAGAAATTTTCCAGATCTTGAGAGGTCACGAGTTCTCTACGATGAATAACAGAGCAAGTGTTACTATCTCTTGTTGTTTCTTGAATCGATTTCTTTATGCTTAAAAATTACAATTAGTTAAGGTTATGAAAAGGCATACCTTTTTGTAATGGGTTTGTAGCTTGTTGCTTCCCATATAAAAGGGAAACCAAGACCTAGTTTTGATCATTATTATCATCATCATTAGTAATAGATAGGTTCATTCACTAGTATAGCATATTTCACTCTTCCATTTCCATATTTTAGAAACTTCTGCTATAAATGTCTTTTGAAGCAATATAATGGAGAATACTGTTCCTAATCAGTGATTTATTTCTAGTGTTCAACTGTTGTGTTAATATTCATTGTTATATGTTGTTGTGTTGTCTCCAAAGTGATTTTTCTATGTTGTTCAAATTTATACAAATTTTCAAGACACATTTGATGTTGTGTGATCATCTTGATTGGGTTCTAGCTAGAGTGAATTAAACTCCTTTCAAGTAATTCATCTTAATTGGTTCTTGACAGGGATTAAAATACTTTTAAATTAATTGCTCTGATTGGTTTCCCTCAAGTTAAGAATTAAAAATATTTTCATGATATCACAGTGATTTGGGAAAATAACACTGGGATTAATAAAGAAGAAAACAATAACTGATAAACCTACACGTTTGTACAAGGCACAAACATCCAAAATGCCCAACAAGTTAGAGTTAAGTTGAGAAATAGATCCACCTACCTTACATATCTATGCCCATCATCATCATCCACCCCTCAACTCCATTCACCCAATAGGATTAGGCACTATTCAAATTTAGAACATATTATACAAACTTTACTCACACACTTGATTATTGAAACATCTACAGTAGGAACTAGTTATTAAGATTTGCATCTACTTCACACCCATGTGTCGTGAGTAGATTTCTCAAGTCAAAGATAATATTAAAACCTTAAAATCTTCCTTATCATTTAGGTACACCCGCCTAGGTTTAACAGAGCTTAAAGAGCAGGGGGTTATCAACCATATTCACCCCGTTTGTTAGCCAAAAATGTACTATGAGATTGGCACCCTCTTAAGGTTCAAAACCTACATTTTTGATACCTAACACCTCGTGCTCATGGATCTTGGGTAGCTCCTCCAAAACCATAAAAACACTATTTCAAGGAAATCTATCTCTACTCTACATCATATAACTTTTTTTGTCTTTGAGACAATAGTAAGTTGCATAGATGTCTACGTAGCATACAGGTATTTGAGACCTTATTGGTTGATGACAGTGTGTAGGTTGGATTCCAGTGTGACCAACAAACCCCAATGCACTAGTGAGACGCTAGTGCATCCATTGGATGTCATCACACTGGATGATGCCTTCGCTGCTCACATTTTTTCTAGGGATGAAAAAGACACAAAAATGAAAGGATAGGGGGGAAATTTCCTTGTATCTCATCTAGTCTCTGACCCCTCTCCATGTCAATGTATAGTTGCTTGATTTTGGGAAATCATAAGTCTCATATGCGATGCACTTTTCTGAAAACTCTCTCTAAAAGTAAAGAAAATCCTCATAGTGAATAGTGAAAATGATCTTCCATAGGCCCACACTAGGTGTATTGTTAGCAAGTCAAAGGACAAAAAGAGCATACTGACAACAAACTGGTAGAGTACCTTAGTATCAGTAAAGGATAGTAGCCGCAAAGGAGGCACATCCCTTCAAGGGAATGAATGAATATGTGTTATATGTAATGGATATAAGATATAGGATATAATATATATGATATAGGATATAAGATATAAGATATAAGAAAGAGAAAAGAGAGAAGATATAAGATATAAGATATATGTAACAAAATATATAATATCGGAGTAGAGACTAGACTTGCCTATTTTGTACTTGTTATGATATATATAGACCAAAAGGAGCTATAAGGAAAGACAAGTGTGTTATGGATATCAAAATAATTTATTTTGTTGAGTATACTACTATATGTTATGAATGCCCTATAGATTCCTACCGCATGCTTGTTTCTCTTACTATATCATCTAGGGTATAAATTGAGTACTTAGGGAATACTGGGTTATAAATCCTTTCAGACTATACTAGCCCTATTTCTCTTGCCAACATTAGTTTCATTGTTAGGACCTTGGAGAGAATAGTAAAGAAATTGGAAGAAAATTATAACTCGTCAAACCCTAAGGGCCACGTTTGTGAGAGGGGGGTAGGCCATTAGGGGATGATGGATGGAAAGGGGGGAGGATTCCAAAGATCCTTGAAAAGATGTGATTGTTTGTAAGAAACCTTCCGAAATCATAATATAGAGGAAAGAGATAAGACCAAACTAAGAATAGATATGGGAAAAGGGAAAAAAAAAGGGAAAACCAAAAGGGAAAAAGAGATAACTGAGATCATTAAATTAGGAATGGAGATGAATGTGAAAGAAAGAAAACTAAAAAAAACCTAGGAAAGGGAAGAAAGGTACCACAAGAGGGAGATAAAAATAAAAGAGAAAGAACAAGTGAGAATAATGGCAAAGGAAATCTTAAAGATGTGGATGGAGAACGCCAAGAAGGTGTTGTTGAGTGTGTTGATGTGGGTGTAGCCGAAGGATAGATAGAAAGAGGGAAATAATTAGAAGCTAAAGATACCGCAAAGGAATGGAAGGAGGAAATGGTGGAACCTAATCCTAAGGATTTATGAACCAAACATAAGATAATATCGATTACTAATGAAAAGATGGAGTCACAAATAAAAAGGCATGAAGAAAAAACATCACCCCCGGACCAAGAGTTGCCCCTTAAGCTGGTTATAATACATAGAGAGGAAGAAAGGAAAGAAAGAGACCGGAGTTGTGGACAATATATATAATAAATTGGGACATTATAGAAGGAAACAACTAATCCATTGAGTGGAGTACTGTGGAGGAATAGAACAACTACGAAGAAACAAAAAGTGACATCGAAACCAGTTCCATATTCAGTTCAAAAAGTAGTACTGCAAGTACAAAAGGAAGTTCATCAGAAGAAGATATGGCCACAATGAAGAAAATGACAGTCTTCAAGAGGGATACTAGTAACACCGTAGGACACATCTTCTTGTTAGAAACTATATGGTAGAGCCAGAACAAACAAAGAGATAGTATAAAGTTGTTTGACTTCATCAACTCCTTGAGAGAAGAACCACTAAAATGGTACTAGAAATCATACCCTCAAAACAATAAATCCTAGGATGAAGTAAAGAAAGTGTTAGAAATTTTTGATAGTTTGGAACCCCCAACAGAGGGTGTAAGCAAGTTAAGAGAACTATCCTCAAGGGATAATGAGTTTATTTTAGAGTTTGATAAAAGGTTTAAGGAAGTGGTCAAGTGAGTGGATGAACCATTAAACGAAAAATTGAAAATGGAATGGTTCCTTCAACCATAACTCCAAAACTTATAATGACACTGGATGGTAGAAATTTTAGTTCATACTCAGAATTAGTAGCATTGGCATGCCAGATAGAAGGATAATCTTGGAGGAGAGTGGAAAAAGAGAAGGAAAACAAGAAAATAGAAAGATTGTAGTTAGAAATGGACTAGTTATGAATAAGGCAAGAACTTATGAAACAAGAGATTGGCCCACAAAGACCTAATATATGCTATTCATATTGTAGTAGAGAAGGCCATATCTGAAATGAATGCTTGATGGACATAGGGGAAAAGAAGGTAAACACTTTAAGGGTAGACCTCCACACGGTTAGAAAACCCAGCTCAGTATATCATGGGGTGTGTTGAGAATAGGACAACCATGAAACATTAGAATTCCCATCACATAAATTCTAGGTAAAGGAAGAACCGAACTACGACCGAGAAAAGGAATATGTAAAAGGACTAATGAAAGGGCCATTATATGCATAGAACCATGGATACAGGGTCCCACCATGGAAAAAATAGAGAACCGCCACCATCCAAGGACCAAAACCATATGGTGAAAATGACCCATACTGAGGAGGAAGAGGCCGCAATCGAGGGAGAGGAAAAAGAGAAGATGCTACTTGTTTCAACTGTGGAAAACCAAGACACTTCTTTGTTGAATGTTGGGGAGAAAAGAAGAAACAATGTGGATTTTGCGAAGAAGAAGACCATGATGCATTTCACTACGAGAAAACATGTCAACTTTATGCATAAAAAGACAAGCAACAAGATTCCAGTAATACAAAAGGGGCAAGAATCCTTCAGAAAACACCTAAGGATCTAGGAGTTAAACAAAATTGAAAGACAAGCAGAGAGGAGGATGTAATGGACAAAGATAACACTAAGAATGAATATCAGGATAAAACCAAATCCAAGAAAAAGGGAAAGATTGCAATAGTAACTAGGAAAGGAACAAATACCAAAAGGATGAATGCAACAACTTTAGAAGAAGAAGAAAGCTCTGGTGAAGAGATGGAATTTCACCCCACGAAAGAATAACATGACCAAATAGTAAAATAAACCAAACAAATTCTAGAACAAGAACATAATAGAGAAAGAATGGAAAATAACTATTTTATAGAATTGAAAGTGAAGGTCCTCAAATAGTTTGTAAGATTAGTTGAACAACAAGATTTGCTCACCAAACTAAGACAACTTGGTAAATATTGGAATAAGAAAAATATGTCGCAAATTAGAATCATAGGTAAACATTAGAAAATGAGACCCATCATGATTGAAATTTGGATCCACCAAAGGAGGATCCCCCAAAGTAATGGTTGACCTAGGATCAAATGTTAATCTAATTCCTAAAAGAATATGGGAATACTTGGATAAACCAGCATTAGAACCTACGCCATAGAATACTGGCCTAGAAAATGGGACTGAAATGAAAACAATGGGTTCCTATAAGAATGCAGAAATTAATGTAAAAGGAGTGAAACAATCAGTAGATTTTGAGGTGGTCACTATGAAGGATACATTTGATTCATTTGATGCTCTACTAGAGTTTAGATGGTTTGTCAAATCTAAGCAAATTATATATGCCCGAAAGGAAGAAATATCCTTTGTAGATGATAAAAGGGTTGTCTACATTCCCTTAGGAAAAAAACCTGGAGGGTCCTATTTAGAAGAAGTGAATGTCAAAGAAGATGAAGAAAATGATTAGACCATAAACACCATAACCATACCAACCAATGAAATTATGGAAGAATCCAATTCAAAAGGTGAATTGGAAATAATAGATATTTAAGGTAGTACAAATAGCGAAGCAATATTAGAAGCATGGCTACAAGACAATCAAGAGGTATGTTCTTAGAAGCTCTTTGGATCTCAAAGAATATTCATGATAAGAAAAACACCATGGGAACAAAGCAATGTAGCATAACACATGTGTGGTTCCACTAAGAAGGAGGAGATTGTGGAAGCAACTCTCACATAATGTGTCACATTTACCAAAAGAAATTTTAGTGGAAGTTTCCCAAATACTCTAGAGTAGGTGAACTAATACCTTATATAACTCAGATCGAGGAAACCTTCCAAAGAAAGAAAACAGACTAGCTGGACTATTGTATAATCTTACCTACACTATCATATGTTGGTATAATTCCCATAAGTAGAACATAAAGAAGTGGGATACATTTAAAACCCTAGTGAAGGTGAGATTCCTTTTGGAAGTAGGGGATTATGAGGATATACCACCATATGAAGGTAACATCCTAGGACTAGAGAAGCACCTAGAAATATGTAGATATTATTGGGAAGGTAACTACAAATATGATGATCATATATACATTTAGTTATTATACTAGAAATTATGCTTGACAACACAAACTTGGTATATCGACTAGGAGAGAAGGGTGGAAATTGAAACTTGGATAGAATTAACTAGTGATTTTGTTTGAACCTTTTAATTTCTCAGTAAAGACCCTTAGATACAAACCATACTCGAGGGAATAAAAGGGATTATCTTTAGCCCACTTGAAGATGACATAACAACACCAAAATCCCAAGAACTTGAATCCCATTCCACACCATGAAAGCAGACATATAAACACAAGAATTGGATGGAATGGGAGATGACCATATTAGAATAGTGCAAGGCGATTCAAAATGATGAAGAAGAATAGCTATTTTATATATAAATCAACCAAGGAGAGAGAGAGATAGAATAAACTATTGGCCTAAAGCATAATACTACAATGAACCACTCAAAATAAAAGAAGCAAACATTGCATTAGAATGTGACCAAAAGCTAGCACGTATAGGAGATTATTGGGGCGAAGAGGTAGTTGCACAGACTATTGAAACACTAACTGAATTCCAAGACCTATTTCCCTAGAACTTTGTTGAAATGAAAGGAATTAAAGGAGAAGTGGGAGTTATGAAGATTCAACTTAAAGAAGGAGCCAAACCAGTCTAGAAGAGACCATATCGGATAAATCCTAATATGAAGAAGAAAGTGAAAACCGAAATAGATAAAATTTTGGCCACTAGGATAATTAAATCGATAGAAGATACAAAGTGGATAAGACCAATGGTAGTTCAAAATAAGAAGACTAGATAGATAAAGGTGTGTGCTAACTTTTGGGAATTTAACAAAGCATTCATACATGATCCATTCCCCACACCATTTACAGAGGAAATATTAGAATAGGTTGTCAGTAGAGAGATCTACTCATTTACGGATGGATTGTTTGGATACCACCAAGTAAGAATTAAGGAGGAAAATCAACCCAAAACTACTTTTTCCACTGAATGGGGATTGTATATGTACATAGTCATGGCATTCAGGCTAAAAAATGCTTCGATAGTATTCAGTTGGATAATGGTCAACACCTTCAAGGATTTCATTCACGATTTCCTTGAAGTCTACTTAGATGAATGGATAGTTAATGGGCTAGTAAAAGACCACGTACATGTCCTCTAGGTGATCTCACTAAACCTAAAGAAGTGCACTTTTGCGATTCCCTACAATACACTTCCTCGACCACATCATATGGAAAGAGGGACTCATGATAGATCTGATGAAAGTAGCTCTGATCTTGAACCAACCACCACTAAGGAATTCTTTGAAGGTCAATAAATTCTTAGGATACATGAGATACCATAGGAAATTTATTAATGGATACGCAAGAATTGCAACCTCATTGGAAACCTCCTAAGGAAGAAAACATGATGAAGTATAAAATGGAATAAAGAAGCCCAAATGGCATTTGAAACTTTGAAATAGAATATAGGAAAGGCACCCATCCTATTTTTTTTGGATTGGAATTTAATCCTTTTCATGTCCACATAGATGCCTTCAAAATAGCAATAGATCCATCTCACTCAGCCTAAAGGGAATAAGGATCATCTGATAGCGTTTGCTAGTAGGAAATTATCTATGATATAAAAGAACTACACCACTATAGAAAGAGAAGTGTTAGCAATGGTATATGCTCTACAAAAGTAGTGACACTATCTACTATCTACCCCCTTCACCTTCTTCACAGTTCATGAACCCCTAAAGTACCTATTGAAAAAATTGGTAACTCATGACTAGATCTCCAGATGGTTGTTACTATTCCAAGAATTTGAATTCAAGATAATGGTGAAACCAAAAAAGAGAAACCAAGGACCAAAATATATATCCCAAATTGAATTGAGAGAAGAACCAGATGTATATGGGGAAGAATTGCTAGGCACACATTTTTTAGAATTACAACATTACTAGAAGAATTAAAAGACATCGTAATTTTTCTATCCACTGGAGAATTCCCTCAAAATCTAACACCACAAGATAGACAGTCACTAGTGCGTAGAGTATAACCATATACATTATTAGAAGGAGAAATACACCACAAGGGAAAATATGACATCCTCTAGAGAGAAGTCTATAAGCATGAAATGATGTCCATACTATAGGAAGCACATAGTAGGATTGTTGGAGGGCATAACTCCAAGGAATCTACCGCAAGAAAGGTGAAACTAGCAGGTCTATGATGGCCAACATTACATAAAGATTCCACAGACTATGTAAGAGGATGTGAAATTTTTCAAAGAGTAGGAAGGCATACCGCTAGGGATGAGATGCCCCTCAAATTGGTACTAGCCAAAAATCCATTTGAGAAATGGGCAAATTGATTTCATAGGGCCAAATGACCCACTAAAAAGGCACTCAAAATATTGATTCACCATCACCGATGTGGAGTACCTAACAAAATGGGTAGAGGCAGAACCAACTAGAGATTGTACCGCTAAAACTACCGCCAAGATTCTATACAACAATATTATCACCAAATATGGATGCCCACTAAGCATAGTAAGTGATCAAGGAAAATATTTCGTCAACAAAAAGATAAGGGAATTGCTGTAAAATTTAATGATAACACACAATAAAATCTTACACTATCATCCACAAGCCAATGGAGCTAGCAAGGCTTTGAATAAAATAATTAGCAAAACATTGACAAAATTATGCGAGGGAAACTAGATGGATTGGGATATTAAGATACCAGTAGTATTATGGGCATATTGTAACTCCTATAAATGGACAAGCAAGTTTACACTGTTTCAGTTGGTTTATGGCCTTGATGCAATAGTACCCATGAACTTCATTATTTTGAATACATGTATCACCCTAACTTTGCAGCTCAAAGAGGATGAATCCCTAAAGACGTGGGTAGAAGAATTAGAAAAATTAGATGAACAAAAAGTTGCCATGTACAACCAACAATTAGAACATCAAAGGTAAAAAGAATGGCATGATTGGAACTTTCATCTAGAGACATTCCAAATAGGGGATCTAGTGTTGTTCGATAGTAAATTCAAGAAATGGGGGAAGTTAAAAAATTAGATGGTTAGGCCCATTCTACATTCATCACATCAATGAATCCGTAGTCGTTAAACTCTGACAACTCAATGACACAATTCTTGTAGGGCACATTAACGAAGCACACTTGAAGCACTATCAATTGTTGCTAGAATAAAACAACATTAATTTCATCAAAAGTTGTTGTACCATAGTGTAACCAAGAAGAAAAGTTAACCCACCTTAATACCATTGGCATCCATCAAATCAACTAAATGGTCCACACAAACCAGAAAACGGGAAAAACATTAAAAGTGAAACTACCATTAGCTACAGTCCACACCCCACTAATTGCAACCTTATAAAAAACCCCAAATCCCCTCCCAATCTTCACATACTACTACTACTACAAGAATAGAGCATTCACTGAGCAAAGTTAGAAAACTGTAAACAAAGGTCTGAGGAAGAATTAACAATTTCACAAGAAGCAATCCCTAGAATGGGTATTCCTAGAGCCATCTGCATCTTTGAGAGGCCCAAACCAGTGTTTAAATGAATCCCTTTCAAAGCAAGGCTCACCGACAAAGATGAGGCATTCTCATCAATTCCACATAATGTAGTTGTTGCAAGAATGGAAAGAATGAAGGTGTTGTCATTGATGTCAACTGTTCAATTGGTTATCAACTGATTGTTGTTGTCATTAGTGTCATGTATATAGGTTATTGGATATATGTTGAGGATACTGAGAAAATTGTAATGAATATGTTCAGTGGTTGCTCTGAGTTTTGCTTTGGATTTGATCCTATGTTTGTGTGGTTCAGATATGTTGATCATGGTTGTTGGAAGCTACTATATCCAAATTTTTGGCTGTTGATTCATTGTATAGTGTGAGTTATGTTCACCAGTTGTGAATTGTGGTTTTCTGTGTGTCTGCTTGAGGTCCGAGAGAAATGTTGTTGGTCTGGATTTATCTTTGTTAAAGTCTTATGACTTGTAGTTCTAGAGTTGAGTTTTTTTATTGTATTGAAGATAATTTTGGTATTTGGAAGGTTCATGCTTAATTGTTCTATGTGTTTTACATTGGTTTGGCTGACCTTGTGTTAAACACTACCTTTGGAGTTGATGAAGCATGTTTGATCTATTTGGGTCCTTATGAAGCGTGTGTTTGGGTCACCCTCATTCTAATTCCACCCTAGGATGTTTTGGTGCTGACCTAATTTGAATTTGAATTTGGATGGCCAACTTTGGATATGTTTTAGAGGTTAAGATGGTATAAATGCAGAATTTGTTAGGGAAGAAGAAAAGAGAGAACAAAGGAAATAGAGACAAGAGTGCAAGGAGAATAGAGATAAGTGTGAGTCGATGTGTGTGTATATGATGCGAGTATGGAAAATCAATGCAGAGCCTAAATTTTGAGTTTTTGGAAGCAGTGAGCTAAAGGTGCACTCTATCATTCATGCATGTCTACAAGTGGATTGAGAAAATTGTGGTGGATTTCTTTGTTGCATTGAGATTATCTTAGATCTCTGTAACAAGTATTCTTTATCTTCTTTGTATCTTTGTGGCAGTTAGTCCTCTGGGTTGTTATCTCCATTGGACAATGAGTCCTTGTTCCAGAAGGTGAGTCCTTGTTTTAGCAACGTGTCTTGTTTCTCAAGTAGTGAACCTCTTGTAATCAATTTTGATATTATGTATAGTGTGAGTTAATCCTCACCGTGGTTTTTCCCTTATTGGGTTTTCCATGTAAATATGGTGTTATTGTGTTTATGTGATGATTTTTTAGTTTCTTCACTAGTATTTAATGTTTAATCTGTTAAGCAGTGTTAAGGATTAGCTCTAGTGAATGAATTAAAGTTTAAATATGTGACAACTGATTCACCCCCTCTTAGTTGTCTTGTTCAACAATTGGTATCAGAGCTTGGTTCCTTGGTGAAGAGCTTAACCACTTGGGGAAGGTTCGAGATGGTTGGTAAAATGACTTATGATTATTCTGAGGTTCGATGGAACTAACTATGCTATCTGGAAAATATTGATGGACAAATATCTAGAGTATTGTGGATATGATGTGGAGAAAGCTTACAAGAATCCTTACACTCCTCCTGCTAATGGTTCGATTACAACTGATGAGATCAAAGCACATGAAGTGAACAATAAGGTGAAGTACATTTTGAAGAACAATCTGTTACACTCTAAGTTGATTAAGGTTCAAAATTTGAAGACTGCTAAGAAATTCTAAGATGCTTTGTAAAGGGCGCATGAAGGTGATGAAAGAGTTAAAGAGGAAAAATTACAGAATTTGGAGACACAGTTTGAGCTTCTACACATGTTTGAAGATGAGAATGTTAAAGCTTATGTACATAGATTGGATGAGATAGTGGCCAAAATGTGAGGACTTGGTGCTACTATAAATGAAACCAGGATTATAAAGAAGATTCTTAGAACTCTCCTTGATGCTTACATTGAGAAGGTGTGTGCTATTGAACATAGTATATATTATAAGACCTGCACTAAAGACCTGTTGTTGGAATTTTTGACATCTTATGAGATGATGAAGCTGAATCTAAGGAATGAATGCAAATTAGAAACTGCTTTTAAGGCTACACAAGCTGAAGATCTAGATGAAGAATTTTTTGATGAAATAGAGGATAACTTTGTGAGAAGGATGAGGAAAGGCTCTAGTAAGTATGAAGGTAAGCTACCCTTTAAATGCTTTAGTTGTGGAGAGATAGGTCATTATGATGCAAAGTGTCCAAAAAGAGCTAAGAGGAATAAACAAAGATATGAGAAAGAAAAGAAAGGAAAGAAGATTAACAAAACATATAATGTGAATAAGAATGCTAGTATATCTAATGACGATTCTAATTATGAAGATCCTGATGACAACGAATGCTTGTTCTTGGCTATAAAGGATGAACCTACTTTTGCTAATTTTGAAAAATAGGTAAAGGAAATCCCTCCAGAGAAGGAGAAAAATGAAGGTATTGTTATCTCTGCCCTACATGCTAAACAAGAAAATAACTATTGGGTTGTTGACAATGGTTGTTCACATCACATGACTGGTGATAAAATTAAGTTTTTTAAACTTGAAAATTATGATGGAGGCTTGGTTATGTTTGGAGATGATACTGGTGCTAAAATTTGTGGGGTAGGTTTAGTAAGTTTTGATGGAAAGCATAATACTGATGATGTCTAGTATGTTAAGGGTTTAAGGCACAATCTTTTGAGTGTTGGTCATATGTGCAGTAAGGGATATGATCTTGTGTTTAAGGATGATATATGCGAAATATAAAAAGGATCTGAAACATTGATTGCTGCAAGAAAGAAATCTGAAGGAAATATCTATCAACTTAAAGGTGCTGATGGATGATGCTTTATGACTCAGATTAATGATAGTTGGTTATGGCATAGGAAAATGTGTCACATGAATTTTGATAACTTGGAGAGGATTAGTGCAATTCAAGCCATGAGATATTTACTAAGGATTACAAATCTTGTTAATGCTATCTGCATGAATTGTCAGTTTGGAAAGCAAGCAAGAAGTCATTACAAATCAAAGGAAAAATCTACTACTGGACTACTGGATTTAATTCATATATATGTTTGTGGTCCTACAAGAGTGAGAAGTCTACAAGGTGAAAGGTACTTTATGCTTTTGATTGATGATTATTCTAGATATACATGGGTTACATTTCTTAGAGAGAAATCAGATGCATTAGATAGATTCAAGACATTCAAAGCTATGGTTGAAATGAAGTGAATTTGAGGATAAAATGATTAAGATCTAACAGAGGTGGATAATTCACCTCCCATGAGTTTGATATGTTTTGTGAAGTGCATGAAATAAGAATACAATTGTCTCTCCAAGAACTCCTCAGTAGAATGAAGTTGTTGAAAGGAAAAACAAAACAATTCAAGAGGCTGCTAGATCAATGATTACTGAGGTTGGTTTACCGGAAGTTCACTAGAGAAAAGCTATTCATACTACTGTTTATGTATTCAATCAAGTTCAAGCAAGAGAAAATAGTACAAAGACCCCCTATGAGCTATGGTTTGGAAGAATTCCTACTATCAAGTATTTCTAGGTATTCAGAAGAAAATGTTATATCAGAAGAGATGAAGAAACTTTAGGTAAGTTTGATGCAAGAAGTGATGAAGGCATTCTTCTTGGATATTCTACTAAAATAAAAGCATAAAAATGTTTCAATAAAAGAATAAGGAAAATTGTAAAAAGTGAAAATTTCAAGGTTGATGAGACAGTGAAGAATTCAATTGGCATTGATAGATATGTATTTGATGAACCTGATTGTATAAGAATTGAAGAGATTTTGGAAGAACAGGAAAAGGATGAAAAAGAGAAGAAGAATGAAAAAAATGAAAGAGAAGAAGCTCCAGTGGTGCCACCTAAGACACCTAGATATGTGCAAAAGAATAATTCAAAAAGTTAGATTATTGGAGATAAGACTAAAGGGATACTAACTAGAAGCAGAGCTACTGCTGAAGCTAATTTGTGTTTATTTTCTAAGATTAAACCGAAGACTGTAAGTGAAGCATGTAAAGATGAACATTGGATGGAAGCCATGAAAGAAGAAATTATGTAGATTGAGAAGAATTAAACTTGGGAATTGGTCCCAAGACTGACAGATAAAAGCATTATTGGATCGAAATGGATATTCAAAAATAAGTTGAATGAGAATGGAGAAGTGGTTAGAAACAAAGAAAGGATTGTGTGTAAAGGTTACTCACAAGTAGAAGGCATAGATTTTTAAGAAAATTTTGCTCTGGTAGCAAGAATGGAAGCTATAAGGATGTTCCTAGCATTTTTTGCTCATAAATACTTTAAAGTTTATCAAATGGATGTCGAGTCAACATTTTTTGAATGGTGAGCTAGAAGAAGTCTAGATGGAACAACTGGAAGGATTTCAATTATCAGATCAACTGGATATGGTGTGCAAATTGAAGAAAGATTTATATGGAATGAAGCAAGCTCCTAAAGCTTGATATGCAAGGTTAGACAAGTATTTGATTCAACAAGGTTTCAACCAAGGACGACATATAGTAATCTATAGTTTAAGATTGAAAATGAAAAAATCTTGATTGTAGTTGTATATGTTGATGACATTATCTTTGGAAGAAATGAAAATATGTACAGGATGTTTGCAGAAGAGATGCATAAAGAATTTGAAATGTCTATGTTTGGAGAGATGAATTTCTTTCTTGGGCTACAAATTAATCAAATAGAGAAAGGAATTTTTATTTCACAGTCTAAGTATGTGAAATAGATGTTGAAGAAGTTTGGGATGGATGGTTCCAAACTGACATGTACTCCTATGGTGACTGGTTGCAAATTGGGTAAATATGATGATTCACCTAAGGCTGATCAGAGAAAGTATAGATCTATGATTGGTGGACTATTTTATTTGACTACTACTGGACTAGATATTATACATGTGTTGTCTATCTTGTGGCTAGATTTCAAGAAGATCCTAAGGAAACACATGTTGTTGCCATTAAAAGAATATTTAGATATTTGAATGACACTTCAGATTATGGATTACGGTATCCTAGAGATATTGATTTTACTCTAAGTGCTTATACAGATGCAAATTGGGTTGGATGTGTAGATGATAGAAAGAGTACAAGTGGTGGTGCATTCTTTCTTGGTTGTAGATTGGTGGCATGGTTGAGTAAAAAACAAGATTTGGTCTCCTTGTCTACTGCTGAAGTTGAGTATATTTTTGTTGCATCTTGTTGTACACAAGTTATATGGATGAAACAGACATTGAAAAATATCATAGTGGTGTATGATGATCCTATTGCTATCTTCAATGATAATACAAGTGCAATTAAGATTTTAAAGAATCCTATGATGCACTCGAGGATGAAACGTATATCTATCAGGTATCATTTCTTGAGAGAGAAAGTCATGGAGAATGAATTAAAGCTTGAGTATGTTCTAACAAATGATCAAATTACTGATATATTCACAAAGGCTCTTCCTAAAGATACTTTTGAGTATCTCCGAGAGAAGTTAGGGGTCATTGCTATTGGAAACACAAGGGAGGACAACTGAGAGGGGGGGTGAATCAGTTGTCACAAAAATTTAAAACTTATTCAACTTATTAAATTTATTCTCAGATCTGATTATTAACCATGAAAGCATAAATCATCAACACATCAAAAACACACATAACACCAAGATTTTTTTACGTGGAAAACCTGTTAGGGGAAAAACCATGGTGGAGGTTAGTCCACAAGATTAGACCCTGTTAAAATTATAAGAAATGAAAATATGGGGAATACACTTGCATTTAGGCACACTGCCTAGAGCTCACTGCTCAATTACAACAGGGCTAACCACCCATAGGAAGACACACTATCTTACAGAAAGAATTGGATTACATCCGTAGGGATTTTAATTGATAGAATAGCATTTGCTAATGCTTGATCACAGTTCCGGTTAAGTGCATGAACACTTCTTTACTCTTCTTCACTCTTCTTCACACTCTGCTCTTCCTTGGATTGATTTAGATCAATATTCACACATATATAGACATAAGCACACTCTGGCATACACTCACACACACCAATTCAAATAAACAGTCACTCTTATATATCCGCAATAAGAAATTTCATCCTTCATGTTGGCCTAAAAAAATAAAATGAATATAAACTGTTGGCCCAAAACACTAAAGATTATTAATGCGAATCAACCAAGGTTGGCCACAACTTAGTGAAGACCCAAATCAACATCTCTAACATGAAAAAAATTCAATTAATTTCTCCTCAAAGATCCACCACACTACAACCACCATGTCGGCCAAGAACAAGAAAAACATGAACACACAAGAGAAAATCACCAACCACGAGCACAATGATCAATGCAAATGTGCAACAAAGATAGAGCATGATCTCGAAGCATCCAAAAACATCACGAATCACTAGAGAAGCATCCGCAACAACTAAACTAACTGAAATCACATAATCTTCAATTAGGAACACAAACAGAGGCAACAAAAAAATTGTCAGAATATAAATCTTCATAACTCAATCAAATCTTCATGTGGATCTCTGAAACTCGACGTGGATAAACTAGATACACTAAAAAACAAACCCTTTAGTCCAAAACCTTTGATCTTCAATGTACGAAACTCATCGAAAAACTGAACTTCACTTCACCACTGACAACCTACAACTCATCTCATTACAGTTTTCTCAATATCTTCGACATATACAACTTCTAATGAATTAATGCTAATAGTGTTGAAATCAATGAAAACCACATATAAAAAACACAACCACAACATCCAAAAATATCCCCCTTTGGCATTGATGGAAACACATGATGTGAAAAACACCATCAATGCAACTAACTCTTGACACTTACTCCCCCTTAGGTTCCGACTCATTAACTCTTTCACATGATCTTCTCCCCACAAGGCTCTTCTCCCCAGATAATCACCAGTTTTTCACATGACTCTTCTCCCCCTTTGAAATCAATGACAAAGATCTCTAGACTTCACACAAACTCTAAACCACATATCTGAACATTTGAACATTTGACTACTCCCCCTGAGTAGCAGCCACCACAACATCCAACAATTGCCCCTCCTTTCTTGAACTAGATGCATATGGAGATGCATTAGTTTGGTGGATCTATGGATCTATCTTTCTTCTGGACTGATGTTTTGGTGGCTACCTCTTAGGGGGAGTAGTTAGTTTCAGGTGTTGTCATTGTGAGTATTCTATTTTCTATGTCAAATGGGAAATCAATGTAAAATAACTTTTTTCTTTGCAATTGATGTCAAAGGGGGAGAGGAAGCATGTGAAAAAGGAGAGGAAGCATCTGAAAAAAGAGAGAGGAAGAAAACAAACAAAAGAGGAAGAATAAACTACAACAAATCCCTATGATTAGCTTCGTTTTTTGCTCCCACCCACTATTTTAATGTATTTTTCTCCATTTTTTTGAAAAAGCCAGCGCTATTTATCAAGATGGTGCTATTTTTGGCATTGTTTGTATCGATCAAAACAAGTGGGAGCTAAATTAGGCACAAATTAGAGTCTAATTTAGTGTCGGATTTAACGCCTAATTTAGCTCCGGATTTAGCGCCTAATTTAGCACCTAATTTAGCGCCTAATTGTTCTGATCTAGCAAGGATTAAGGGTTAAGGGATTAGGGGTTAGGGTCTAAGAGATTAAGGGTCAAAAGATAAGGGATTTGGGGCTTAGGGGTTAGGTAGTTGAATGGCTAATGGCTTAGGGATTATGGTTGATATTATGCAATCTCTATATAAACTTTGATAAAAAATAATAAAGGTATGAGTGGAAGGGTGTACCAAAACTCTACAGGTGTAACTTTTGAGCTTATGAATGAAATAAAACATCTTATTATCAGTGATTCTCCATGATTATGTTATCATTATGTATTTTTCTTATGTTTTCCATACTTATTTTTTCTTATATTTGAATGAATATCAGTTATTGAGCCTTAATACTGTGCTTATGTGAATGAATACGCTAATACAGTAAAATATTTATTGTGGATATTTTCAGTTACATGTTCAAAATTATGTTCAACATAAAAATGGAAACTATTTAAAAATAATAAAGTTAACAAAGTTGCTTATTTAAATAATTGTGAGTTATGCGCATTCATATTTTATTTACTTTTGTGTCTTCACAAACATATGTTGATACAAAATGAATGGAAGAAGCATCCAAGTAATCCTATTTTTTTCTGCCAACAATTCATACCAAAGATTGAACAATTTAAGGATATTGCAATAGGTAATTTGTATCGACACAAATAATATTATTGAAGCATTTCAAAGTTTAGGCCATAAGAATCATCCTTTTTTAAACATGGATTGCAAATAATTCTGAAAATTTAGAAGTCTTGGTCATTAACATTATTGTCTGCTATAATGTCATCCAGTGCATCATTGTCAATGTTCATATGTTCTTTCAATTATTTAATATTATCATCATCCTCATCTTGACCTACATCATCTTCATCATCATTGAAATTTGACTGTAGACCGTCTATATTGTTAACAAATGTATTTGGATCATCATTTTCTATACCATCCATATTGTTGTCTTCCATAACATCATCTAACTCTGGATTGTTGTCTTCTTGTGCCTAAACATAACCATCTTCAACATCAGCATGGATGTCAATTTCTTTGATGTTCTCTAATCCCTCTCTCTCATTTTGTTGGCCATCATTGTTTTGCTCAGTATCCACTAATGCATCGTCAAATGCATGCCTTAATCTTGGATCATAATGTATGAGAAATATCCATTTCGGGTCCAAAATATCTTCATAGAAAAATACCTGCACATGAACGACATACATATATTAGACATATGTTATAATAATTTTATTGATTAATAAACACATGTATATATTCACAATAAACTATGAATTAATAGATTAATGATCACTATCGCTTCTTGTTTGAGTTAAAGAAATACCCGCTCACAATGAATTGGTAGAACATAAGGCTCCTTATCCTCTGGTAGGAACCATGAGGAATCTATAGAAAACAATCCACTGTGGGTATCATGTCTTCATGTCCTCTCAAATGCTTCATACCATCTACGCTTAAAAATACAACATTTAAAAGAGCGGTAATCCAACTCAATAATTTATTGTATTTTCCCAACATATTGTAGATTCCCTTCAATTATATTATTATCTTTTGAGCTTGATCAAATGGATTGCTTGAAGTCAACCATGATGCCGCAATCGAAGGATCGTCTCTTTACATCTACACTTTAAACACGATAATGTCAACCATATGCCCACATTGCTAGATATTTCCTCGCCTATGAAAGACCATTTATTTTAGTGAAAACAAATATAATGACAAATATTAAAATAGTTAATAGTGTTAAAACTGTAAGGAAACAACATTTTGTAAAATTCCAACTGTACCTTTCTTTCACATCTTCTAGACATGTGTTGGATGCTGTGGATGTATTGATGACATGTGGTTGTCATTGATGTCAACACTATTAGCATTTGGTGTATTAGAGGCTGTATATGTCAAGGATATTGAGAAAATTGTAAAAGAAAGTGTTCCAAGTTCCCAGTGGAACTATGCAGGTGATGAAGGCGTCTTGTTCTTTATGTTGAAGTTTAGCTGCTGTGGACTAAAGGGTTTTCTGCTGAGTGTATCTAGTTCATCTACTAGAAGTTTTAGAGGTCTGCATATAGATTTGATCATGTTGTGGTATGATAGTGTTTTTGTGGTGTTTGTCAGTGTTCCTGAATGAAGTTTATGTGATTCTAGAAATCTCAGTTGTTGTGGATGTTTCTCTGTTGTTTCTTGGTGCTCTTGGATGTCTCTAGATCATTCTCTATCCTTGTGGTATGTCCACATTGATCGGTGTGCTCGTGGTCAGAAATTTTTCCTACATACATTTAATTTTTCTTGTTCTTGGCCGACATGTTGGTGGTAGCATGTTGTGGATCTTCGAGGTGAAATTAATTGAAGTATTTTTGTGTTGGAATTATTAATTTGGGTCCCCACTATGCTGTGTTGACCTTGGCGGATTCACATTTAAAAAAATTATTTGCAAATTTGGGTTGACATTACAAATATGTTTTACTTTCCTGGCCGACTAAGTTATTGATGAAATCTCATGTAGTAGATATATAAGAGCGATTGTTTCATCGGTGTAGTGTGTGGGAAAGGTGCTGAGTGTGCTCTTATGTGTGTATGTATGAATATCATTCGATTACAGAGCAGAGTGTGAAGCAGATCGAGTGAAGTGTGAAGTAGTTTGTGAAGGAGTTTTCTGTGCTTAATTGGAACTATAATCAGGCTTGTGGAGAAGCTATTTTCTCAATTCATACCCTCTGAATTTTAATCCTATTATGTATTGTTGGGCAGTGAGCCCCATCTGTAATTGAGTAGTGAGCTCTAGGTAGTGTGCTTGAATGCATGTGCATTCCCCTTAATTGATTTCATTATAATTTTAATAGGGTATAATCTTGTGGACTAACATCCATCGTGGATTTTCCCCTAATAGGGTTTCCACGTAAAAAATCTTGGTGTTCTCTGTCTCTTTGATGTGTTAATTGGTTATGGTTAAATTACTTATTCATTAGATATGAGATTAAGTTAAGTTTGAAAAGTTTATTATTTTGTGACAACTAATTCACCCCCCCTCTCAGTTGTCTATCCTTTTTTTTTCCAACAATTGGTATCAGAGCAGGTTCCTCTGAAGAAGTCTAAAAGCTTGAGGTGATCCGAGATGGCAACATTCAAGAAGGACAGTCCAAGATTAGATGGAACTAACTACTCACTATGGAAAGTCAGGATGCAATGTCACCTAAGGTGTATTGGTGAAGCCTACTGGAAGATTACAAAAGATCCATATGTTATTCCTCAGAATGGTCCCTCCACTGCTGATGAGATGAAAGATGCAAAAAATAATATCAGGGCTATTGAAGCTTTGGTGAGTGCTTTGATAGATTCAAAGATGGATAATGTGGTAGGACTGTAGACAACTCATGATATTTGGATGAAGTTGGAAAATTTGTATGAAGGAGATACATAGGTGAAGATGGCCAAGCTATAGAGTTTAAAAGGAAAGTATGATAATTTGAAGATGGGTGAGGATGAAAATACCACTTCTTTTATGCAAAGAGTAAATGAAATAGTGATGGGTATTACATGTGCCAGTGGTTCTTTGGATGAGGATGAAATTGTGGCTAAGATACTCAAATCCTTGCCTCCCTCCTACAAAGTGAAGGCTCATGCTATTGAAGAGCTCAGATTAGTAACAAAGATGTCAAGAGACACACTGGTTGGTAAGCTTGCTACTTTTAAATTAAGTGAATTTGGTGAATATGTTCCAAAGACTGAATCTGCATTCAAGGCTACTGTATCTAGAAGTACCAAGCAAATATATGGTCTAGGAGTATGTTCTAGAAAGATATCCAAGTATGATGAAGAATTGAAGCAACTTGAAGACAAAGAAAGAGAGGTAGAAGAATTGGAAGCACCGATTGTAAAGAAAGAAGGCAGAGGGAAAGGTAAGTATGAAGGAGTGTTACCTATTAAATTTTTTTCATGTAGTAAAATAGGTCATTTTGCATCAAGATGTCTTGAAAGAGTCCCTAGAACTAAGCCTAACAAGTCTAGATTCCAAAAGAAATGTTACTTTTTTGAAGGAGTGACTGATGATGAGTCTAATAAAGATACTGGAAATCAATATGAATGGGTTTTCATTGCTACCATTGAAAATAGTCCTGTGGCTACTAAATCTACTTAAGATGAGAAAGCTCTTGTAGCCTGAGTTGAAGAAAATGATGAGTGGGTTATTGAGTGTGGATGCTCACATCATATGACTGGTGATAATTTTTTTTGTAAGTCTAGAGAAATATGATGGTGGTATTTTAAGATTTGGAGACAACAATGCTAGTGTGATTCGTGGCAGAGGTTCTATTTGTCTTGGTGGTAAGGATAACACTGATGATGTTCTTTATGTTGAAGGCTTGAAGCATAATATTTTGAGTGTTGGATAGATGGTGGGAAAAGGCTATGATCTACAATTCAAAAATGGAAGATGCAAGATACGTGGAAGTTATGACAATATGATTGCTACTGGTAAATAGAAAAAAGGTAATATTTTTCACCTGAATACTACTAGTGGGAGTTGTTTAATTGCTCAAGTAGATGAAAGCTGGTTGTGGCATAGAAGGATGTGTCATGAAAATTTTGATAACATTGTCAAGGTAAGTTCCACTCAAGTAGTAAGAGATCTACCTAAGTTAGTGAATCCTGCTAACACAATTTGTAAGGAATGTCAAATGGGTAAACAAACTAGAGTCTCCTTTGGGAGCAAACAATTTCATTCAAATGATTTGCTGGAGCTACTACATACTGACCTCTGTGGTCCCTCCAGAATTAGAAGTGTTCATGGAGAAAGGTAGTTTATGTTGATTATTGATGATTATTCTAGAATGTATGGGTTTCCTTTTTAAGAGAAAAATGTGAAGCACTGGAAAAGTTCAAAAGTTTCAAGGCTATGGCAGAGAATGAAAAAGGTCTAAAAATCAAGTGTCTGAGATCTGACAGAGGTGGTGAGTTCACCTCCAGGGAGTTCAATTATTTTTGTGAAGAACATGGAATTAGAAGACAATTATCTGCTCCCCAAACCCCTCAACAAAATGGAGTTGTAGAAAGAAAGAACAAAACAATTTTGGATCCTACTAGAACAATGATGTTAGAAGGAAATGTGCCCCAGAGCTATTGGAGTGAAGTTGTAAGAACTACTGTGTACACTTTAAACCGGGTAAATGTTAATGACAATTCTGGTAAGACCCCTTTTGAGCTATGGTTTGGTTACAAACCTATTGTTAAATATTTTGAGATCTTTGGAAGCAAATGTTATATCAAGAGAGATGATGATATAGGCAAGTTTGATGCAAGAAGCGATGAATGAATCTTTTTAGGTTATTCTACTAAGAGCAAGGCTTACCAATGCTATAACAGAAGACTGAGAAAGATGGTTGAGAGTGCAAATGTCAGAGTTGATGAGGATTCTGTCAAATCATCCAGATATTGTGGATATGATTCTGATGAAGACAATACAAACAAAGGGAAGAATGTTTAGACATAGAATCAACTTAAAATTGTGCAATATGCTCCATATGTTTTGGTAAGTCAAGGTAGTCAGGAAGCAGAGACAAGTGCAAGTACAAAAGGAAGATCAGAAGAATCAGAAGTTCAAGAAAATTCCAAAACTCCAAGGTATGTAAAGCTAAACCATTCTAAAAGCCAAATTATAGGAGATAAGAATAAAGGAGTGCAAACTAGAAGGAAGATTGTAGAAGAATATTGCCTGATTTCCAAGATTGAACCTAAAAATTTCACTGAAGCCTGTCAAGATGAACATTGGATGGAAGCTATGAAGGAAGAGCTGACACAAATTGAAAAGAATGACACATGGATACTGGTTCCTAGACCTAAAGACAAAAATGTGATTGGTACTAAATGGGTGTTTTAGAACAAGCTGAATGAACAAGGTAAAGTGGTCTGGAATAAAGCAAGACTGGTATGTAAAAGGTATTGTTAGATGGAAGGTGTTGATTTTGAAGAAAATTTTACCCCTATTGCCAGAATCGAAGCTGTCAGATTATTTCTTGCTTATGCCTTATACAAGGACTACAAAGTCTATCAGATGGATGTGAAGTCAACATTTATGAATGGAGAACTAGAATAAGTATACATTGAACAGCTGGATGGATTTCAGCTAACTGAAAAGGAAGATATGGTTTTCTGCTTAAAGAAAGCTCTATATGGACTCAAGCAAGCCCCCAGAGCCTAGTATGCTAGATTGGACAAATACTTACTAAACCTTGGATTCACTAAAGGTACTATTGATAACAACTTATATTTCAAATTGGATCATGATAAAGATTTAATTATAGAAGTCTTTGTTGATGACATCATTTTTAGAGGAGATGACAATTTATGTATGAAGTTTGCTAATGAGATGAAGGATGAATTTGAGATGAGTATGATTGGAGAGATGAAGTTATTTCTAGGATTACAAGTGACCTAGTTAGACAAGGGGATATTCATATCTTAGTCCAAATATGTGAAAGAGCTACTGAATTTTTTTGGGATAGAAGATTCAAAGCCTATTGGTACTCCCATGGTGATCGGATGTAAGCTAACATAGAATGATGATTATCCTAAGGAAAATCAAACTAGATACATGTCAATGATCGGTGGATTACTTTATTTAACCCAAACTAGGCTAGATATTATGAATGTTGTATGTATGGTTTCCAAGATTTCAGGTTGATCCAAAAGAATCACATGTAACTGTTGTTAAGAGGATCTTCAGATATATGAAAGGAACAGTTGACTTTGGACTTTGGTATCCAAAGGATGATGATCTCACTTTGAGTGCATATACTGATGCGGATTGGGTTGGTGATGTAGATGAGAGGAAAAGTACTAGTGGTGGTGCTTTCTTCCTTGGAAAGAAGTTGGTGTCCTGGTTGAGCAAAAAGAAAATTCCATTTCTCTATCTACTGCTGAAGCAAAATATGTTGTTACTGCAAACAATTGTACTCAAGTAATATGGATGAAACAAATTTTGAAAGATATCAGGGTGATATATGAAGAGCATATTGCCATATATTGTGACAATTCAAGTGCAATAAATATTTCAAAGAATCCGATACTACACTCTAAGACTAAGCATATATCAATAAAGTTTCATTTCTTGAGGGAGAAAGTGAATGAGAAAGAAGTCAAATTGGAGTATGTGCCTACTAAAGAATAGATTGTGGAAATCTTTACTAAGCCATTGCCAAAGGATAATTTTGAGTATCTCAGAGGAATGTTAGGGGTAATCACCCCTCCTGATGAAAACTAAGATGATGCATTTACTTGCATCAATCCGTGAGCTACATTGCTATATTCTGATCCAAATTGATGTTTCTATGGCTGCTACTCAGGGGGAGTAGTTAGATGTGCAGATATGTGGTACAAAGAGTGTATATGGAAAGGTCACGGTTACCTTTGCCATAGATGTCAAAGGGGGAGAAGTGCAATGTGAAAAATCCTTTTAAGAATTGAAGAGAAATTGAGGAGAAGAGTCAGAACCAAAGGGAAAGCAAGTGTGTTGGGTTGATGGTATTTTTCACATGTGTTGCCATCAATACCAAAGGGGGAGATTGTTGGATGCTGTGGATGTGTTGCTAATATGTGGTTGTCATTTATGTCAACACTATTAGTATTTGGTGTATTAGAGGTTGTATATGTCGAGGATATTGAGAAAATTGTAAAAGAAAGTGTTATAGGTTCCTAGTGGAACTGTGCAAGTCATGAAGGCGTCTTGTTCTTTACATTGAATTTTAGCTACTGTGGACTAAAGGGTTTTCTGTTGAGTGTATCTAGTTCATCTACCAGAAGTTTCAGATGTCCGCGTATAGATTTGATCATGTTGTGGTCTGACAATGTTTTTGTGGTGTTTGTTAGTGTTCCTGAGTGAAGTTTGTGTGATTCTAGAAATCTCAGTTGTTGCGGATGTTTCTTTGTTGTTTCCTGGTGCTCTTGGATGTCTCTAGATTGTTCTCTATCTTTGTGGTATGTCCACATTGATTGGTGTGCTCGTGGTCAAAATTTTTTCCTACATACATTCGGTTTTTCTTGTTCTTGGCCGACATGTTGGTGGTAGCATGTTGTGGATCTTTGAGGTGAAATTAATTGAAGTCTTTTTGTGTTAGAATTATTAATTTGGGTCCCCACTATGCTGTGGCCGACCTTGGTGGATTCACATTTAAAAAATTTATTTATAAATTTGGGCCGACATTGAAAATATGTTTTACTTTCCTGGCCGACTAAGTTATTGATGAAATCTCATGTAGTGGATATGTAGTGTGTGGGAAAGGTGTTGAGTGTGATCTTATGTGTGTATGTACAAATATAATTCAATTACAAAGCAGAGTGTGAAGCAGATCGAGTGAAGTGTGAAGTAGTTTGTGAAGGATTTTTCTGTGCTTAATTGGAACTATAATCAAGCTTGTGGAGAAGCTATTTTCTCAGTTCATACCCTCCGAATTTTAATCCTATTCTGTATTGTTGGGTAGTGAGCCCCTTCTGTAATTGAGCAGTGAGCTCTAGGTAGTGTGCCTGAATGCATGTGCATTCCCCTTTATTGATTTCATTATACTTTTATTAGGGTATAATCTTGTGAACTAACATCCACCGTGGTTTTTCCCCTAATAGGGTTTCTACATAAAAAATATTGGTGTTCTCTATCTCTCTGATGTGTTAATTGCTTATGGTTAAATTACTTATTCATCAGATTTGAGATTAAGTTAAGTAAAGTTTGAAAAATTTATTATTCTATGACAACTGATTCACCCCCCTCTTAGTTGTTTGTCCTTGTTTTTCCAACAACATGTTGATTTCACCTTCTGGTATGTTTGAATCTATACCTGCATCTTCTATTTGATTTTGAATTTTTTTAGTAACCCATTCTAGTTTGCAATTTTTGCCTCATTCCCTGAGTAGATCAGTGGGAAGTGGAGTATTCCTTGGGTTTGATCTCTTAAACTGTCTCCTTTCTTCTAACACTTATTCTCTTTTTATCATTAAGATCAATCCATTTGTTCATAAAGTCCATGTGGTACAAAATGAACTTGTTGAGTATAGCACTTTCGTCTACACCTATTACATTTCAACATGTTTATTTCAAACTCCAAATGTCATGCTGTTAATTTGACAAATAAATTACAGAGTAAATTAATGATTGCAAGAAAAATAACCACACTGATCATGAATTTACTTACTAATTTCTACTTGAACACCATTAGATTGTGGTTTTTCTCCAATAATATCTAATGCTTGTTCTTCATCCCAGCAACGTGGCCCATCTTCAAAATCTTTACCAAGGAATTCACACAGGATGAAAAATGCTTCATTCAATACATAACCTTCAGCCATGCAACCCTCTGGATGTGCCTTTTGTCAAACATATCTTTTTAGAGTTTTCATATACCTCTCAAAGAAAAACATCCACCTCATTGATACGACACCCGCCAATTCAATGTCATTGACTAGGTGTATAAGTAAATGGACTTGTAGGTCCATGAAACTTGTAGGGAGCTCCTTCTCAAATACACATACAATTTCTGAAATTTCCTTCTTCCATTTTGGCACTTCACATTCGTGGATCTCCTTGGAGGTCACCCACCTAATATAAGAATAGTAAATTAGTATGAACCTTTTGTCAAAAATTAAAATGCAATATAATATCTCTATGTCTCTCACACATGAACATTTCATATAACCACATACCTTGTAAATGTTGACAATCGACTTATGGCATTCCTTAAGTCAACTGTAAGACATGAATCCCCCCTAATTGCCAATGACCTGATATGCTATCAAACACATTTATGAAAAGGTCATTAGTAATTTTTTCTCACACAACAAAATATCAAAATATATTTAGTAATTAATCAATGTTACCAGTAAATGTTAAATGATGATATATAATACCTTCATAAAATTATGAAAATCATGTGTTTTAAATCCTGTGATATGTCCATCAACTGTAAAAGCTTTAGCCAATGATGACCCATAGCCAATAGGTGTCCTTATTGAACAAATGGCATTTTTAAGTTGGTCTAACTCTTTTGTTTTTCAAAATCCATGGAGCTTCTGCATATGTTTCATTTTCCCTGTTTGGCCACAAATGTTTTCTATCAATTTTGGTATGCGAAAGAGCAATATCTCTCCTAGAAGACAAGGTGTCCTTCTTTTTGCCTGATATATGTCGAAATATACAATCTGGGACATTTTTGAAGATGTGCATAGGATCTAATAGGTGAGATATTAATAGATACTTCTAGTAAGGGAGCTCATAAAATATGGATTTCCTTTTCATTCCTTTTGGAATATTAACTACGACTTGTTATGGTTCTTCAATTGAATCACTCCCATCAAAACAATCCTCCCAAGCTTTCAATTCAGCATCTTCATACTTCTTAAGCCAATCACCTAGATCCATAATCATGGGAGGGCCTCTATTTTCAACTTTTCCATCAAATTGATTCTTTAGGTGATTTCTAAACTTATGATCTAGTGGTAGAAAAAACTTGTTGTTTGCGTAAATAAATTTATGTAGATCTTTAGAATACCACCCTTGAAATTGTTCTGCACATCTTGGACATGCAAATATCCCCTTTATTTGAAGCCCTGCAATTCAATAAGTAATGTTAATAACATCAAAAAAATAGTATAAAGCTAAGTATGAAAGTTGGGATGAAAATAAATTATGAGTGTAAATACGTAAATATTTTATTTTACCAGAACAAACACCAAGTCTTGGGAAATCATGAATAGTCCAACATAGCACACCATACAACATGAAGGACCTATTTGATGGAGGATGTGATATGTCATACATTCTTATGCCTCTCCATAGCAGTTGCATCTCATCAATAAAAGGCACAAGATAAACATCCATGTTTTTAACTTGATGTTTTCCTGGAACAATGACAATCAACATAAGGTGCTCCTTTCTAACACTCATAGATGGGGGAATATTGTATACTATCAATCCAACTGGCCAAACACTATAATTTGAGCTCATGAAAGAGAATGGGCACACTCTATCAATTGCAAGACCAAACTTGATACTATGGGGTTCATCTTCGAATTTTCTTGGCCATTTTTCCTCTATGTGTTTCATTGCTTTAGAGTTGGCCGAAATTCACATGAATCAATCTTTACTCCTATTCTTTGCATGCTAGTCCATCAATTGTGCAAGTGACTTGCAATGAAACATTCGTTGAAGTCTAGGGATAATTGGCATGTGACGTAAAACCTTCTTTGGAATTGTAGGACATTGTACATTTGTATGATATCTCTTCTCTTTGCATACAGGGCATTCTACTTTGTTTTGATATTCATCTCTATATAAAACACAATCATTTTTACATGAATGAATTTTCTTATATTCAATCCCCAACTCAACCAACAACAAACGTGCCTCTCTAGAAGTTGATGGCAACACATTCTCTTTAGGGAATATTTTAGTTTTTAGTGCCCTATAAGATTGCCGAAGATTAAATCAATTGAATGTTTGACTTATGATGAACATGTTTGATATGTCAGTCTATACTAGGACTATTTATATACAATACATGGTTTTAAAATCCCCTTAAAGAAATATAAATGAAGTTGATGAATGTTTATGAATTATGTACACCAATTGAAAATGCAAAGTAAGAAATAGATTTCAACTCACTTCAATAGGGTAGTGAATCCTTTGTTTGACCAACCAAATAGTGACTTGATTTCTAATAATATTAATGTACATGCTAGTTTTGAGGTTCTACTTGCACCCAATTTGAACACGGGTGTCTTTGTTGCTTGCTTGATGGAGTCTTTTAGGTTGTTATCATCAACATTACATTGGTGGTAATTACCCCTGCTATCATCGTTACTGTCAACCTTGTTTCCATCCCCAAAGAAACCTGTAATCATTTCATTCAATCCTTCATGCACTGCATTTTCACTATCATGATCATCATCATTAAGGCTAGGTGGCATGTCATCAGTTATGCGGATCTCATCAACTCTTCAAATTTCTCAGCTGGTAGTATTCTCTTCAATCTTGCTCTTTTCACCCTAGTATTGTTTAAATGATGGTTTGGATCATCCCATCCATATCTTAATAACCCAGTTGGATCTTGGGTATGAGTATGTGTTTCATCAACATCTTCTACCTATCAACAAACACAAGTATTATTTAATGTTTGGAAACAATTGGATAAATCATAAATGTATCAATTTCAAAGAAATATAATCAAATATGGCTTAAAAAATAAAAATAAAAATTGTATGAACATATATACATCAATTGAATAATGGAACATTATTTTATAGACTACATTTTTTATATAATAATTTAAATAAAACACAATTTTGACAACATAGTTTATAAAACATTAGTCCACACTCATTTATTATTCTTTGGTTTTATGCCCTTAAGAACAGCCTTAGGGAGACCTTGTTCTTCCCTTTTCTTTTGCGTAGGAGTGCGTTTTAAGAAGGGATAATCAATCAATAACTCATCCCCAATGGTAAGGTCCATAATAGCCTCAACCATTATCAATTTATCAAACTCTCTTTCCATATCTGCATATTTATCATTTATAACCTCAACAAATTGACAATTCGGTCTTACAGTAGGGTCCCTTCCCTTACTACTATTTATCAATCCTGCAATATTTTTGTGTGTATAATGCACATCCATCTATATACCTAAGATGACCTCTATTCATTTCTTTTCCACTTTCCAATTGGAGACGATGTGTATACATATTCGAATTTAGACCATATGCTGACATGCTAGGCTTATATTATGCTAGCCTTCTCCATTCACCACTGTAATATGATGGACCATAATATGGCATTAATATCCTAGTGGTTTGTTTTGAATTATTTCTATGTTTAGATCCCACATGTACATTTTGGACAATAAAGAGGCCTAGATTCACTCCATGAATATTGGAGGGTCATATCATGTAGCTGTGTCCCCAAAATTGAAACATCTCGTACACTCTAGGTAGTTGTTGATCACTAGGCCAAGCACAATATAGTCGACGATCAAATGTCTCTTTGTAAATTGATCTCAAACTCAGGGGAAAGTCATCATCTCCATCACATTCATTCTCATAGGGTATGTAGTCCACCTTCCCCTTGTCTTTAAGAAAATTATGCATCTTTAAACCAATTCTTGTTCTATTGTTTTAATCAATTCCTCATCTTCCGAGCTGGTATATTGGCACATATTTTTGTTAGATGTATCATCTAATAAATGATCATTTCCCTCTAGGATAGAAGTCGGTGATCCAGGAAACTTTAAACCAAGAACTTTATCCTGCAAGTATCCATTAAGAAAAAAATTAGTTATTTAAATAATGTAAAACAATGTTTAAATGAAGTATACATGTTATTTATATCAAATTGGAAAATTCCTTACCACAATTCCTTTTGTATCTGAATTGATTGTAGGAGGCATACTACCGATTAGAAGCTCATCATATATGTAATGTCTTTGTACAATCGCTTGTTTGAATTGTTTCTTTCCATGACATACAAAACATCCACAAACAAATTTTTTCTCAAAGTATTCATCCCATGTACTATAGTCTTGACCAACCTCTTGTTCAGTGCAATCATTTGTTGTGTCTGTAGGATCCATTGTCATATCCTCTTCCATCCACTGTCCTCTACGTTATTTAATAGTTTTAGGTCCATGCCCACATACATATCTTGTTCTTTTGCTAGTTGGACGCTCATGCTATGCATTTGCTCCAATCTCCATCTAAAATAATCAACAACATGCATTAATTTATGTCAAGATTGGATAATGCATTTTAAATTTCAATAATACTGTGAAAAAATATGGGTGTATCACAAAATTCCATTAGATTATTTTTTCCTAAGTTAAGTCAAAATTTGAGTACCTAATGTCCCACTTCATCTGTTGTGTCCTCATTTAATATGACACAATCTATTGCCATGGCCTCATCTAGCCCCTATAATACACAACATAGTAAATAATGTTTAGTACACCAATTATATCATTTCAATGAATATGCTATCCAACACAAAACCTCACTTTAGTCATATATTTGACAGATTGATATCATGTTTTGGCCATCCTAATTTTCAAACTTTTCCCTTGGTCATAGAATCACATTTAATCACCATTCCCGTGAATTTTCAACCAATAAGTTTGACCTTAAAGGCCTCATGGACAAAAAAATGACTTTATCGACTCTATGTTGTAGCATTTGTGAATTCATAAACACCTTCCTCCTTTGGTTGAGGTTTCTTTCTCTTCTTACCTCTATTGTATCTGCAGATTCCATTGTCATATCTATTTCCACCCACTTTCCTCTATGTGATTTAGTGGTTCTACGCCGTCCACATCCTCTCTCCATGGCCTCCTCTGGATCCTGTAATACACAACAATGGAAATAGTCACATAACAACAATGCACCAAGAGAATATTGTTGAAATTATCTTTTTAATACACCCACTTTTCATTAAGACATACTATGAAAAAAAAATAGGACATTGCAACATTTTTCTCTTCACAAAAAGTTTACATGCGAAATCTTGACAACTAGAGCTTAAATCTTATGATTACAAGATGACTGCAAATTCACATCAAAAAGACATTTATTTACAAGCTAACTACAAATAAAACCTATTACTAATAATTTTAGTTGAACATCCTTTCCATGGTCCCTTGTTATCCTAGATGAAAGAAAACCTATTACTAATAATTTTAGCTGGTTCTCTACCTTACACTTCTTCCACAAATTCATTAGAACCGTAGATATTTTCTCTTTGAAAACTAGAGATTGGATTCCTTATTCTTGATTGAAACCTAATTTAGGATGGAATGATGAGATCTAACAAAGTGTAAAAACATGTCAAAATATGTAATATATGCATGGATACAGATAATAGACAAATATATATGATAATACATAATGAATGATATATCAATAATACATTAAATAAGGGTGGGTTAGTGGGATCAAATAGATTACAAAAAAAATCCCAAACCCTAATCAAGATAATAGCAATGAAACATAGATAAGGGGTGCATCCAAGCCCTAATAAAGTATAAAATGAATCATATCTACTTAAAAATGTTAGATTTATAACCTTAATGTAGAAGGATAAACTCTAAGGATGAAACCTGAGTGTGTTTAAGAATATTTGGTTCATGAATTTATGTAAGGAAAAATAAAACGCCTCACATAAATATCCCAAGTAAATTAATTAAATCAAAATGAATAAATAATATAACTTGCCCAGGATAAAGAGTTGAGAGTAATAACACCGCTTAAATAAATGCTCAAAATTAAATAATAAAAATAATGGTATTTAGCTCTAGGTTCAATGAAGATATGACTATGCTAGAAATTGCTAAATGATTTATTAGTGCAACAATAACTAGGACTATAAAAAACTATCTCAAAACTATAAAATTCATGATGCTTCATTCCAATACACTTCCATGGATATGGAATTGATCTCAGTGCATAAAAATATGAACCTACACGTAGAACTAAAAATTAACTATAGATCTAATCTTCACTGAATTCGATGTCTATAATTTATTATCTTGATGTCTACAACCTATGTCAAAGAGGGGTCATGTCGATAGACATTATTGAGGATTTTGTTAGGCTAGGATATTTCTCCTTTAGTTAAACTCCTATTACTAATTTAATGATACAAATAAATTATTGAAGACAAAAGGGAAGCATGCAATACACATAGGATGTTGATGCAATGCCAATGTCACATGATAATGATTTAGTTCTCATAGATTATTTTTCATAATTCCCTAATAAGCCCTATATCTAAGATGATAGTAATGAATTAGGGTTTTTCCTTTTATACAAATTTGTAACATGCAATTTGAAATATTTCACACTTTATATGACTCATCTAGTTGTATAGGGTGAACATGGGCCCATTTAAATTTAAATTTAAAAGTTTAGGGGTCATTTCTGAGTTCACAAATCTAACCTCTATTAGTTTTGCACCCAAAAAATTGACATGGGATAAGGAATAGATAAAATAGGGAACCATGATTTCTCCCTTGGAACATATAAAGATGAGGTCAATTTAGGATCAATTTATTTATCAAATTCCATGCAAAATACATCATTTTGCACACTAGTCATTACTTTAGGGACAAACAAGTCAAGAAAGCCCAAAATGAAGGGGAAAAGTGAAGGGTATGAATTTGTCACCATTACAAGTATATAAATAGTAGGAAATATTTTTAAGACATGTTCTAGTTTATGCAACCTATAAATATTTTTATTATCAATTGAATCTATTATATAAATTAAGTAAAGGTCATTTTTTGGGATGTAGCTAAGAAAAACACTAATTTATTGTATGCAAATTTTTGAAAGTTAAAAATAAAATCTTATTTATAATTCAACAAAGTATACAACATTAATCCCTTGAGATTCAACCATATAATCTCCTCTATAGAACATACATGCCTTCAATGAATTAAAATAATTTCTATTACTAAACAAATAATTTTATGTTATATTTATTTTTATGTTCAAGATATTGGTATACTATAGAGTGAAATATAATACAAATGTAATGAAAACTCAAATCCCAATCCATAGTCCAAATATAAAAAAATTGTTATGAAATGAGATTCATAAAATAAATGCATAATCTTTATACATCAAAATGTATTCTTTATGAATCTTATGTCATATTTGCTAAATAGAATTATGTAGCTTTTGAAGTTTAAAAAAAATTATCAATGAGTTTTAATAGCCTATACCATATTTTCTAAAATTATTTCTCTATTTAGATTTTTTAAATAAATGATAGGTAATCGATACACAACCTTTAAAAAATTATTAAAAATGAAAATTAACCACAAAATTGGGGAATTAAATCATGGGAAACTAAGAACTAATTACCTCATCAAAGAGACACATGGTCCATAACAATACTAAATTACTGAAATTTATTTTAAACTATTAATTTAGTGCTTCTAATAACTATATGACAACATTTTATCCAACTTAGCACATATAGTTGCTAAATTAGGCGCACTTTGTACCACCTTTGGTGCCCCAAAGTGATTATATTTAGGGCTGAAATTCAGCCCTAAAGTCGGTGTTAACTACACCGATTATAGCATCGAATAATGGATCAAAAACAAAAAATTAAAAAATCCCACATGAAGGAAGAGATGAGAGGAGGGCACCATGGGGAAGAAGGCAAAAAAGGGAAAACATAGATGAGGATCAGATATTTAGTAGTATGGAGAGGTCGAGAGGCAGGAAAGGGAATCAATTGGTTGCCTATTGTTTTTCTTGGAGGCATTTGGTCTCTTTCCCGTGTTGAGTAGCATTGAGATCGCTTCTTTTGTGTGTTTGGAGGTTTGCTTGGTTGTTGTTTTTCCTTCTATTCGTCTTACCCATTCTTCCCTCTTGCCTCTACTTCTGGATTTGGATGCTTTGTGGCCTCCAGAGTTGAGTGGGAGTTTGGGGTGGGGTTTGTGGCCACCAAAGTTTGAGGGAAATGATGGAGAGCAAATAAAATTAGGCGAAGATATCAAGAGATTTTTAATGATGATCAAGAGATTTTTGCAGTCCATGTGACAAAGAACAAAGCTTCTAGAGAAAAAACTTTCATACCACAAACTGGATGAAACTTTCATACCTGGCAGTGTGACTTCATTTGCCTCCACATACTGGATGAAAATAATTTGCCTTAGGTCACCTCAAAATGTCAAGCAATAGAGGGAAGGGAGTAGGCTCTAGCCACAATGAAGTAATTCATTGTCAATTATAGATTTGTAAATGTTTCGATTGTTTCTTTTATTTTTAGTTTTTATTTTTTTATTTTTAAATTTAAAAGAAGAAATTTATTATATATGTATATATATAAGGACATGAGAATGACAAAGATAAAGAGGCATTAGCTTCCATATTGGGGGTAGAGGCAGCGAAAAAATTAGATGGTGTGGACTTGACAATGCTTTCTAGATACATAGAAAAATGATCTAGTAAATCCCTTGAAACATTGCAACCAAATCAACCATGTCAAAGGGAATCAATTGATTCTCCAACAGTCCTGGATCGAGCAAAAGATCTAGGAGGAAATCAATAACAATAAACTCTAGAATGTGGAACAAGGAGCAAAGACTTCTAATGTCCCAACCACTCCTGGGACACAAACTTCTTCCACCACGCCATGTTTTGCATCTTGCATTGGTAGTTGTGATACCAAGATAGAATACAATGTGGTTTTAGGGGAAGTTCGAATGATAGATGCTGTAAAAATGTTTGTTAATAGATTGAAGGAAACATGCCTTCAACGGTTCAAAGACCATCTACATTTTCCATTCTCAAAGATGTCAATGCACCTACAAAAAGAAGTTATCCATGACATCGAGACTGAATTTGGCACAGGTTGGTCTGTAAAGAAGATAAAGCTACGAATGTCTCAAAACTACAATAGATTTTGGTGCAACCAAATAAAGAAGATTAAAAAACTCCCTCCTGAGCTAAGGCTCAAAAAAAGGCCAATTGATGTAAGTGTGAATATATGGAAAGAGCTTGTAAAAGCATATGAGAAGTACGATGCATGGAGGAAGTTCAGTGAGGAGAGTACATAGGTATTTGAATTTTCTCATAAGATTATATCAAATTTATTAAATGATTTTCAAATTTTATTTGTGCATAGTTAAATTGAATTAGTATATGTTTCAGGACAAGGCCTCCAAGGCTAGGCTTGAAAAACTTCGTGCCACACATCACAGTGGCCAGAAAGGTTTGCATACCTTGATCTATACATTTGTAAGTATATTTAATATGTTAAATGATACTTTTTTATTTACTAGGAAAAAGTAAATGATTTCATATTAATTAGTTTAACTAGTCCATGTGCCATGTTTTGACGAGAGGAGAAATATGGCCTACATCCAATGCAATTTGAAAAGGAAATGTTACAAAGCAAAAAGTGGACCGATTTTGTAATCTAGATGGAGAACGAGGTATCAATAGTTTACTTTCAATAACTTAGTTGGATATTGTTGTGTTAATATGTCAATTTTCATTTCTTGCGTTGAGTTTCAATAATCTTTGAAGAGGTTATAGAGTGATACTTGAGACAAGCAGTTAAAGTTGTACTCTGTTTGTTGTGTTTGGTTTCTATTGGTCTTCTTATCTTTTTGACTCAAGTGGATTGTTATTCATAGGTCGCTTGTCATTCTTGTTGATCATGTGGATGTAGTTATCATTGAGTTTTCAAGTGGTCTCCTAAGTGAATAGACCAAAGGGTTTATCTCAAGTCTTTGTTTCCTAACCTTTTATTATAAGACTTAAAGGGGGGCATACATTAAATTTACGTTGTTGGTTATATTTAAAACCTTTGAAATATAATAGTGGACATTTAAATTTTAATATGCAATTTTTTTTTTGTTGAGAAGGAGCCATCATTGGTAGTAGGCATTAACTCTCCTTTGCCATAACAACTTTGGGAAGTACTAGTCTTTAATGTGCTTGGTTTTGGGGGATATGAGGGAGAAAAGGAAGGAGTGGGGAACCATTTTTGGGGGGAATTATTTTTTCCTTGGGGTCAAGGAAGGAAGGTTGATTGTTGGACTGTAAGTGATTTAGAGGAAGGGAGACTTTGGGTGTGCTCATCATGTTGGATGAGTGTCTTGCTGTTTGAGTTGGAGACTAAGAATCAAATCATCAACTGGTCTTCTTCAACAAAGCTAACCTTTATTTGAAGTAAAGCTCCTTGTCATCCATTCTTGTAAAATTACACTGACCATTTTGGTGAAACATTTCCTTTAACTTGTGTAACTGTATGTGGTCTTGTGAAAGCATATGCTAAAGGGTTTGGATGAGGAAAATATTGTTAATTGTGAGAGTTTAGACTTAAGATCATGGGACTTACGAACAAAGACTTCTTTTGACTTGGTTTCGTTGAAACCCGTTGGTTGTCCTGTTTGGAATTTTCATCTTGAATACAGTTAGCTTTTGAATTCATTTTGTGGAAAACTATTGGTTATTGTGTTTTGGATTTCTATCATGAAGGAAGCTATGTTAATTTGGTCACAGTTTTAGATGGAGTTTCAAACCCTAGCTAGAATTGCTAGAATGTTATTAGTGCAACATACCATGAGTCTTGAGGAAACCTGGCCTGTTTCATGGGTATCTTTTTTGACATGGTACAATAAACCCTAATGGTGTTGGTATTTCACCTATAAATGTCCACTCTCTCAATCGTGGATGCGAGATCTTCTTGGGATTAATAATGCCACTCCTAGGTGGGGTTTTGGGATGGTTTTGGATCCTTGGTTCAGTTCAACTTTCCCCCCAACACTCCCTCCAAGGTTATGAGGTTTTCATTACTGAAGCCACAATGGAATACAATGTTGAAACAAAACTACATAACTGTATTTGATTAACAGTTGACTCTTGGAAAGAATGGGTTTTGTCAATTGCATATAGTTGTGTAACATTGCAATAGTTGTATTGTACTTGTAATTAGATCAGTCTATTGTGAAGGCATTCATTTGATGAGAATGACCTTTGAGTTCATTGTAATGACTTGCACTAACTTAGAAATGTGATTTCAAAATAGTATTTATTAAATTGGAGACTGTTTGTGAATAAATTTATCTTAGTATGGACTTCCCTGTGTTTGAATGACTGAGCACTACCCACATAATAGTAGATATTATGTACTTGTGATCACTGCGTCATTTGGATAGAGGACTCATAAATGGAATATAAGGACCTTCTGTTTCATTATGCATAAAATCCTAAGGGTTGATTAAGTTATTGTGCATGGATGTAAATGGAAACTTTAAGCTCTCTAAAGGCTTGCTTATTGTTTGCAAAGTAGCATTAATTTCTTATGTTAACTGTGGAAACATCCTGTGGACACTAGTATGGTGTTGACTAAGGAATTATCTTGTAAACACTAGAAAGGTCTATGCATGTTAATCATAAACTGTAACCCTACATTTGGAAGGAAATTGTTACTATAGATGTGATATATATTGTACAGTGGTATTTGGTCTATGGCATGACATCTTTTGTAGGAGGTACCTTCAGATTTCTGTAGCACCATGTCTAGGCTAAGGTACCATAAATTTAAGTGTGCATTACATGGTGTTATTATATTGGAGGTTGATGTATGCAAATCTACTTTGATATAAAGAGTGGCTATGTTCATGATTGGTTTTTGAATATGCAATGACACCTTATTATAATTGAAAAATAGATAGAATTTATGCTCAGTATCTCAAATGGTAGAGTTGTTGCATTCTACTAAAATTGTACTCCTTTATGATGGCACCATCTAGCCCTCCACCCTCACACTTCAATTTCAACATAAAAATCTTCACAATACTTACTCACACAATCATTTACAATTGTTGGCATATTAGGGAAAGACTTATAGAATATCACAAGACAATTCAAGACTCCCACAATTAGACATTGCATTCATATACAACCTTCAAAGAATTTACTGTTAAAGAAGAGATAGAGACCTGTAACTTATCCTCATTTAATTACCAAATGATGACATCAAAAATATCAAACTCCAAATCTGTAACTAAATTGTGTTTCTTTAATCGTGGTTAATCAATCAACACAAAAGCTACATGAGCTTGTCATAACAGGGCATTTATTAACACAAAAAAAAATCACATAAAATACATAATCATTACCGGCAACATAAACATTCATTATTATATTCATCTTGCTCTTTCCATTGCTCTGGCTTACATGGACCATGATCTACTCTAAATTAGTCTATATATTCTACAGTAATCAATCTTTCTTTTCACATTCAAACATTGGCCCTTCTTATTCAAGTGCCTCTCCTTAATACTTTAGCCTTCTTAGAATCTTGATCAACCTCTTATCCACTGCTCCATCTGGTCTTTATTGTCACCCCCTAACTCATAGTCAATCTGGTCACTCTTAACTTGTGTGATTTTTCTAACTTCCCCTCTGGATACTTATCATTTCCCTTCATCGACTCCTAACCGGTCCTTTGGTTCTTTCCATGACACATTCTCCTATCTTATTAGTCAGTCTCCATTCAAAACTTTCTCCATATCGACATTCATTTCCTCCTTCTATATGGATGCGTGTCATAACTTAACCACCGCTGCCTCTTCCACAATTTTCATCTCTTCCTTATCAGCCCCAATGATCTGTTGGCTCTCTCCATTATGTCTTCAGACCCTCTTTTCTAAGTCAGATACCTTTCTATTCCTTGGCCACTTCATTGGCCTCGACTGTTCGACATCACCCGACCGAACCCCTTCCCTTCGATCCAATGCATTTTCTAACTTTACCTTGTCTTCTCTTCCACCATCACACTTACCCAAATGCCAACTGCTTCCCATAACTACTTCATCTCCATAATTGACGACCCCCAACTGCTCAACTCCAAACTATCCACAATCGCTTATTAATTATTCCAAAGACAACTTTATTGATCAATATTCTTCATGTCGCTAAGGCGATAGGAACTTGTCTACACCACATCTTGTCAAAAAACTGAAATAATCAAGAAAATAGTGAAACTGATAAAATGTATGCAATGCCCCTGCATTAGACTCCCCAAGGGTAAAATTCATGTGCTCCTACACATGAGGACATTAATCATACTTCCTCTGATCTTTCTTCTGCTTCCTCCACAAACGTTCTGGAACCATTAATACATTCCTTCGACATTGTTGTTCTCCATTCAATTCCCCATGCATAAGATACCTGCCTTGCTCAGTCACGCACAAATCAGTCCAATCTGCATTTTCTTCCCCAACTATTTCCACCTCATCTGTTGGTCTACCAACTCCAATAAAAGCATGCTCAACCTTCAACAAATCCGCATTCATCATTCCATACACTTCCTTTTCCATGCCCCAATTAAACAACCAATTTTTTTTCTAATATCCTCTCTCTTATCACAAATCACAGTATCATGCTCTATTACAAATTTATGCTCAACCCTTTCATTGATCAAAATACTAAAGAAATACAAATCCACATTCTTATAAAAGACATTTTTGTTTACCTCGACTTACATTGTTGCTCCAACCTCTCTATTACCACCTACAATCTCTTTTTCTCCAGCCTTCTTCATTGTCCCACTTATATGCATTCCAATATCTTCATGTAATTCTTGTTCAATCACAGAGGATTGTACCCACAAATGACCATCCTTGTTTGCTGCCCCACCTTTAAATTCTACCTTGTTTATGCTTCCCTCAAGAATGTATTTGTCCTCTTCTTCTGCACTCTTTACTGCCTCAGCTTCTCTTGCTATTTCTTCAATTCCCATGCCTTTTCCAAGCCAGTCTTCTATTGTCCCTCCTTGATTTCCACTCTTTTTCTTTGTATCCTTTGTACTTCCAAATTTTCTATTTTTTCTTCCTTTGTTGTCCTTCCTCATTTTAGATCTTTCTCTTCTCATTTTCTTTTCATCCGTCAGCCACAAATTTTCCTCATATTCATAAATTTCATTCAAAGCCTCAACATCATCAACATCAAAACCTTACAGACTACCTCTTACCTTGTTCCTACCATGCTACTTTTCCTCTAACATTGTTGCATGCTATGGGGCTTTATCCTCCTCCTCCTCTATGTATTTTATCATATTTTCTTGTCCCATGGACTTGTCTTCTTCTTCCCAACTTCTATCATCTTGCATTGTCTTCATATCGCCATCTTCTCCCATTGTTGTCCCATGCTTCACTATCCATACTAGGTTCTTCATCTTCTTGGGTTGATGCCTTGCTACCTCTGCACTTGGCCTATCCTCAACTCTCCTTTGACACTTCACCATAGCTTCCATCCTCGGTGTTGTCTTGCTTTGGTCTTCAGCCACTGCTTGCCTCACTTCTTTTCACTGTTCATTAACAATTGATTTCCTTTTACAAAATGGTACTATATATCCATGATCAACCAGTTTAATTTCCTCCTTTTGAACCTGCATATTAACATTCCTAATTCCACTTGCATATTCAAAAACACCATCAAAACAATTTTTTTCCTTTTCATTGTACTGCTGTCCCATTTGGCTTATATTATAGCTTACCATCTATTTCTCTTTAATATTTCCTACAATAGTTCTCCTTTCATCTCTGGGGCATGCTGCTACAACTCATCTTCTTTCTTCCTTATCTCTTTTCTTATGCATGGGCTCTCTTCTTTCCCTTCCTCTTTGTGTCTCCAAAGGCTTGTTCTCAACCTTCTTCATACCTGCATTCACAACTTCACACAAATCAGTAACAAATGAATCAAGAGACCACGTTGTCTCCTTGAGTGCCTCTTTTTTGGACACTTCCCTTTCCTCATTATTTCCTATTCCAAGTGTTTATTGCTGCACTTCCTCTTTCTCTCTTTTCTTCTTATTTCTACCCATGTTCCCCTCAACCATTACTGCATCTTCTATGCTTTCATTAGTTCCTATCTCTGCTGCCACCTTTCTAATTATTGCATTCCCATTGTTCTATTTTTCATTTACAACCATTGATGCACTTCTCATTGCATCATTATTGTCTTGCATGCCTCCCACAAGACATGAAACTATTGTAGACTTGTTGTCCTCTACTTCTCATCCAATTTCTGTAATCACCACCTTATCAGGAAAATAACACTTTTCCAAAATATCCATTCTTCTCACAATCTCTTCCAATTATTTTCAGAGCCTTATACTCTCCTTCTCATCCCAATATCTATCCCAATATGGGATTATCACAGGTCTTCTTACACTAATCCCCATCCTTCACACTATTGCAATCCATTGCACGTATTTGACAATCTTCTTCCCTCTCAAACTCCAACAATCTTTCGTGCCTCCTTTACTACCCTCTGCAACAAATTCACCTAGGGTCTTCTTGAGACACAACTAATTCTTACTCTTCAAGTGCAAACTTCCTCTCCTTCGGCGATCGGTTCACACAACAATCACACGTCTCTTGCTAATTCCAACACAGGTTGCCTCTCCTTCGATGCTCTACCTATGCAAACTCGCTGTATCTTTCCATCTTTGAATACCTACCTCGGGCTACTTTACCATTTTCTCTACCCAAAATTTTGATACCTCTCCTTTCTTATTAACTTACCAAACTGCAACTTACATTAGACTACAACACTTGTATGACAATACCCATCAAAATCAAGAACACACTCAGAGCTTGCCGCCCAGATCTTTTGTCTATCTGCAACTCAAAACTCTTTGAACAAGAACATATAAGCAATACAATAACTTATTCCACATAGATATTTTGTGCTTTGATACCAACTGATGACACTTTCTATCCCTGTACCCTCACACTTCAATTTTGACATACAAATCTTCACAGATTAACTTACTCACACAATCATTTACAATTTTTGGCATATTAGGGAAAGACTTACAGACTATCACAAGATAATTCAAGACTCCCACAATTTGAAATTGCATTCATATACAAACTTCAAAGCATTTATTGTTAAAGCAGAGACATAGACCTATAACTTATTTTCATTTAATTACCAAATGATGGCTCTGAAAATCTCAAACTCCAAATCTATAACTAATTGGTGGTTCTTTACTCGCGGTCAATCAATCAACATGAAAGCTACATGAACATGTCATAATAGGGCATTTATTAACACAAAAAAAAACTCACATAAAATATAGAATCATTAACAACAACATAAACATTCATTATTATATTCATCTTGCTCTTGCCATTGCTCCGCTTACATGGACCATGATCTACTTTGAATTGGTCTGTATATTCTACAGTAATCAATCTTTCTTTTCACATTCAAACATTTCCCCTTCCTATTCAAGAACCTCTCCTTAATACTTTGGCCTTCTTAGAATCTTGATTGACCTCTTATCCACCACTCCATTTGGTCTTTATTGTTCCCCCTAACTCATAGTCAGTCTAGTCACTCTTAACTTGTGCAATTTTTCTAACTTCCCCTCTAGATACTTATCATTTCCTTCCATCAACTCCTAACCGATCCTTTCATTCTTTCCCTAACATGTTCTCATGTCTTCTTTGTCAGTCTCCATTCAAAATTTTCTCCATATCGACGTTCATTTCCTCCTTCTATATGGTTGTGTCATAACTTAACCACCACTGCCTCTTCCACACTTTTCATCTCTTCCTTATCGGCCCCAATGATCTGTTGGCTCTCTCCATTATGTCTTCAACCTCTCTTTTCTAAGTCAATTACCTTTCTATTCCTCAGCTAGTTCATTGGCCTCGACTATTCAGCTTCACCCGACCGAACCCCTTCCCTTCCATCCAATGAATTTTCTAACTTTACCTTGTCTTCTCTTCCACCATCGCACTTACCCGAATACTAATCGCTTCCCATAACTACTTCATCTCCATAACTGACAACCCCCAAATGCTCAACTCCAAACTGTCCACAATCGCTAATTAATCTATGCTGAAGGAAACTTTATTGATCAACTTAGCAACAAGAACTTGGCTACACCACATCTTGTCACAAAACTAAAATAATCAAGAAAATAGTGAAACTGATAAAATGTATGCGATGCCCTTGCATCACTATAGTAAGCCATGCATATAAACCATAGCTGATATAATGAATAGTAGGCAGTTGGCTGATATAATGATTTGTAAAGTATAAATCTATCAGTGACATGATATAATTTAATGGTAACTGTTAGTATTTACTGAAGTCCTTAGATGTAACCTTGTATTGTTATAATGGATGTGGTGGTACAGTAGTGTATATGTTCTTTGTAGTGTTTTGATCAAGTATGAATCTGTTGTATATGGCTTGAATAGTCTTGATAGTTAATTTGATTATGAACACTTGATAAAAGATGTGTAAATCATTGTAGCAATCAAGCTAACAAGAGTAAACTTTATGATATTACATAAAGGGTGAATAATACTTTGTCTTTAATCTAAGACATAAAGTTAGACATTGATTTGATAAACCTGAGTTTAAATACTTTGGGATACAAACTCTTATAACAATAAGATCTTGAATCGCCTTTAATGGTCACCAAATATTGGTATTATTAGTCCAGGAAGTTAACCTTGTCATGAGAACTACAGAGTTGAAAATATCCCTTAAAATACTTTAATCTAAATGGTTTTAAAAACTCAAACCATAGGTTACTACATCTTAAATCAAATGTACATAAATCTAACTTTTTTGAAAGATACACTATTTTTGCAATAGGGGAAAATTGATGAATCATAATTGGATAGGTAGTTGGAAGCAAGGAATGACTTGAAGTTTTGGGGATTTAAGTTTGTTGGAGTAACACTTGAAACAAAGAAAAGAATCCAAGATTTCATGAAGGGTCAAAACATGACCTATAGCAGCTGAACTTCCATAATTGATCAAGTAACACTTGATGCAATACGAAGGAACTACCAATGTATGGAAGGCATGGCATGCCTTCATACAATAGGATGTTCAATTCTGATCAAGTAACACTTGATGCAGTGGAAAGAACATGTGGGTATCAACAAGACATAACATGTCTTATTACTACTTGAACTTCATACTTATTAACACTTGCGTAATGAAGGGCTCATGATGACATCAAATGACACTGGATTTATGCATGTTTGATGTACCCAGTCAAGTGACACTTGACATGATGCAAGGTGTTGTGATTAGAAAAATACACTTGGCTATGCATTGAAAGAGGGTTAGTCAAGTAACACTTGATGCATACATGAATTTTATTTGAACAAGTTACGCTTGATAAATGTGTAACTCAGATGCAATAAGTTAGTTAATTGGACCTATGGCTCAAGAATGTGTTGAGTCACACAAATCAAGGTCAATTCTAACAATATTCGAGGATACACACCCTCCAAAAAAGTAGTATTTGGATGAATATGCTTTCTAAATAAGGAAAGCATGGATGTAAGTGTCAAACTTGAGATACATGATCTGGACTTTCTTCTTGGAATACCTAAAGTTTCTAATCTCTTTGTTAATGAGCTCGATGCCAATTTGAACCAAGGATGTGTTTCCAACATTTGTGATGATTTTTGCATTCATGAGGATGATAAGATTGGCCCTCAAGATTTTCTTGAGCTTGGTATGAGTATGTTGTAGTTTGAGAATGTTAGTCATTATAAGAGATCCAATTTTGATTCATGTGAGGAATGCCTTGCACTTGAGAATGTTTTCTCTGATTGAGAATTGAGTGAAGCTTTACAAGAAAGTGAGGAAGAGAAATAAGTTTAGTGTTCTTATTTGTAGCATTGGTTATCACTCAATAAAGTGTGATGAAGTTTGTTCAATTGAGGGGCAAGTAGAAGAACTTTGTTCTTCTTTTGATTTGCCCCACATTCTATATTCTTGTGCAAATTCTTTGAACTAGTATTTAGATTAGGGTTTTCCTTCTTTTCCATATGATTTTTAGGCCTTTTTTTTTGGTCTCAACTCATATGGAGATGTAGGTGCTCAATAAGACATTGTGTACACAAGATTCCAAGATTTTTGTCTTTCTATGAGCCTTGCTTTTTTTGTTGATTTATCTAATCGATATGTACATGGTTTTTCCATATGTGCTCAAGACAAATCTAATAGTAAGGTGGAGTAGGAATATTGTTCAATATATGAGTTTTAATCTTGTGTTCTGGTGTTTATATGTCTTACTAAGTTCTTTATTGAAATCATTTTGTGGATTCAAATTCAAGAATGGTAATGTTTTTATTGTCACTTCACAAGCTGTGATCTTATCAAGAATTAAGATTCAGGAGAAATAAAATTTTATGGGCTTCTTCTCAACCTCTTGAATCATAAGAAATGTAGTGAATATTGCATTGAAAGAATAGGTGGTTGTTTCCTCAGAGCTTCACTATAAAAAGATCAAGACCAAGAGAAACATTTCTTAAAAAATAGGAAAATGAACATATCTGAATGACACCTTTGTCATTTGCACATCCATTTTATTGTAGGCCTAAAATCAGTTCTAGTGTCACCTAATTCTGACCAATGAACATATTCAACATATATGTTTAGCTAATAAGCTTAATTCCAGAGTTGCTTCAGTCTCTAGCATCATTAGAGAAGTCAACATTTCTTGAATAAAGGATATATACATCTTGCAAAGGCTCTTCCCATATCTTCCCATTTCTTAACCACATTTTCTTTGTTTTGATGATAAGTATGAGCCTTATAAAGTGTACTTTTGTGTTGTATATTTCCAACACCTGACAACTTGATAATTAAATATTTTATTTTGATCTATTTCATACTTCCTAATATGACTTCATTCCAACTTTACAGAGACTGTGGATTTAGATTTGAAATATCAGGCACTTTTGTAAACAATAAACAGATAACAGGTTTCTACAAGCATTGCTTACCAAAACCTTCCTAGTACTCTCTAACTTATGGATTTTTTAAATTTAAGTTTGGTCATTTTAATCAAATATTGTACCTTTAATATAGTGTGGATGAGAGTGCTAGAGATTGTTTTAGATTTTATCAAAACCAAGATAAAAGGTGATGTAGTTTGAACAACTTCAAGATAAAAATTTTCTTAGATTGTGTAGATTTAAAATAATTGAACCCTTCTTAACTTGATTTTGAGGCCTTTTTGATATGCTTAGTGCAAAATGTAACTTTGTTTGGGTTATAGGTTTGAACCACTTGTAATACTAATGCCTTGATTTTGCACAATTAGTCTGACATTTTACTAGCTAAATCCTTGCATGACTTTAGCATCTTTGAATTAATAAAGCACTCTCAAACATATCCTGACATTATCAGCTTTGCTTGTGTTCTATATTAATACAACCATGCAAGTATAGTGTCTTCAAGATAGTCAACCTAGGCAAGAAGGTCAAAAATTCAAGCATAATGATCAACTATAGGTGTAATGCAATAAGGGTAACTCATGTGATTGAAGCATGTATTGATGTACTCTCCCACTTCCTTCTTTGTATATCCCTCTCTTTTTGAAGTCCTCTATTTTTTCTTTAAGTCTCACTCTATTTTTTCCTCTATCTCCATAACCACCCTCTCTCTCCCACTCTTCCCCCAAACATAACATGACCCTGCTGGTAATGGAGCCTAATTATCTTCCTCATTCAAAGATTTTGTTTCGATCATGTTTGGATCCATACAAAAGGATGCATAGCTGATTTGAACCTATTAGTTCTCCATTGAGATCTTTGTTGCACAAACATCATTTGCTAAATGACCTACCAATTTACCTCACAAACTACAAAATTTTTGCACAAAATAGACCAAATTTTTACCTAATTGACCTTCCACACCTCTTTGGCGTACCCATTGCACACCAAGGTGTGATTTTTAGTTTACTAATGTTTATTAGAATTGTTGCATGTTTTACATCATTGGAATGACATATTAGTTGTAACGTTTTTGAAATTTTATTATGGTATGTGCACTTTGATATGATGTAATATGATTATGGTTTCATTTCATATGTTGAATATTAGATATATAACAGAAAAATAAATTATTGCATGAAATAAATAATAAATTTTCATTTTTTTATTTTTATTGTAGAAGACGGGTCTTCCAGAAGATCAAGATAATCCTCATGATATAGATCCAGAATATGTTGGTTCTGGTACAAATCACATGGCAGAGGATGATGATGACACATATATAGAAGAAACCGAGGCCGGTAACGATGATGATGATGATGATGATGATGATGATGGTGATGATGATGATGAGGCAGTTACTGGTAGTAGCCAGTGACATTCATGATCATATAGACTACATCATGGATCATTATTGATATATTGTTATGATGCCTCTTTTCATGGTTACTATCATATGTATCACTTTCACGACCTGCAATACCATATTATTGAGTTGTATCATTTTGACATGTATCATTTTGACTTATATCATTTGGACATGTATCATCTTGACTTGTATCATTTTGAGTTACATAATTTATCATTTTTGCTTATATCATTTGTACATGTATCATTTTGACTTATGTCAACTGTTGGACATGTATCATTTTGACATGTTATTGATCTACTAGCATATTTGAATTTCACTTGTTTTAGTTATATATGATGATGATCTTATTGGTATTGACTTGTTAATTTATATATATTAAAAGTGGTCGATGATTTTTGAATGGATATTTATTACGTATGATGATTTTAATTTATTACTCAGGATGGATGTTGTCAAATTCAATTAAATTATAGATATTTGACTCACTTATTTTAATTATAGATGATGATCATGTTATAATAATTATCTTGTTATTTAATCATATGAGTTAAATAATTAAATTACTTACTCTATAATCATATGAGTTATTTAAGAGGCATGATATATTTAACTAATTAAATTGAAATAAAACATATTAAATTAATAAATGGAAGCAAAACAAGAAGCATTTTTAGAAGCAAAAAAAGGAAGCAACAATGGAAGTGAAACTAGAAGCAAACCATAAGCAATCTTGGAAGAAAAACTTGGCATTATCTAGGAAGCAAAAACATAAGCACTTCAGGTAGCAAACAAAGATGTAATAATGGAAGCAATTTTAGAAGCAACAAAAGATGCAATAATATAAGCCATATTAGAAGCAAAAATGGAAGCAAAGCTAGATGCAACAAGTGACGTTATATCAGAAGAAAAATTGGAAGTAAAACCAAAAGAAAAATTGGAAGCAAAACTGGAAGCAAAACTAGAAGCAAAAATGGAAGCAAAAATGGAAGCAAAATTGGAAGCAAAACCAGAAGCAAACCTGGAAGAAAAACCAGAAGAAAAACTAGAAAACCTAGAAGCAACACAAGAAGCAAAACCAAAAGAAAAACCAGAAGAAAAATCGGAAGCCAAACTGGAAGCAACAATATCCAACACAAAATCCGGTGCAATACCTAGTGCCAAATCTGGCACAAAAAACAACGCTAAAGTGAACATGCAGTTTAGCGTCGAGTTTTACACTGACATAAGTGCCCAATTCATGAAATCAAATGCACTAATTTTTTTCCCTATTTTAGGTGCTAATTTCATGTTTTGTTGTAGTGATATAAAAGACTATCTAGTAAGGGGGAGAAATAGAAAGAAAAATCTTGAGAAGTGTATTCAGAGCTAGTGTGGTGTCTTTGATGGTTTTTCACATCATGTGTTTCCATCAATGAAAAAGGGGGAGATTGTTGCAAGAATGGGAAGATTGAAGGTGTTGTCATTGATGTCAACTGTTCAATTGGTTATCAACTAATTTTTATTGTCATTAGTGTCATGGATACAGGTTATTGATTGTATATGTTGAGGATATTGAGAAAATTGTAATGAATATGTTTAGTGGTTGCTTTGGGTTTTTCTATGGATTTGATCCTATGTTTGTGTAGTTCAGATATGTTGATCATGGTTGTTGGAAGCTGCTATATCTAGATTTTTGGTTGTCGATTCATTGTACAGTGCAAGTTAAGTTCACGAGTTCTAAACTATGTTTTTTTGTGTGTTTGGTTGAGGTCTGGGAGAAATGTTGTTGGTTCGAATTTATCTTTGTTAAAGTATTATGACTTGTGGTTCTAGAGTTGAGTTTTTTTATTGTATTGAAGATAATTTTGGTATTTGGAAGGTTCGTTCTTAATAGTGCTATGTGTTTTACACTGGTTTGTTCGACCTTGTGTTAAACACTACCTTCAAAGTTGATGAAGCGTGTTGGATCTATTTGTGTCCTTATGAAGAGTGTGTTTGGGTCACCCTCATTCTAATTCCAACCTAGGATGTTTTGGTGTTGAGCTAATTTGAATTTTAATTTGGATGGCTGACTTTGGATATGTTTCAAAGTTGAAGATGGTATAAATGAGAATGAGTTAGGGAAGAAGAGCGAGAACAAATGAAATAGAGACAAGAGTGAAAAGAGAATAGAGATAAGTGTGAATCAGTGTGTGTGTATGATGCAAGTATGGCAGATCAATGTGAAGCCTAAAAGTTGAGTTTCTGAAAGCAGTGAGTTGAAGGTGCACTCTATCATTCATGCATATCTGCAAGTGGATTGAGAAAATTGTGGTGGATTTCTCTATTGCATTGATATTATCTTCTCTCTATAACAAGTCTTCTTTATCTTCTTTGTATCTCTATGGTAGTGAGCCCTACGGGTTGTTAACCCTATTGGACAGTGAGTCCTTGTTTTGGCATTGAGCCTTATTTCTTAGGCAATGAGCCTCTTGTAATCTGTTTTGATATTCTCTATAATGTGAGTTAATCCTTGCCGTGTTTTTTCCTTTATTGGGGTTTTCCATGTAAATCTGGTGTTATTGAGTTTATGTGATGGTTTTTAGTTTTTGCACTAGTATTTAATGTTTAATCTGTTAAGCAGTGTTAAGGATTAGTTCTAGTGAATGAATTAAAGTTTAAATCTATGACAACTGATTCACCCCCCCTCTCAGTTGTCTTGTTCAACAGTAGTCCATCTGAAGGATGTGAGAAACTATATCCACAAAACCATTAGAAAAATCAATCTTACTAATATGGAAGAGCTCTGCCAACAATTGCTAATGGGGGACAGGAAGACATACAAACAAGAATATATGGAGATTGGAAAGAAAATCTTGGACATTTGAAGGATTTCCTAGAAATTTTCTTGGAAGAAGAATGGGTCTAGATTGTCTTGAGTAGGATACATGATGATTTTATGTACCTCAAAGCATATAAGATTATAAAGGAATTTATTTATGTAGTGACCAGGCTACAAAATGCGAGAGGGATCCCAACCAAAAAGGATATCAAAAATAGCAAAGTGGAGAGGATGATGGGAGCCACATTAGACGATTGAATTATTAGTTTGAATTTAATCACAAATCAAATGGTCAAATATGCAGCAATGGAAATTGCTTAAAAAGTGTACTATGCCAACCAGGAGTATTTTTCCACCGCTGTCCATACTACCTATCAAATGGTGTTCGAAGGAAGATTTTGAATTATGTGAGGTCATGCATGAGCAACTAATGGATAACTTGCACAAGATCAAGAACTCTAATTATCATTTCTAATACGACACTCTCATTATCTACTTGATGTTCTATTTCCTAAAAGAGCTATCAGGTTTCAAAGGTAAAATATGGCATATAAACCAGACCATAGCGGCCAAAATTAGGGACCACAATTGCCAGTTTGCAAACTTTTAAGCCAAAAAAACCACTTACTAGAGATTTTTCAAAAATTTCTAAGAAAAAATGCAATTTAGGAGCATAATCCCCTATCTATTAGCCCAACAATACGAGAACACTATAAATTTCTCAGTTGATAAGTATTTCATGTACATAGAAGCTTTTGAGCATCACATAGTATAGATTCTGGCACTCTCGTACAAGACCACAACACAAGATATTGATGCATATGCAACAACCTTGCTCTGAAACCCAAGGGAACACACAACTCCCAGATTTGGGACAAATAAAGAGCTAATGGACAAGATGTAAAAGGAATCCCAAGAGGACTAGGACAAGAAGAAAAAGAAAACTCAGAAATAGGAAGGACCACAACCAAATATCGCCACTCCAACATGCTCTGAATTCTCCAACAGAAGGACCACAAGGTCCAAGACACCCCTCCAAGATGATTGGAAACACCTACAAAATCAACACTAGTAGCTCCTCCTCTAAGGAAATCATCACAACCACCAAAAAGAACCTGAAGGGTAAAGCAAAAAGACACCAAGCCAAAACCAAATTTTGACAAACTAGAGGTCGAAGAGATCTCTAAGAATGAGGAAGAGGTAGAGAAACCTATGCAAAGAAGGAAACAAACAAGAAGGACCTCTGAGACTTCACCAGTCAAACAAGAACCCACAAGGAAGCAAAGCAAAAGGAGACATTAGAACAAAAACCTTCAGTACTTTCACCGAAGCCAATAAATGTCCTGGAAACATTCAATGCTATTGTCAACCATAGGATGCTACCTTAGATCCTAAAAATATATGAAGAATATGATGAAGCCAAACGAGGTAGAATAATTTAGAGTTTAACAAGGTACATCAACTAGAATAAAAGTCCTAAGGAAGCTATGAAGGACTTCCCCGATGCAATTGTTGTAGAAATAAGGGTAAAATGGGATAAAGCCTTGGCACAAGATGAAGAAATCAAAGAGTGGGCAATCTCTGCAATCAAAACCAATTTAATAAACCAACAAAAATAATCTCTATAATGAGCACAAGCACAGGAGTTCTGAAAAAAACATGTTGACAGGCTAATGTAAGATGATCTAAATGAGACACAGAGGCTCGCTGGAAAGAAATAAAAGAGGCCACCCAAAAATATGAGAAAATGAAAAAGAACCCAGAGCAAGGGCCAACACAAGAAGAAGATGTTCAGTAATTCAAGAACAAAGATACTATTTCTCGAACAAAGATACTATTTCTCAAGAATTTAGAAAAGAAAATATTGTCCAAGAAATCAGAGGACAAGAGAATGTCCCTCTAGACACCTGAGAAAAAGAAAAGATAGAAGAATCAAATGGCAATAAAGAGGAAGCCAGGGAAGAACCAAATGAGTATAAAGTTGATTCCAGTGAGACATCCAAACCTATGGATACCATCTCCACCATTAATAACTTCTTGGCTAAACAACAACAAATTCAACCGACACATTCTCCCCAATTACTACAAGTTCAACTAGTTGATTCACAGGTGAATCTCTCTAGGATGCCACCTATCCAGAAAATACAAGTGGGGGATATTTTTCATGCGATAGCAAGAGAGGAGCTACTATAGGAACACGTCCAACAAACTGAATAGCTCCGAGACACCATAGATACACTACAAAATGTTGTCCAAGAAACTGGAGGACACGAGAATGTTTCCATGGACTAGTCCCTCCCTTTACCACAACAACTACAACAACTGGTCATCGAAGTACAAAATAACCTAGTATCACAGAAGGATAGCATAAGAAAAGAAGCTTAGGATGAGCTCATCCAAAAAATAACTTAGCAATTTATTAAGAGGTGTGCTTTCACAAAAACCCAATTAGAAATCCAACTCCAACAAACAAAGAAAAACATTAAGGTTGTCAGGATTATTTACCACTTCTTACAATGGCCAAACACGATGAAGAACCTCTAGGACCAAATCATACAAACAAAAGAGAAAATAGAAAAGGTAAGCTATGACCCCTTGTAGGATCCCACCAACACAACAAGGGACAACATAGAGCACTTGCACATCCAACTCCAATAGCTCCACATAGAGAGAACTGCTCAAGGAACAACTATAATAGTTGAGGGAGACATATAATAATGAGATAAGGTTTCTTCAGTTGATTCTAAATGAAGCAGAATGAATAGACAATAGTATTAAAATTCCCACCACTCTTTTGGAAGTCGAATGATATGGCCCAAATCCAGGCGTGAATTGGAACCCTCCTTTAGGAACATGCACACTAGATGGCTACATTGGCCCAACTCCAAGTAGAATACTAGAGCATCCTTCCCATGTCTTGAGGATAAGACATCAAATTAAAAGGGGGGATGATGTTAGTAGGTCAAAGGGTAGAACAAAGCAAATCGACAACAGATCGACACAGTACCTCAACACCAAAAAAGGACAACAACCACGAAGGAGACACATCCCTTCAAGGGAAGGAATGTATATGTGTTATATGTAATAGATAGGAAAAGATAGATTTTTGTCCATTTTTTCAGGGAAAATTTTCCCTTTCCCACCTTCCTATTTTCAGCCACCTAGTTGGGAGCAAAAACAAGAGGAGGCATATACTCACTTCATTGAATTTATCTTTCGACCCACCAAAAATTTCCTTAAGCATTCTTCTCGTCGTGGTATTTTCTTCCAATTTTGAAACTAGCCCATTTTTTAGTTTTACAAAATCAAATTTCACATCAAATGTTGTAGTTTCCTGTCAGACTCAAACATTGGGGGCATTATTATTATCCACTTGCTCAACCTTAATATCATTTTTAATAAAATTTTCAAATTTTCAAAATTACCATTTATGTCTTCTTAGCTACTTTAGTGTAGTTGATTTTTCTAAAAAATTAGCTCACTAAAGTGGGGGAAAAATGTAGTGGCATAAAATTGCACCCTATGAAAATTTCACACTTACGCATTTAGATCTATCGTATTTATGAAAAAAACCTATAAGTTGGAATTTCACAAGTCTGGCTTCATAGGCGACAATGATGAAGCACCAATAGCTTGAATGCCTAACTTGAATAAAGTTTTGAGGAAACTTGTGTGACGCGTAGACGTCTATGCAACATGCTAGTGTCCCCAAACTTTTTGAGATTCAAATGTGAATATTCCATGTCCCTTACCTATAACACGCATCATAGCGGCAAGGAAGTGTGTGTAACTACTCTCACTCATGCAACCTCACAAAACTATATTTTTCACTCTCATTTCTCATATGGAGATCTCTTGGAAAACTTCTTGATCTCTCTCACTCTCACATTCTCATGAAAAATTTCTACTATATTTATCTCTCAAGAAACAATCAAGGATTCTTTTACATGTGTATCCTTCACATCTATCAATTCAAGAGGGGAGCCACACGTTGTTGGTAATGCTCTCTTGTTATCTTATCTTGTATATTTGTGACATGGGTTCTCCTCCTTGTTGGGTTTGTTTCTATCACACGTCTTGTACATTCGTGATAGGGATTCTCCTCCTTTTTGGGGTTTGTTTCTATCACACATCTTTTACTTTATGCATTTTATCTATCCCCATCATATCTGGTTGTTTGTGGAGGTGGAAACAACAAAATAGGGGTTTTACTGAGGCAAGCCCTGCAAAAACCCCCAACATTTTTCTCGTTCTACTTATGTACAAATGTATAGGTTTAGCAAGCTTGACATTTAAAATTCTAGGTCCTTTCTATTTGTTTCATCAGAGATGATAGCACGAGGCATAGATGTCCACATGACACGTTGTCGTCCATGGCCGAGAGCTAATCCTTTTGAGGGTAAAATTTGTAGTTTTTGTATTTTCCATTTATATACACTAGAGAATTTAATTCGTTCATTCATTCCTAAAATTAAGTGATTTTGTTATTCTTGTCATTTGTAACTTAGCATTAGCTCACTCAAATTTTACAAACATTCTTCACTCTTTATCTCATCACCTGAGCTTTGATCTTTGAGGTAATTGAGGGATATTTTCTCCTTCATACCTCATCATCTTGAGGGTAGTGAATCCCCTCCTTTACAAATTCATTAGCTTCATAAATTTGATTTTGATCTTTTTCTTTATAAGACTTTCTCTTTTGTTGGTCTCAATTAGTAGGTTGAAGGATTTTGGAATTATGGTTTATGGTGTGGATGGGAAGAGTGTTGGCAACAAACTTGTCATCAGGACTATTTTGGTCCTTATTTTGATATTTACATTAGATTAAGATGCCCCCATTATCATCGAGGGAAAAATAACATCTCTAGATTTCTCAATTGATTAATGACCAAGACCTTGATATCTAGGATTGTCAAAAATTTGTATTAACTCCAAAATACCTTATTCACATAGGCTTGATCTTTTTCCTTGATACTACATGTTCTGACATATTTAGCTCACAATAGGATGTATTGTTCTTGAAACAATATGCTAACTATCCTTTATTTCATTGAGAACCATCAATGGTGTTTATCTTCTTGTCAACAAGAAAGCATGCTTTGAAAAAAGTGAGTAATTTGATTTGATATGATACAAGTGATTTCTCTTTGTTTATGCTTGTTTTCTCATCATTATGTGGGATTTTTATTGGATTCATAATAGATTTTTTTATCAATATATATTGCATGAGTTTGAGGACTAAGGAGCTTGGCTTGTTTCCCAAAATATGTTGTTACATCAAGGTTGATATCAAAACCCTTTTTGTGGTCACTTGTTGGAATAGCATCATGGAGTCCCATGAACTCAACTATAGCTTCATCATTTTTATTTTTTCCTAGAGATAAAGACTCTTGTTTTGGATGAACAAGGGGAAGACCATCTACGTGTCCAAGGGAGGCAAGTGTCTCATCTATGGAAGTGGAAGTTATTGGAATATGGGTGGGATCAATTTTAACTTTGGGATCATCAACAAAATGGAAAGCAATGATGGGATCATCATGAAAGTATAGAGAGATGGTATCTTAATCAATGATGGGATGATATTGGAGGATTTGGGTAACTTGATCTTGATTGGACTTGTATCAAATTTTGGATTAGCTTGCATTTCATGATTATTTAGTGTGGATAACCCTTGGAGGTAATATTGAGAGATTTCAGATATGGTGTTGTTATTGGATGTGTTTTTTGTTGGGGAAGATGTGGATTGTTGTTGCAAAGGTTTAGGGGATGAGGACTGTAAGGAGATATGGGGGATTCTTGTGGGAAAGCTTCTTCAAGGTAACCTATTCTGGAATCATATGAGGTGGATATATTATAACTGAATATTAATAGTGGAATTATTTTGGGATGAGTCATTGCTAAACATAGATGGAGGATTTTGATAATGCTTCAAAAAATTATCTTGATATATGTTTGATTTCTCATTAGGTGAGGGGAATGTACGAAGAAGTTCTAGGGTGGATATTTGTGTGGGTGTTTTTCCTAGATGATCCAAGAGGTTTATCTAGATGAAGGATGGGATGTTGATTGGAGTCCTTGTGTGGTGAGTGCACATTCAATATTTTTTCCTTTAATGAATATGGTGGTGACATGGGTATTGGTTTCTTCTATACATGTCACAATGGAGTCATATGAAGTGGAGACATGATTGGTATTGTTGGATAAATTATTGAGATGATATTAAAAGATGATGTCACCTCGATAAATAAGATATTGAATGATATTTTTTAATTTTGTACAATTGAGAGTCTTATGGAATGACTCTATGGTATTCACAATATTCATTCTCTTTGTACCATGTGGGTTTGAATTGGGTTTCTTCACATTTTTTTACTTCAAGGAGCTTGATAAGATTATGTTGGTGTGAATAAATGTCTTGTACCTAGTTAATTCACTTACTAGGTAATTAGGGGACATATTCACATGTTAAGTTTACCTAGGCTCTAAGATTCCTTCTAGAAGGATGAGTTGTCTTTTCTAGATCTTATCTTATCCTAGGTTGCTATGAGTTAGTTGTCTCATGTGATAGGATTAAGAAACTTGTCATGATCAAGTCTAATCTTATTCACCACCTTTCCTATATAAGCAAGGCATCATATGCACTTTTTCATATTTAGTTTGGAACTCTTGCATCCTTAATGATAACATGATATTTATACCATTTCTCTCTTGTGGAAGTTATTTTGTCTTCCAAGTGATCCTAGGGTGTTTAAGGAGTTCACCATAACCTCCTACATGGTATTGGAGATTCAGTGTTGCAGAATTCTCCCCAAACTTGAGGGACCAATCTTGGCATGAATTTTTTGTTGGGTGCAAATTGTGGTCTTGAGAACCTCACCATTGAATCTAGGGCGTCAGAGAAAGTCAACATCGGCTTTTGTTTCATCAAAATATGACATATTTTGTCAGATCTACAAGGGTTTGAAGCTAGGGTTTTAGTTGCCAGATCCAAGAGGCAGATGATATTTTGGAGCATTTTGGGTGAAAATCGACCTTGTCATTGCATCCAAGAGGCCCGAAAACCTAAAGATCAACTACCAAATCATCATTTTTCAACACTTTCAGTCAGAGGTTGAGGCAAAAAAAATTAGGTTGTACGGTCATATAGATCTGTACATGGCCATACAACCCCTGTGTCGTCAGATCTGCAATTGTATTGGAATATTCCTCTATGACATCAACATATTCTCTGTCCTTTACAATCAAATCAAAAATTTAATTGGTCTATGAAATATTCTCTAGGTTTCGACATATGCTCCTACTTCAGCATACCCTTTTTACGAACTTTGTATCTGTCTCCTATCACATCATCGTTAAATCTTGTTAGATCCATTTTCCTTGGTTTCTTTGGAATCTATCAGCCCTACGTCACCTATGTTGTCGTACTTACCTGCAAATTCCATTATTCGTTCAACCCTATCCTTTTGACCTCTGTGCATCCATCACATCGCTAGGTAAAAAATCACTTTATCGGTAGGGTTTTATATTTATATAAGTTTTGTTTATAATAGAAATTTTTAGAAATCCAACCAAAGTTTTTATTACGCCAACAATTTATTTTTTAAGGCCGCGGGGTGGGGTGGCCCATGGGTGGCGTGCAGGAGTTGCCACTGAGGCTCCAACCCTGCTCCACCCACCCACTACCAATGGTGGCGGGGTAAAACTTTTTAAAAAACCTTTTTCTATATTGGTGGTCATATGCTGTGACCAAGGACATATATTTTGCACCTATTTAGTGTTAAAGGTGCCTCTTCTAGGCCTTTTTTAATTTTTGCATAACTTTTGATCCAAATAGTGAAACTTTGCAAACAAAATATTACCAAAAAGTTGGCGATGTGTATTTTCCAGTGGTATAGGTGATTTTTTAGAAATTTTCTATTTGGTGGCATTTATTGTTGGTTGAAGTCAAATATTCTTTTAAGGCCCCCAGGCTCATAACTTTTTTCCACGATCTCTGATTTTCACGATTCTTGCGGCGTTGGAAAGGTATCGAGGAGCTCTACATTTCCATCCATGCATTTTGGTGCAATTTTTTTTCTACACTTCATTTCAGTTCCAGATAGTTTTTCAATTGAGTGTTGCTTCATAGATTCTAGAGTTGTGCTAGTTTGCAAGTTTTCTAGTGTTCATTGGCATTGGGTATGCTATTGCTTTTTCATGATTATGACCCGAGTCCTTGAGTGAATCTAATATGGTTTCTATCAAATAGAAGTATATTTCCTTGCTTTCCAGATTGAGGATTCCAGTGTTACTCCAAAGACAAGCATGCTTCCAATGCTTTTTTGTAGCAGGTTATCTCATTTTGGGGGGTTGTATGATCTCTCTTTTCATCCTTTGTGTAGATGGAGATTGATTGGATTTGTGATGAATATCTTTATTTTATTTCATATCTCTTTTGGGGAGGAGTTTTTTCCCACTAGGTTTTCTCCTTTTCTCTATTTGTGAGAGATTGCATTGCATTTGTACATGGGTACCTAATATGGCCTAGTAGTTAGGACCCATCCTTGCATCTTTGTGTCATTTGCATAATAATATTCTCCTAAGTTAGGATTAAGACACTTGACATGATCTTATCTAATCCTATTCATCACCGTGCTTGTATAAGCAAGGAATTATATGTACTTTGTCATATTTAGTTTGGAATTTCTGCATCCTTAATACTAGCATGACATTTTTTCCATTTCTCTCTTGTGGAAGTTATTTTGTCTTATAGGTGATTCTGGGGTTTTGAGGAGTTCACCATAAACTCCTATAGATTATACTAGACCAATTTTCTTAGGGTACATTTAATTTGGTCTCCCATAGGAGTGTATTTTCATCTTGGGGTGGAGTTTTTCCTCGGTGATCCTCTAGGAATGACCACACTTTGATTGTTTGGCTACAAGTTTAATGATTGTTGTATATTTTGGATAAATATTGCATCTACTACACTATCATTGAAAAGTTTTTATTTTTTCACCCTTAGGTGGGGTTTGTCATTAGAATGTGGACCATTGTCTTTATTTTTCTTATATATTTTGACAAGACCCTTAGCAATGAGAGCAATTTCAATTCCCTTTTTCTATGATTTTATCAAATTTATTGGCAAATTGAACTTGCAAGTGAAATACCATCTCTTGGTTTAGATTTTGGACAAATATGTGCACAAGTTATTATTTAGGATAGCCATAGGAATTTTATTTCTATGTTCTTCCATCTATGTAGAAAGGCGGTGAATGTTTTTTGTTTCTTTGTTTGGTGTTACACAAGTCAACCATAGAGATTTCATGCTCGATATTGTACGAAAACAAGCAATGAAATTTCTTGCTAAATCATGAAAGGATTTAATCCCATGGGGTAGATGAGAGAGCCATTCAATAGTTGGACCTCCTAAACTTCGGGGAAAGAGACACATTAAATATGTTTCATTGTAGTTAACCTCAAGGCAAGCTATGTAAATTCCCTAATGTGTTCATGTGGATCACATTTTCCTTAATATTTTTCAAATTTGGGCATTCAAAATTATGAGGAAAATGTATCGTTTGGATAGATCTATCAAAATGATAGAGACGTGTCTTCAAGCATATAATTTCTCTTAGTGTGTTCCATTTCAATATCGGTTATTTTCTTCTACAAGATATGAATTTGTTGTGCCAAGTCATTTGTAGGTATGAATTTGGATACGTTGACGAGGGATGAATAGTAATATTTGAAGGTGTAGATGTTTGGTTTTGTGGAATGTTAGATGAATTAAATAAATGATTGTAGTTTTGGGGGATGTATGTGTTCATATGAATAGAAGACATGGAGGCTTGGGAGATGTATGGGATGGATGGGGAGATTTGAGAGTTATTTATGGGAATGGATGCAACAACGTGACTAGATGGGATGGATTGTTGGAAAAGTGTATTCATGTATCCCCAAGTGTATGCTAATGAGTGAGTGTTGAGTGAAGGTATCGAGGGTTGACTTGAAGCGATTGGGATGGATACTTGGGGTATAGAGGCATTAGCTTATTGTGGTATGGGCATATTAGTGACTAGTATATTTCATAAACTCGTTTCCCCTATCTTTTGATAAGGAGATGCTTATAGGATCATGTTCCTTAAGAAAGGTGTTGTCAAAATCAAACGGTAACTTGGCACCCTTTTGAGCTAGCATAAGAAAATAGTGAATGGGATATGAAGCAAGAAGATTGTCTATGGCTTTCATTACTTTAGGGTCTTGTTGTATTTCTTGTTGTAGACACTAAAATTTTTCTTGGTCTGTGAGCGTCATTTTTCAATTGTCTTTGTCTTCTCCTCTACATAATTAAATAATTTTAATTATTTAATTATTTTCTTTGATCACATTCCTCTATTAATTAAATAATGTTAATTATTTAATTAATTCATTTTCTTGGTCTTTGCTCTCTTTTGATTAATTAAATAAATTTAATATTTATTTAATTGTGTCGCTAACACCATTTCCCTCAATAATTAAATAAATTATCATTTATTTAATTATTTGCTTGTCATTATTCATCTATAGTTAAATAATTATTTTTGATTATTTTTCTATTCACTAATCCTTTTCGTCATTCCTTGGTTAAATAATTATTTAAATTATTTAACTCCCTCTCTCCACTTTCCCTCTATTAAATAATTAGTCTAACTTAATTATTTAATTGCCTTTTGCCATTTGCTTCTATATTCAATTTCAACAGTTGCATAATCATTTAAATTAAATATTCATTTTACCTTCCTCCATAAATAAATAATCTAAAATGATTATCTATTCCTCCATCATCTTTTACCAAATTTAAAATATGGTCAAAGTTGCTCTTCTCATGAAGTAAATAATTTTATTATTTAATTCCTCCACTTTCCCTCCACTTTCTCATTTCAAATCTTGACCATTGATTCTCTCTGGTCTTCTTTCAATCTTGATTGTCTATCCTTAGCCATCCCTAGCCCACTACTTTTTGGTGCATGAATCCTCCACCATTGATCTTGGAATCTTTCTAGAAGATCGATCTTATCCATCCGTTCAAAATCTTTTCTATAAACAAAGGTCTTCTCTTCCATTTTTTCCTTACAACCACATTTTCTCCAAAGTTCTTGCTATCTTCTCATTATCATTTGTAGGTATTTCAGCACTTCAAAATCTAAGGGAAAAGCTTTGCAACTTGAGAAAGAATGGGGGAGAAGAAAGGGATATGAAGCAACTTTGATAGGGGGGTTTGTCTTATGTTTTCATTCTTATTTGCTCTCTTTTATCATTTGTACTCTCTTGTTTAGATTTGAGATTTTGGATTAGATCTTAGGTAGAGTGGTTGCTACTTGTTCTTAGCTATTTTTCATTTTTGAATCTTACATTTGGTGAACCTGATGTGAATCTTACAATTTTTTAGAGAATTTCGTTTGTTTTCTTGTTTCCTTTTGTTGTTTTGCAGGTTACAGCCAAGGATTTGCAGAAAAAACTGTCATCTTCTTTTGAGAAAAAAAATGGACACACAAAATCTTATAAAATGGGCTTCTAAGTTTTGTAGGTCTTGCTCTTGGCTTTCCGAAACTTTTTACGGTTTTAAATTTTGTTGAGTTTTGAGAAAGTTATGGTCGTTTTAGTACTCGCTATTTTTTTTTAAATTTAGCTGTTAAGATCCGCGTTTTCTTTTGTTTATAACAATTTTGTTGTGTAGGATTTTGCAAAACTCTTTTTGGGTTTTGAAGGTATATGTCTTATCTTTTCATAGCTTTTTACGGTTTTGAATTCATTTAGTTTTGAGAAAATTATCACTATTTTAGTTTTTTGTTATCATTGAAGTTTTTTTGGCTTTTTTTTTGGTTACTAATCTCTCTATTTCAACATGTGGCATCACGTTATGAGGAAGATTTAAAACTATTTCTTTTGAAAAAAAATTGTTTCTTTTGAAACAAATTTTGTGCCCTTTCTTTTATTTTCTTAGTTTAGAGTTATTTTGCAAGAGCATTTTTTTACAAATCTTCACTCATATGGTTTTAAAAAGAATGACAAATTGCATATTCCATTCATGGGTTTAAAATGAACACAATTTGCATACTCATTCATATGGTTCTAAAAAGAACAACTACAAACTGCATTTGCACACTCATAAGGGTTATAAAATGAACATGCATTGTCACTCATGAAGGATAAAATGAACAACAATTTTCATATTTTCACTCATGGGATTTAAAATTGACTTGCATCACATTTCATTGGTCTAAAAAGAACTCAAGTGATTATTTGACACCATATGTTGGCTTAATTTTAACTTGTGTCTACTTTTTCTTGTGGTTTGCATTTTTCCTTTAGATGTGCATGCTCTTCTCTCATGCCATTTGGCGATCTTGAAAATCAAAAGTGTCTTTTGGGATTTGTATAACCACCCACACATTTGGTTTTGATATTTTCTTTTTAAAATGAACACCATGCGAGTGTGAGAAAAAGGTGTTGCATATGCTCTCTGCTTTCACTTCGTGCAATCTTGGAGATCAAAAACAACATACTTGTCTTGCTTTTGTTTACCTTTAGAGGGCTTGCTTCCTGACTTGTAAGAGGGAAGAAACCAAGTGGTACTTTGTTTTGGTCCGCTATATAATTAATTGTGATTGTTGGGAAAGTCATCAATCACCTAGTGCGACTATTTTATACTAATGGAAGTCTCCCTCAATATCTATGAGATACGTAAAAACCCTTTCTGAGGGCTGGGATGCCTCTTAATTGAGCGAATATCTGCATGTATAGACACCAATATTACCATGAAACACGAATTAAGAACCACAAGGCCAAAAACCCTTTTACTTGCTAAGTGCAGGAGGTCGCACCTCTGAAACCACCCTACATTCACTATTCATTGTAGAGACTGGAAATCCCTCAGCTCAAGATCTTCGGATCTTTAGGGGTAAGAGATTTTGGTGTTCCTATGTCATGTAAGGGGGAGCCTGTGTCACCAAGATCTCTAGTTGTTTGCTTTGTTTAAGTGTTTGGAGCAATCCAAGTAGGGACTCAACAAGTAGTATCTCTTAGCAGCCTAGGTTGTGCATTGTTTACAAGTGTTTTCATACACATTGTAATTATACATTTTCACACAGATAAAACCAAGCAAGTGTTTTCCAAAATAAATTTCATAAAATAACACCAAAAATCAATAAAAAATTAGCCAAAAAACTTAAATTCACATAATACTAGTTCAATCTCAAACCTTTATCATTTTGATAGTGATCTTATTATCTGAAAAACAAACTTGCAATATTTGATCAGTTCATATTTCCCATTCTCATTTAGGTTTTCCTTGTATTTAGGTTGCATTGTTCATCCTTTCCCTGCATATTTTAGGTTGATCTAGGTTGCACTTTCCTTCTAGATTTTAGACATAGGAAGTTTATCAAGCCTTTGAATAGTCCATGGTTACTTATTCAGTTGTCATTGACATTTATCTTTTTATCTATCAATCTTTGTCATCATCATCTTTGTCAAAATTTGGGTCTCAAACTTATGTCTTAGTTTAGACTCATCTTGTCAATCTATCATCTTCTCAATATTAGTCATCAAAAGTTTCAATGATAATTTGGTTTGTTACCTTGGATATACATAGCTTGGTTAACATCCTTTTTCTTAAATATTAAGTTCCATCCCTTTAGTATCATTTAGAATCCATTGGTCCCATTTAGTTTCATTTTGGCATACCATATCCTTTGATCATAACATCATTATCATGTTATCATTATTTGGTCTTGGACTTAGGTGCATTGTCATTTTACATCCTTATATATCTAAAAAATCACAAAAATACATAGCTTAATCTCATCTTGGACTTAGTTGCATCATTACCTTTGGTCATTGATTAGTATTCCTTAGTCTCGTATCTTTATCTTTGATCATTTATTAGTCATCCTTTGGTATCATTTGGCATCCATTGGTCTCATTTATCTTCATTTAGCTTCATCCTTTGGTCTTAGGGTCATCATTATCCTTACATGATCTTCTTGCATCCTTATATCCAAAAAATCACAAAAAAATAGTTTAGTTTCATATCATCTTGCATTATCCACCCCCCATTACATGGTTGAAACAAGATCACGAACTAAAAGAAAGGACATGGACTCTTCAAGTGACCCCTTCTCTAGTCCAAATCATGACACAAACTTTGGGACAAATTCAAACCACTCCCCACACCACAAAGATGAACAACACAAGGAGACACATCAAATCTATATGACAATATTAGTCTATTTGAGGTTGACAAATGATTAACCCCAAAAGAAGTTGAAAGAGATTACCAAGATCCATGGATTCTACGCATTGTAGATGAACTTGTTAGTGTTGATCCAAACAAATTATTTTATGCACTAGCTAAGAAAGGTGCTAAACTTCCTGAAGATTTTGATGTCTCCACAATTGTGGAACGAGCTACCCAAGCACTAAGTCAAGATTCCACTCAAAACACATTTACACTATGGATGCCATCTTCACAACATATGTCTACTACACTACCACTTGGGACAACAACAATGGAAACATCTACATATATTCCCAATATTCCACCATTTGGAAACAAAGGAACCCATGCTACAACACAAGGAATTTTTTTTACATTTGGTAGATCTTTTTCTTCATCAAGCTCCATGGGTATTGCATTCACAAGTCCTCTATTTCAAAACACAAGTCAAGGTCCTACATCTCAAGGTCCCGCAACTACATTTCAAAACAAAAATTAAGGTCTCACATTTTGTAAGGCCCCGCATTATGTGTGTGATTCATCCTACTCTTTGTTCCTATGTGCATTCCATTGATTAATGGTTAAATAGATTAAAAGTGACTTTTAAAGTGATGGTGTTGTCATGCTTAGGATATTATTAGTCACATTTATAAACCTTGTGGAAATTATCTCTCTCTCTCTAAAAATTATCATCTAGTAATCATCATGTATGGAAGAAGAAAATTCACCAAAAGCACATAAAGATATAGACATGTCTCTTGCATGACATGTAAGAAAATAATCATCACAAGGAGCATAATAATTTTATGAATATATATAATCATTATTGTTTATCACACTAGGCGTATCTTCAACACATAGCAAAACCTTGCTATGTATATTATTAATATTATCACAAATTCATAGGAGAAATATGTTTCAATATAAGACCCCTGAACACATGAAGTATGTATCAATGAATAGAATGAGAACTAATAAACACAAAAAAAGAGGAAAATTCTAAAGGTGATCTGACAATAGTGGTTTACAATTTTTGGCCAAATTGGACACTGAAATGATTTTTTCTAACAAAATCTTCACTTTCGGGCACCTATAGCGGCTAAACCGTGAGGAATTTGAATATGATGCAAACTAATGAATTGTGACATTTTGTTTGTAGATTCTAAATATATTTTTTTCAAATTTTTTGGAATCATATTGCACTTCTTTTTCCATCTCCTTTGAAAACTATTTTTTCAGTAAACACCATTTTTAAGGAGTGATGCTCACCGTATACAACATAACTTGTTTTCCATTAAGGATAAAATTCTATTTTTTTTGAATTTAGATTTGTAACTATGATATCTAGTTCTTCCAATTAGTTTCATAGTGTTTTATTGAATATTTTTTCCTTAATCAAGTTTCGAAGTCAAACCAATTACATTTCAAACATAGGTGGACCGTATACAACATAACTTTTTTGTATGTATCGAAATTCAATTTTTTTTGTTGGATCAAGTACAATATCTAGTGTACTAATATTTTAAAAAAAAAATGATAATCTACTATTTTTCCACATGTGCAGAACGAAGAGCTTGATTTTCAGTGAAAAACCTATGGTTAATCAAACTAAAAAAATAAATACATAATAAAACCAAAACATATTAAAATTATATTTGTTAGATAGCTCGTTCCAAGGACTACCATCATCCAGTTAGGTCTGTGAAGTCTCCTCCATTTTCATACTCAACTCAAGCTTCGAAGGGAAAAATTCTGGAGTTTTTTGGTGCCAGAGGGGGAGAAGGCGGGTTCAAGTGAACCCCCCTTGGAGGTTCACTCGAACCAGGGTTCGCTTGAACCAGAGTTCGAGTGAACTCTCTTTCCACAACCCTTTCCTTTTCTTTTTTGCTAGGAAATGTGGGACCCAACATTTAATGGGTTCGATCGAAGGGGGGTTCTAGTAAACCTCCTTTGGGTTTGCTCAAACCAAATGTTCATTAGAACCCCTAAAAACCAATTTTTTTTGCATGAGGGCATTTTTTGCAATTTTCCTTCCTCACTGGAATTGTAAACCAGTTTTGTGGGTTTACCCCTAAGTACTTGATAAAATAATAATTTCATATAGAAATTGTCACCCTCACATATATAGTATAAAATATTATGATGGTATCAAGGAAAGAAGAATCGTATGCTACAAAAATAATGTTAAACTTAGAAATGTATGCATACATACCAACCAAGGAAAAATAAAATAAAAGAAAATAAATAAATAATGACCATGATGATGATTTATCAAAGGGGTACATGAATAAGAAAATAGGTTTGTCTCCATGAAAATAATAACAAAACCTAAAATAAAATTCAGTGGTCAAACCCTCAGTTGTATACAATAAAATATCAATTTCATAATTGATGTAAATGAATAAATAATATTCAAACATAAATAATCTAATAAATTTAAATAAATGCAACCTGTGGATATAAAATCCCTCGATCTCCCTTCAGGTTGATTTATTATTTTGCTAGGTCCGGCCTGAGCCCCATACATTTGAATATTCCCCAACCCCTTTTTGAAGAACTTCACCTGCTGTCACCATGTGTCCATGGTGTGCTCCTCACAAGGATTTCTTCCTTTGCTCCTCTTCTGAGCCCCACCATGCTTCCACATTCAACAACGTGGGAATTTGAAGCCTGCTTCCCCTCACTTCTCAATCGGGATCCACCCGCGCGCCACGTAGCATTGTTCCGCATACACTTTTTGGAAGACTCCACAGTCAACGCTTACAATGAAGACTTATCCACGTGTATTCTCCGTAGGGATTTCATCGAAGGGAAGGAAGGAGCGAGCAACGAGCACCTCCATATTGTCACGTGTCCTAACTAACTTCGTGGGTAAGAGAAATATGTTTGCACGAGGTTTTGTTGTTATTCTGGGACCACTACCATCATTTGCAGAGGATTCATCTGGCTCGAGGGTGATTGTGTTCTATGGCTTGGTATCTTTTTCTGTTGCAATGACCTTAGGAAATAATTGCTCTGGGCATCATTACTTGTGATGAAGGAATATTTTTTGTTACTGGCTTTCAAGCGGTGGGACTATTTTCTATATATATTGCTTCTTCCTTCTGAAAATCAGTTCAGAACATACAAAGAGAATTGTGAAAGACACCAGGCCTTTTGTATTGTTTTTAGATTATTGTATAAGACTCACAGACTATGCCATTTTTTGGTCTTTCTGTTTTCTTAGTTATTTGACAAAACAATATACTGTACCATTACTATACTGAGTAGTTTATTTGCAGAACTTCTATGATTTCAATATAAGTTTGCTGATTTAGGTCATGTGTTTGACTCTTCTTTTCAGTAAATGTGTATGGGAGTTATTTTATGTTATTGGATAAATTATTTAGGTTTTCATCTTTGATTTCTGTTATTCTGGGACTTTGCAGATTACTAAATGGACCCTTAAATCTCATCCAAAGGATAGATTTACCATGTCTACATCTACATCTTGGCGCATCGCCTTAGTTAGATCTTTATTTTTTATATCTGATTCCTTTTCCCATTCCAAAACCCCAATTACAGAAGAAGTCAGCTTCTTTAAAAACTCGGAGGTCACTCAGTTTAGCGCAATTGGTCCCCCCATTAACTGAGTTTCCCATAAGGCTATTACCTTGTCAATTTTTGGCATCAACAGTTTCTTTTTCTGGCACGCCCGGTGGAACTGCTTAAATGTACCTAAACCTAAAGTGGTTGTATGAGCCATCAACCTGTTACTAGATCCCAAACAGCTAATAACTCTGGCTTGCTAGTGCCACCACTAGTAACAATGTACGAATTAGAACCCATTCAGTGAATGTTTTGATCCCTCCACCAGCCATGTTGCCAATTGCAAATAGAAATTATGTGGCATGGGACACCAAAAGCTCCCTTATAACACTGGTAGCACCCACCATTTGGGCCCCTATCCCGACCTTTGCTCTAAAAGTTGTACCAAAATTTACTGGGGAAGGCTCAAAAACATCATTTGAACATGTGCAAGATGTGGCGGATGTGTGTTTGGTACATGGTGTTACCGACCAAAATATAGCGCTAAGGTTACTCGCAGCCTCTTTTAGGGGTAAGGGGCTAGATTGGTACCACACTCTACAAGCTAACACTATTGATACCTAGGATCAGCTCAGAGATCACTACTGTATTTAGCTCCATTTTCTGACAAACATTTGTTGAAATTTTGACAAACTATCGTCAGAACACTTACGAACCACTACAAAAATTTTTGTCATAACATTTTCGTCACTTTACTGACACACCTTGAAACGTTGAACTCACGATGTGACTTTGTCAGTACTCGCCATGGTAAAGGTGTTCTTATGTTCATCGCACTTCTGTCGAAATGTGTGTCGCTTTATCAACAAACATTAGCTAGAAAACAAGCAGCGAAAATTAACCAGAACGTTGGAACACCACTAGCCAATCGTCAAAATAGCGACGAAATAGGAATTTCATAACGTCGGTCATTTCATCAAAGGTACAACAAGTTCATGGTCATTTTTTGAAGTTTCGCCGGTCGTGTTCGTCGAAATTTCGACGAAACTATGCAATTTTTTTTTTAAATGTAATTGGCTGGTGTAAAGCCAAATTTGACAATGTTTTCCAACATCCTCCCTGCTTGTGCCAAAAGGGGAGCTTTGTAATAGGGTATGGACATCCATCAAAACATAAAGGATAGAGGATTTTCATCAGTTGTAGTTGCAACTGCCCTATTAGACATGTATGCAAAATGTCAAAGCATAGACAAGGCATGTGAATTGTTTGACAAAATGCCTCAAAGAAATGTCGTCTCATGGACTACAATGATTGAAAGATTTGCACAAAATAGATTTGTTCAAAAGGCTTTAGAAATTTTAAAGCAAATGTAATTGGCTGGTGTAAATCCAAATTCGATAACCTTTGTGAGCATCCTCCTTGTGCCAAAACGGGAGCTTTGGAATAGGGTATGGACATCCATCATAACATAATGGAAGGGGGAGTTTTGTCAAATATTATAGTTGTAAATTCTCTAGTAGACATGTATTCAAAATGTGGAAGTATAGATAAGGCACATGACCTATTTGATGGAATGGCTCAAAATCTCTTGGAATGCAATGATTGTAGGATATGCTAATGATGTTTCAATAACTTTGGGTGTTTATCTTCTCTCCATCAATTTGTATGCAATTGACATGTGGTTACTTTTGTTATCTCTTATGTGCATAAACAACTATTTTGCATGTGTGTACTTCAAAAGAAAATAATGATAAAATTACCAAGTTTCAAAGTTACTACACAAGGGTTGCAAATGATAATAATAATGGTGGTTGTATTTGAGAAGGAATTAGGGAAGAAATTTCCTATAAAATTTGTTGATAAACCTAAAGATTTTGAAACTCTATATGCATTTATAGAGAAGGTTGAGAAGGAATTGAAGTGGAAAAGCATTACATGGAAGATCTATTTATTTAGTGGCCATTGGAATGCTAAATTCCCTAATATATGACCTCAAGAATCAATTATAAATCAATAACATATTGAAAAGCTATATATTCTCTTTTTTGTAAGAGGATGGAATTTTGGGATAGAAATTTTTTGGGTTCTTTCACATTGTACAACAACAAAAGAGTGAGTTTTCTCTCTTCATCATATAACAAAAGATATACTAGGAAAAATACATAACTGATGTTGTGATCTAGCTAAAGATGCCCGGATGAGATATAAAGCTTCCTAATGGTTATAATTTAGGAGTTAATGCACAGTAACATGGCATTCAGACAAAGGAGCAAACAAGGTTTGTTGACCAAATCACTGCAACCAGATATTTGTATTAAGCACTTGAGTTACCCCCTTGCTGCATATCCTATTATGAATTCCCTAAAGTTCTTGGATATTATACAATTTTATGTGCATCTTCAGTTATTATAAGTCACAAATAAATTCTTTATTAACTAATCAGACAAATTTTCTACCTTTGTTTGTACTTTAGAAATGATAAGTTTTTCAAAAAAAAAATGATCTACATACCTGTAATCTCACAATGCTACTTATTTGTTCACGGTCCAAAGATTGGAAGACAATATACTCATCAATATGATTTATGAACTTAGGTCGGAAGGTGGCCTATGGTGCTTCAATATAAAATAAGAATCCAAAAGCTTGATTACCCTTGTTGAACCACTTAACTTTAGCACTTTCATCTATACGTTTTTTTTCTACCCCCATTGTAACTCTATATAACCTGTTGTTCTTTAGTATTAGTTGAACCTTAGTTTTCCATTGATGGAAATTAAATGGAATTAGAAGAGGAACTAGAACATTTGAATCCATGCTTGTTGATTGTTGCAACAAATTTAGAAGTGCAAAAAAGAAAAGACAGGAGGAAGAAGTACACACAACACAAGGCTATCCACTAGATAGTCAACTGTCCTGTTGTAGCCAACCAATTAGGCCTCTTGGAGCAGTGTTGTTTTGGTCCATTGCTCTTTTTCTATTCATTGTCATGAAGGAAGGTTTTGATGCCTTGTAGGGGCATATAATACTTGTCTAAGTTCAGTGGTTTGGGCCTGGTATAGTGTATGTGGATTTTATTCTGACTGTCCTACCGGGCAGGGCTACAAGGGTTAAAAGGGTAAAGAGGCCTAAAGGTTAGAGCGATGAGAAAATGGAGTTTCCTAAGTGAAAATTAGGGTGTTAAGTTTTGGTTTGGTCCCATTTGACATGATCTAAGTGGTTACAAACCCTCTTGGTTGTGAGAGTACAAGAACCCTAGGTGAGTTGGGTCTTTTCCTTGAAGGAATAGTGGATTGGAAAGATCCACTTAAAGAGTATTTGAGAGAGCTATGCTAAGTTGGTGGTTTGACCATCTAGTTGATCATCTAAAGAAGCTTCCCCTTCTCACTCTCAATCACTTATTCCTACATAGTTCACTATCCTTGGTCTGTCAATCACTTAATGTATTCTTTCCATGTCACAAAACAAGAATCTTCTATCATGAACAAGGTTGTAGTATGAAGGCCTGTAGCATACTCTGGGATCTACTCATTTCCTATCAAATTGCCCCATAATAAACCTTGTTATTTTCGTGATGGACATAAGCTAATGCATTATTATTCAATTGTGAAAAAACATTTATGGAGTTACCCTCTCAAATGACACATGAATGCATAAATTTGAGAGGAAGACAATAAGTTGAATGAATGTAAGTAGAGAAATTTTTGCATACCTATAGATGGTACAAAATTTCATGGTTAAGTGGAAGCGTCCCATCAACAACAAGATCCAAATATCCGTGTATCTATCTCAATCAAGCCTCTAAACCCTTCAGAGCTGTCTATTTTTCCACTAACCTATTATGCACAAAAATTTAAATTTTAGAGTTATGTCACCACTAAAAACAAAAGAAACAGAGCTTTGAAACCAAATTCATACACAACACAATGTGGTATTCATACAAAGCCATACAAACAAACTAAACTCAGAACATTGGAATGGAAACAACTTGAAATTATGATGTAGAGCATGGATTCAGTTTACTCAACTGGAGGCACATTTCACAATAATGGGTTCTTCATGTAAAACATCTGTACGAGGTTCAAATAGAAAAGAGATTGATGAAAGATAGAGGAATTAAAAAGATACTTGCATGTAGTAATTGGATTGAGCTTCTCTTTGTTTTGAGAATAGTTTAATATTCTCTACTTAACAGGGCCAACCACGTGATGGTGGAAGCTCATTTGGCCCCTCCCCCCCCTCACATCACTCCCACTTCCCCATACCCGATCATATAACATTAATAATTCATTCATCCATCCATTAATAACATATAACATTCATTCATTCATCAATTAATAACATATAACATTCATTCATTCAGTTGTTACATATTATAAAAAATATGGTTGTCATAATATGATTACAATCACTTTTTTCTTTGTTTCTTTAATTTTGAAGCCAAAAAAAGATAAAATGGAGTATCATTTTTTAAATCATATGTCCCCCCTTTAGTTGTTCTTCCCTTTGCTCTTGATCTTAATGTACGCCTAGTCGTGTACTGATCACGACGTGGAGGCTGCTTCAAGGGGGGGTCTGCTACAATAACAAAGAAATGTTAAATTGATATGTTTTGTTATTATTGATACAAGTATTTTATTAATTAAAAGAACATTAGAGTGGTGCTCTTTACCTGATGGGGCCACATCATGTTCCTGATATTTTCGTATAGCCTCGTGCTCAACATGCTGAACACCCTCTAAATCTTGATCTGGAGTTGAAACACGAAAGGTTACATTAATGAATACACCAATTGCAATTAAATATGTTTAAAAGAACATTAGAGTGGTCCTCTTTACCTGATGGGGCCACATCATGTTCCTGATCTTCTCTAGCCTGATCATGCTCAACATGTTGATCACGCTCTACATGCTCTAAAGTTGAAACACGAAAGGTTACATTAATTAATACACCAATTGCAATTAAAGATGTTTAATTGTATTAATCCATACTATGTTTTGTATAGCACATGAATACATCCAGTACCGGGATGCACACCATGACCTTCATCTGTAGGTTGTGCTCCACCCTCACCAGGTTGCATTCCAATGTCAGGTGCAGTATTATCATTGTCTGTCTATTTAAAACAAATAGGCACATAATTACTTTATGGTGGAAATTAATATTGAATAGATTGCACAAGTATTCAATTTTAAATAAACTTTATTGAGTTTATTTACCTGCGTGTCAGATGCAGTGGAAGATTGTGTTTTCCCAGTCAAGACTCTTAGGAATTCAGCCACGACTTCATAGCCATGCTGGAAGGCAATCTTCATTTCCTCTTATGTGGGTGCTCTGTTGAATCCAGAGCCCTGCATTTTGCCATAAGATCATGAATTTTGCTTCTATGGTGTGATAAAACCAAAATTGTTTGCAATTTATTATTTGGATGCAATATTTCATTTATTGATACTTACAATTCTTGCGGCTAATTTCATATAACCACCAGAGCCAAGTTTGTGTTGCTCGTGTTTTTCTAGTCTTTCCTTTGTTTCCTTCAATGTGTCGGCCTATGAAAAGTTTGAAATACATTAGATTATGTAAAAAGAAAGAGTAATCAATATATAATTACATTGTTGATAGTATCACATACCTTCCTTGGCCTGGTGGTGTCTTTCCTTTTTTCTTTTCAGCCTTCTCCTTTCCATCTGACACTAGGTCCTTCCACTCCCTCTCTGGAATCATGGGGGGACACTAATACTTTTTGTTCTTCTCTAAATGTGACCTATATTGGTCCCTCACATACTTTAGATATGTACCAGCTTTCTTAAGGACCTTCATTCAGTTGAATATTTTATCACCGAACAACACAACTAAACGGTTAATGAGCTCATCCTTTAAATCTTGATTTTGGGCATTCCACCATGTACGTATGGTGGGCCCGAAGAGCTCCAATGTTATATCACCTAGATATTTATAAAAACATCATTTCCTGCAAAATGATCATGGGATCATTAGTCTAAAAAGAGTGATCAATAAGTAAATTTCAATTGGATTATATATAATAATAATTAAAACATTTTAAATTACCTGGGACCTTCTCTATCTTTATGGGAACGAAATCCTCGGTCACCACAAATGTGACTGGAAATGTTCTCATACTAGTAATACGGGAAGATCCAAGAAATGCTTCTAAAACCTCACCAACACTAGTGGCCTCTGCATCACCAATACTACCTGATGCATGCATGCTATGTGTTGTCAACATTTCAGTCGACAATATAGGCACGGATGATGGGGTCGGATGATCATGTGATGTATGTGCAGGAAGATCAGGATGGAAACTTGTACCAACCCCTACTTCGCGGGCAACACCTGCAGTACCCTGATCATGGGCAACAACATCATGAGGACGAAAAAAATCCTGTAAACCCTCTCTCTTATCTCATATGTTTGAGGCACTATGAATAACAATTGAAGGATTTCTTCATTGCATTTTTTTTGTGTCTTCCTTATCATATCGATAGGGTTTGTTGAATATGTGATGTCATCATCCAATAACAGTGACTGCACCTCGACCCTATGTATGCTCTCCTCTACTGCTGATGTCTTTCCCTGATCAACTGTTTGCAATAAGAATATTTAAAACATTATTGAAATTAACCTAATAAACTTATCAAAAAAACATAACAATAAAACATTTTTCTCGTATCTAATTTGTACAATTACAATGAGGTAAACCTGTCAGGTAGAAGCGTCTGAAGATGCATCACGATTTGTGGTCTGAGTCGAAGCCTTCCCTGTACGATCAATGTCCTGCTGTGACAAAAATTAAATATACCATATATCCCTTCACCATAGAACCCTCAGGATGTGCTCTTTGTCTAACCAAAGCCTTCAAAATTTTTAAGTGCCTCTCAACCATCCACATTGACCTTTTGTGTACAGGTCCACACAATTCAATCTCCTCAACTTGGTGTATGAGGTAGTGTTCTTGTGCATTGAAAAATGTCGAAGGTAGACACTTTTGCATTTCACACATTAGACGAGGAATTTTTCTTTCCAATAATTTATATCTTCTTTATGGATTTCTTTAGATGACAACCATCTACAGTGATTCAAGGTGCAAATATATTAACGAGATTTAACAACAATATACAATATATTACATAACAAGTAAAAAAAAGGGAAATTATAAGATCTATACAACGAATTGAATAAATATCGCTACTTACCTCATGTATTTTCCAAGATCATATATAACTTGCTTGACATTATTGTCGAAGTTGTCTGGGAGAGATAGAGGTAGAATGTACTGCAACAATTATAAAATGATCTTTTCATTATTTTTCCAAAAGTAGTAAACATAATACATTGAAAAGTACATGCAATATACAAATATATATATAATATACCAGAAATAATTACCTTAATGAAGGTATGCCAATCATGCTTTTTCATCCTTGACCTAAATTCACCTTTTTTTATTATGATATTGTTTATGTTTGCAACAAATCCTGTGGGAAATCAATTTTTTCGTATGAATTATTTTATAGCATTGCTTTGCTGCTCCGTTATTAACCAAGGAAGGGCGCTTATATTAATTTGGTCTTCATCGCTATTTAATTGAATGACATTTTTCATTGCATGATTAGCTTCCTGAATGTCACTACAAATTTTGACAATTATTTCTTTGTCAAACTTTCCATCCAATATTTTCCATAATGTTTCTGTTATATTCTTTCTGATATGCATTGTATCAAACAAATGCACAATTTGTAGTTTCTCATAGTAGGGCAACCTACTAAATTGTCTGGGATAACTTTTCATTCCCTGTGGAAGCCGACCATTAATTCCTTGACGACCTTCATGAAGCATATAAGTTAAACAAATTAACAACGACAACCATTGTCAATTATAGCATGAGAAAACAAAACACAATATTAAAATATAAATTCCAAACATATCATATATGATAGATAAAAAATTTGATCTGATGTATAACCTTGATGATTAATTCTATTATATTCCAACTTCTATAGGTGAGGTGTCATTCTTCGTGGTTTTGATGTAGTCTCTTCTTTCCCATTGAAAAGATGTTTTTCAGTAGCTCAATACTTATGATTTCTGTGGAGAAGTGCCTATACTCATCAAACACATACTTTCCTAAACTTGTTGAACGACGAGATTTCATCTTTGGACCACAAATTGGACATGCAAATTTTCCCTTTGTTTGAAGACCTGAAAGATCATATATAATTGGATTAAATATGTCAATTTTTATAATTATATATAATGAATAGATTATTTAAAAAACATGCATGATATCTACTTCATAAAATTAAATATCGTTAAAGTGCAGTCAACGTTATAACATACCACAAAAATGTGTTAGCCCTGGGGCATCATGAATTGTCCATACAAGCATTGCATGGAATTGAAATTGTCTTTGTCCTATTGGTCTAGAGACGTCATACATAGTGACTCTATTCCATAACTTTAGTAACTCGTCGATAAGAGGCTCGATGTATACATTCATATCTTTAACTTGGTACTTACCTAGTTGAATGAACATAAACATTACATAATTATTATAACCATTTTACTGCAATATATATAAATTAATGTACATGACTATTAAATGAAAAAAATATAAGTCATTATGCAACAAATAAGACAAATGAGATGCTACTATGTTAAAGAAAATTGATGTAAACAAATACGGAACAATCATTGCCAACATTATGTGCTCCCTCTTTATTGACATCCATGGAGGAATGTTATTGTTGATAACAAAAATAGGCCACACCGAGTAAATAGATCTCAGCTCTCCAAATGGATTGACACCATTCGGTGCAAATGAAAGACTGAGATTACGAGGTTCTTCTTTAAAGTGTGGCCATTTTTCCTCCATGTCCTTAAATGTAGAACCATCCGCAGACATTCAAAGAATGTCATCTCCACTTCTATTCTGTGCATGGTAATCCATAAATTGCGCTAAGATTTCGCACCTAAATAATCGTTGCATACGTGGAATAATGGGAATGTAACGAAGAACCTTGCGAGGCACCTTTTTTGTTAGTTGATCTATTCGATATCTACTGATATGACATTCCGGGAATTTTGTTGCAAATTCATGTTGTTTATGATATATAATATGATCATTGGGACATGCATCTATTGCTTGATACTCCATTCGAATATCTTTCATAATGGAAGATAAATCTCGGTATGAGGGAGGTAAAATATTTGATGGTGGTAACAAAAATTTACCAATCAATCTACAAAAAATAATTTGTTAATATAAAGAATATTAATGGTACATATTTCATCCTTTATTTACTAATGATGAACTAACAACAATTAAAATAGATGAAAAAATATGACATATATGATATACCTTAACATCCGTGACATTGCTATGTTGGATAAACCATTCATATCCTTCAAGTTCACCAGCAACAATATAGCAGAGAGAAAAGTTGTTTCAGAGCTTTCATAAAGGGGCTCATGTGCCTTCTCAAGTACAGGTAAATCATGAACATCATCAAAGTCATCTCGATCATCATGATCAACTGTGCCACTAAATGTGTCATGGATCAATGTATTTGTACCATCATCTTCAACTGTGTTTTTTGGCACATGATCATCTTCTTCCATAGGATCATTAACTTCATCTTCGATATTCACAGCTCCACATTCCTCCGCTTGCAAGACCACATTCTTCGGGGCGTGATAATCCATATCTTGTGCCCTAGGGCGCCCCACCTTTATAATAATGATCGACACAAATAAACCATGATCATGATCAAGTGAGTTTATATATATATAGAAATGTTAAAACGATGTAAACATTTACAAATTCAATCAATATAAAGACATATAATGAACAACTTACCAATGGACGATAATCATGCCCCCCTTCAACGTGACCATGCTGCCTACAATGTTTCTCAGCTGTTGTGATTAAAAGTCTTCTCGTCTTGAAGCCCTTGCAATTATTGCAAGGACAATAACATTTCCCATCACCCTTTCTTTTCAATCTAGCCCACATTCTAGCAATTGTCTGTTCATTTTGTTCTGCACTAATATTATCTTACATGATTTTTCTTTACCAAGCTTGAATATTTAGATCTTAAAAAAGTATCAAAATCAAACTCTAATAATTTTTAATCATAGATAGGTAAAAAAATCTAATAGTTCTCATATTTTGCACCAATAAAATTCGGCATGCAACCACCCCTTCAAAAGAGAAGATAGTCTAAAGTTAATGAACCCAAAAAACACTTTAAAATACTAATTCTAGAAATTATTAAATTTTGATTTTACTATGATTTCCAACTGTTAGACTCCTAAAATTAGAATATTGAACTCGCATAACAAAATATGGAAATGAAATTCTCAAAATGCACAAGTCTAAAAATGAAAACTAATGAGATGTTGCTTTAAAATATGATTTTCAAACCTGAAAGTACAAATATGACTTCACAAATTAATTCTGGAAAAAGACAATGACTACCCTCAACCTGGCGATATCTTGATTTTTTTAAATTTTTCCCAAGAAAATCGTCCTTAGTTCTCCACAAATTGTCGCAAGTAAAAAAAATTTGCAAGTACAGAAAATTCGCAAGTATAGCAAAACATTGTCGCAATAAATAGGCGAACTCACTTTTATTCATGTCGGCCACAATTTCATTTTTTTTTATTTTCTATTTTTGTCAAAATTTTGATGAACATGTTTATCGAAATTTCGACGAAACTTCGTCGAAAGTTAGACGAAAACCAGGTTCGTCGAAATTTTGACGAACTTCGAGTATAAAAATTACACTTCAAATTTCACAAGCAGCCGACAATACATCAAATTATAAATATTTCGTTGGAAATTTTTGTCAAATTTTGTAGTCAAATGAGTTAGTGGATCCTTTCTACGAAATATTTTTGAATGATGGAGATTGGTCTTCACTATATCATTAGTTGGCGACCATAAAGCGAGCTCCATATGAAGCCATGACTGACTTCAACGCCCAGTTCCATACAACTTGGCAGAGGATCTAGGCTGCTATCCACCTGCCGGCCGAGTTGGCATTCATGTTCTACTTAAAATCCATCAATGCCGACATCTTGATGATGATCCAGTCCCTTGGCAGAACCACTCTACCAGATGCATACAACATTGTTGTCAAGGTAGAGAACAATTTGATAGACATCGGAAAGTTGCCACCTCAGCCCGCTATGCCTATATTCCTCGAGATATCAGTTCCCACCGAGGAGATGCCATCTACCAGTGTGTCTACCCCTCCCCAGTCTATGTACACATATCCAAACATGCCACAAAATGTTTCTTCTACATCCGGCTCTTCAAAGGATGAGATGAGCAACGTCAAGGAGATGTTGCAGACCATCGCCAACAAAATAAATACCATCAAGCGGAACCAGTTTGCGCCTCCCAATCCAACCTACCAAAATTATCAAGGCAAAAAATATTCCTACCAAAAAAAATAGTTCCAAGGAGGCTTGCGCACAAATTCGTAGGCTCAAACCACTAATCAGATAGTGCCAGTGCCTACTCCATTGCAGAATGCTTACCCGAGCTCGAGCAAAGAGCTGACAGTAGGGAAAAACAATCTTTCTGATGACACTAATCCCTAGTGCTTCCCTTGCAATGACGCACATATTCCTCAAAACTGCTTGCGTAGCAACCTACAACAAAAGGTTGTGGAACAATGCAGCCAAGGTGCGACGTCAAACCCTGGAGGTTATGTATATGCCTCTCTGTAGATGGAAAATGCGGTACTCACTGCACAAATGCAAGGGATGTCCTTGGAGAAAGAAACAGATATAGCTCCCAATCACATGCTCTTCTCATGGATGGAAGAAGAAGAGGCGGTGTTTGCAAATGATGCATCCACATTGAAAGCCCCGTAAGTGCAGTCTGATTACACCACTCTCCCTAAGAGGAGATTTACGGGCAAGCCAGTCGTCCTGCAGCTCAAAAGTGCCTCTGACCAAACTCCTAGTACCTCTGTGATTGCACAACAATTTCAGCCATGAAAGGAAATTGTTATAACCAGGGCTAAGGAACAAAAGCCTTCAAATCTACCACCATTCAATGTGGTGGAACAATTAAAAAAATCCTTTGCTAATGTGTCCTTTTGGGATATCTTAACTATTCCATAGTGAAATCATTGCTGCAAAAGGCCCTGCTTGAAGATGTAATCATTGAACCAACAAAACAATCACTCAAGGGAAAGTTCGTTGATCCATCACCTACTACCAAAGTTCTTACCAATATTACAAAGGAAGCCTCTACCAAAGTTAGAGATAAGCCAAAACCCAAGCCCTTTTTCCTAACTCTTATCGTGGGTAAAAAATTATTGCATAATTCCATGATTGACTTTGGTGCTAGCACAACAGTCATACCCAAGTAGATAGCTAAAGCCTTAGGACTTAGCTTTGAACCTTTAAAAAGGGGGATTATTCAACTTGATGGGAACAAGGTCAAAACTGTAGGTGTCATTAAGAATATGCCCTTGAATTTATTCTCTTTCTCTAGTATCACAATGCCACAAGATACTGTGATCATAGACGTTCCCCCTATGTTCGAAACTGTCTTTGCTTATCCTAGGAATTCACTTCAAAGATAGGTGGATATATCTTTCTTTGGATTGGTCACACTTGATCCTCAGGACTAAGCATGGAGCTAAAATAAAAATAATTTCCAAACCTCTATATTCGGAACATGTGGCTGATGAAGCCATGATCAACTTTGAGGCTGCTCATACCTCTTTCACCAAAGAGGAAATGTATTGTACCGAGCTAATAGAGGATGAAAAAGTGACCGAAGACTGAACTGACTTAGAGGAAGTCCTCTTGAGTGACTATATAGAAACTGATCCTTTTGGTAACTATCATGCCACCGGGTTGTGGACCTATGTCATCTATGATGAAGATCAAGTTCTTCTGAAGGTCATGAAGGAACCCAAGAGCAGTCAAGCCTCAGAGCTATGGATGTTGCACTTTGATGGAGCAAGATGCAAAGTTGGCGTAGGAGCTGGGATATGTTTGAAATCCCCATCCAATGAAAAGACACTCTGGTCCTTCTAGTTGGCTTGTTCGAACAATGAAAATAAATATGAAAGCCTAGTGCAAGGTCTAAGCCTTGCAGAGCGGATGGACATCAAGCAAATAATTGTGTTTGGAGACTTTGAACTAGTGGTCAATCAAGTCTGAGGGATTTTCGTAGCTAAGAATGTTCACATGAGATCCTATAGACATAGAGTCTGGGACCTAATCGAGGGCTTTGAAGCCTTCAATATCCAGATAGTGCCCAGAGAGAAAAATACAGATGCGGATCACATGACAACAATCATATCTCAATTTGATCTTGCTTCTGACCTAATTCAAAACATACACTCTGTACGAGTGATTGTCCAACCAGCAATCCCAGATAATGATCAGGGTTGGAAAATGTTTGAAAGTGATGAACACATCGCCTCATTCATCCACTAGTCGGGAGAGTTCGCTAAAAAACTCCAACCAAAAATTTATGAGGCCTATGCAGGGAAAATCATTCAATTGAGGTCCAACAAGCTCTCAAAAGGATTGGTCACTTTTGAAAACCTATTCGATTGTGATGATGCAAGAAATGACAAGAGGAAGTTTGTAGTGGACAAAAGAAACTATGCAGATCTTCAAGTCAGAGATGAAAGGAATCTCAAGGTCGGAAAAGATGTCCCACATCATGATAAAGAAAGAATCATCCATTTCTATGAGAAATATGAAGGAGTAGTGGCCTTGTCATATGATGACCTCAAGGGATATGATCCTGAAATCATCCAGCATACTTTAGAGTTAACGAAATGAGCAAAACCTATCCACCAAAAGTAGAGGCCAGTAAATCCAAAGATTGAAGCCTTGATGGCACAAGAGCTGACAAAGCTAATTTAGTCCTAGATCATCTTCTCGATCAAGCACAACTCATGCGTATCCAACTTGGTTCTAGTCCGAAAGAAGAGCGGAGAAATCCGCCTATGTGTTGAATTCTAGGACTTGAACAGAGCATCCATGAAGGACCACTACCCATTGCCTTCTATGGAGTCAATCTTGCAAACAGTGGCAGGATCAGAGATGTTTTCTCTGTTGGACAGTTTCTCCGGTTACAACCAAATCCGGGACAAAGAAGAGGACCGACACAAAACAACGTTCACTACCAAGTGGGGAACGTTTGCATATGCAAAAATGCCTTTCGGCCTCTCAAATGCAGGAGCCACCTTCCAATGGGAAATGGATATTGATTTCAAGGAATTGATCAATAAAATCATCTTGATTTACCTAGATGATCTTACATCATTCTTCAAGCATAAGGATGATCATTTTGATCATCTAGAATTGGTCTTTAAAAAATGTTAGGTGTTCAGGATATCCTTGAACCCAAAAAAGTGTGTTTTCGGAGTGTCGAAAGGAAAACTATTGGGACATGTAGTGTCCAAATATGGAATTGCAATCGATCTGGAGTGCATAAAGGCAATCAGAGAGCTTCCCCTACCATTCAATAAGAAGGGAGTTCAGTCCTTTCTGGGAAAGGTAAATTTTGTGAGCAAATTTATTTATGATTTTGCAGGAATAATTAGACCTATCACCCTAATGCTAAAAAAGGATCAATTATTCAAATGGACAAAGGAAGCTAGAGAAGCCTTTGAGAAGGTTAAGGATGCTATTTCTTCAGCTCCTATGCTAGTAAATCTAGACCTATCAAAGGACTTTATAATGTATGTATTCAGTAGAAAATCCAGCATCGCTACTATGCTAACTCAAAAGGATGATGAAGGAAAGGGAGAACATCTGATAGCATTTCACTCCCAAACCTTAAAATATTATGAGATGAAATACAACTTCGTAGAAAGGAAATAATTTTCCATTGTTAAGGAACTCAAGAAGTTATGATACCTCATATCTTGTAACAAGGTGATTGTATATGTCACAATTCCAGTGTGCGCAAGTATATCATGGAAGGAGAAATCATCGAAAAGAGGGCTAGTTGGATCACTAATATCCTTGAATATGATATTGAGGTCAAGCCCACAAAGACTGTCCAAGGAAGAGGACTGTGTGAATATTTGGCACATGATGAAGAAATGGCAATTGAAGAAGAGTAACCTGAACTTGTTTTAACAAATGAATCCGAGCCCAAAGGTTGTTGGCTAGCAGACAGAGTAAGATTCATGCATACCAAAAAATATCTGTCAGGACTTCCTTCTCAGAAGAGAAGATTCTACAGACTGCAAAACAATGGATATGCACTCATCAAAGGACTCCTTTGCAAAAGGAACTTCAATGGCGTTCTACTGCGGTGTGTCACCATAGAGCAAGTGAAGAAAATTCTTGACAATTTCCACAGCAGTCCCGTGGGCAGAAATTTCTCTGCAAAGACTACCGCCATCAAAATCATGTGCGCTAGATACTTCTGGCCTATGCTATTTAATGAATCACACTCTTTGGTTAAGGCTTGCAAGGAATGTCAGTTCTTCACCGGAAGAAGGAAAAAAATTGCAATGCCTCTCAACTCGATAGTGGTTGACGAACCTTTTGCGCAATGGGGCCTTGATTTTATCAGAATGACTAATCCCGTCTCCAACGTCAGACACAAATGGATCCTCATGGAACATACTACTTTACCAAATGGACTGAGGCCATGCCCCTAAAGAATGCAATAGAGGCAAATATTGTGAACTTCCTTGAGGGACTGGTAACAATATTTGGCCCGCCAAAGACCATCATCTCTGAAAATGCTAAGGATTTCCTAGGTTCTAAGGTATGTCAATTCACACTCGTGCATGGCATATTCTTAAAAACATCTTCAAACTATTACCTACAGGGAAATGGTCTAGCTAAGTCGACTAATAAAAATTTAGTCTAACTCATTAGAAGGATCGGGTTGGAACATCAGAAGAAGTGGCACAAGAACCTTCAAGTACTGCTCTAGGCAGACTGCATAACCCCTAAACAAGTTCTCAAGACTTCCCCGTATGAATTGGTGTATGGGAAAGAAGCGCTATTGCCCATCTCTATGGAGATTCCTGCACTACAGTTGCTTAAATCTCTAGAGGTTGAAGAAAATGGAGCCATGGAGGTTTAGTTGGTCGAGTTATTGGAAGTATAGGAACAAAAAAAAAAAAAAGGCCCTAACAACCATGAATAACCGCCAACAGGTGGTTAAAAGATGGTTTGACAAGAAAATCTTAGACCAGTGCCTCAAATGCAGAGACTTAGTGTTGAAGTTCAATGAGAGAGCCACGAAGCCTGGCCAACAAGGAAAATTTGATAGTCTGTGGGAGGGCCCTTTTAGAATAATTCAATGCAAGCAACATAATGCATTCAAATTAGAGAATATGGAGAAAGAAGCATTGGGGATTCCAGTTAACGGAATCCACCTCAAATGGTTTAATTAATCTTCCTTAATTATTCTACCCATGTAAATATGTAATTATTGTAAATTTTCCTTTGTGTTCTTTTTGTTCGGTCGGTCTTTCCAAGCAACCTATAAAGCAAAAAAAACCCATATGCGAAAAATTGAAAATGAACCCATATGCGGAAAATTGAAAATGAACCCATATGCGGAAAATTGAAAATGAACCCATATGCGAAAAATTGAAAATAAACCCATATGTGGAAAATTAAAAATGAACCCATATGCAGAAAATTGAAAATGAACCCATATGCAAAATTGAAAAGGTACTCAAATAAATAGAGAAAAGGGAACCCATATTGTAGAATTACAAGAAGTAAAAGAGACAAGCAATTTGATAAAAGTTGCATATTCATTATATACAGAATTATATACTTCGATAATACACTTCTAAAATGGCTCTGAGGCCATACTTTTAAAGTATATCTATATATTATGTAGTATTTTCGTATATATATATATATATACACATACGTTGAAAGCCTTTTTAAGGTGTATATACAAAAAATAGATTGATTCTTAAAACATATAAAAAGTGTTGGGTCTTAAACAACAATAGCAAGAGCGTCATCAACAACAACATCTAGAACAACTTCGTCGATAGGATCAACAAGAGCAGCAAGATCATGAACAACAGCAAGGGCTTCAACAACAACAATGGCATGTGGTAGGGGATATACCAAGTCCCTGAAGTCAGTATACCACTCTACGTTGTAGAATAGCACCACATTATAGCAGCACAACAATAAGTGACAGACGTGAGTGACCCTCTGGCGATGCTCTTTGTGTGTTAGAATGCGAAACCCACTCAGAAATGGAACCCATGACACCACTACATCCTCTTCGATATGTTTGTAGAGGTCACTCGCCATTGGAATGCCCAGGCCATACACCGCATTCACCACAATCTCTCTAGGGCCGCTAAGGTACCGCTTCCAGAATATTTCTAGCGTCAAACACAAAATCATTGGCTTAGGGACATGTATATCAAGCAAAGACATGACAAAGTGAGAGAAGATGTCGGTATTAACTCTATACTTATCTTCATACTCTACACAGTCCTGGCCTAACACCCACTTCATTTCTATAATAGCTAATGAATGTTTGTTTTTCATCATTCACTTCAAGCGCCTGTTCGAAACTTCACCTAAGAAAGTCATCTGCAACTTATTGCTAACCAGTCTAATTGGAGTATTTATGATGCTAGTTCTACCCAACTTCCTAATGCTAATTCTACCTAACTAGCAAATACCAACTCTTCCCAATTGCTAAGTGTGATTTTGGTGTTGTCTTGGGGTCTATTTATAGAAATATCTGAGGTATCTGTGTGCCATAAGCATGATGCTAATTGAGTATTAACTCAAAAATCCCACCAAGACCTAGCTCGAATTTCCCACCCAGTTGCGTTTTCCATGTACAAATTGTTGTGTGCAAAATTAAGAAGAGGTAATTAAATAGCACAAATTGGTGGCAGTCCCAAGTGATCGTCCATATGGTCAGGTGCTAATGTGTCATGGTGCAGGCATTTTCTGAACTCCAAGGATGAACTCAAATATTTTCAAGTACTCATTGCACTTTTGGGTTAATTATTATTTTTGAGATATTAATTGCCAAAGCATGCGAAAGCTTAAAAAATCCTTCAATTTCTAGCTCAATTTCCTAGGAAATCGTGCCATAGGGCATAATTACTAACTGTCATTATGAATTCTTATCTTTTCAAAATGGAAAGGAATTCATTTTGCATGAGCAAAGGAGTTGGCAATACATGCCGAATTTAATGCTAAAAGGAAACCATTGTCTACCACTCCAAGAAAGAACTAGCTAAGTATTGCATGCGAAAGGCTAACATTGTAAAAAGATTCCTGAGTACGCTATCCAGTGCAAAGATTTTTGAGTGTAGAAGTGTTGAAGAGCCGAAGTGAATTGTAGCAAGTTTGAGTATCACATAAATCCACAACAAAAGGAAAATGGCCCAAAATCCTTAGATAGAAGCACAAAGCGAGGCGACCCAAAGCCTGTTTGACACCATGTGTGCGACATTCATGGACAATATTTTCAACAATACCTCTTATGCTTTGCCTAGGATACTAGAGAAGGCAAAGTGGATTCACTTGTGGGTCGTGAAAAAGAAAAAAACCCATAGGGACCAGAGCCAAATAAAGGAAGAATGGGATAACATTTGTGATCCCATCCTCAGCACCAACCCTAAGAGCCTTAGGGAAGTGGCTTGCACAAGAATGAAAGTGGCCACTGGTGAACGTCAATTGGTGTACAAGCAATGGTTCTACAAACTCCCGCAGTATATGGTCCCTTTTTTTCATTACTGCCCGGAGCTAGTTCATGAGGGCATTCAACGTTTCAACCCAAATACCAATGCCATTGAAGGCCAAGAGTTGAGAGTTGTAATATGCGAGGATGCTATCAGAGACATGTTGTGCATCCCAAAATGGGACTCTAGAGGAGAAAAAATGGAGTCATTCACTCCAGAAAAGGGGGAGAAAATATGGAGAACCAGAGATCATGCTATGGATTTTTATAACTAGGAAATCCAAAGACCTTAGGAAGAGAATGAAAATCCACCAAAAATTCCAGTCACGCATATCGCTTTTAAACAGGATATGCAAGATTCCTTCTCTATGATGGCTTTCGTTTGCGGCATGGACAAGGAAAAATGGGTGCAAGAGTTCCAACTGGGTTTGGGTTTTCAGTTAAGGAGGCAACATACCTTATTTTGGTATGACTTCACAAAAGTCATTATCTAAGAAATGAAGAGCCAAATCAAGGAGTACAAAACGCAACATAAGTTCAGATTTCCTTCTCTCCTTGCTCATATGTTTTTACATCAGAACCCTGACTACTTCAAAAAACATGTGAGGTTGGCTATTTTTGATGAAAAGGGAAATAGAAGGCTAGTTTCTATATGGACTCCTCTCCTCTCCGCAACTTATGACTATTATGCATTCTCGGATTATTTCTTGACTGCAATTCTGCAAGACTTGAGCAAGGATGGCAATCTTATCGGCTTTCTATCGACCAAACATGGTGGATGCAAAGTTTCACTCCAAAATGCAATTGGTTTCTCATAGAGGATTTCACATTCATTCAGATGCGCGACTTTATTGAGGAACCATTCCTGCTTCTGGCATGCATCACAAATCGGGTGTTGGCACTTGATATGTTCTGACAAGTGTCAATTATTGACTATACCTTTTGCAGAGGGAAGGCCAAGAAGAAATAATTTTTCCTCTACCCACTGAGCTTCAAAGCGGTGGTTATGGAAAAGAAGCAGACACATAAGCTGCTAGAGGTGAAGTTGGCTCATCTGGGGCTAGTATGGATTTGTGACAAATGGCAATATAACCTCGATAATGACTTGGGAGGACAAAACGTTCAGGTGACTCACAACCCCTAGCCTTATTGGGAGAAGCAGTGGAATCCATTGGAAGATCAGGATGATCTATTGGTTGACCTAGTCCACATTCCTACAAAGGATAGGAGGTTGCCATGGCTCAAATTCTACTTTGCTTTAACGAAGTTTACTGAGAATTTTAAAATGGGTACCACCCTCCACAATGACTTGGTCAAGAAGTGATTGTGGAGTGAGGAAAATATTAGAAATTTTTGGATTTACTGTCAAGAAATCAAGAGCACTAATTCCCTATTCCTAAACGTAGAAACAGATGAAATATTTGATACTCTATGGAACAAAGCGCATGATGATATCGATGCAAGCGATGATGAGGATGTTGACTTGGAGGGAGCTAGAAAGTATACAAGGAAAGGGAAGGAGAAGGAAAAAGAAGTGAAGATGGCCCCGGCACAGCAAACTGAACAAGCCGCGAAGCAACCTAGCACAACTACTCCGAAGCTACAGGTGAATATATTGCATTTAGGATCCTCGCATACATGCACATGGGCCGTGAAAAAACCCAGAGTTTCCCAACGACAACCTTTGAAGGTCATAGAGGTGGAAAATTCCCCACCAAACAAAAGACAATGCACAGATGCAACTTTTGGAAGAGGTTCACAAGAGCCTGCAATGAGCCATGAACTAGAGTCCTCTACAACTCAGGTATCTTTCGCTCCCTCTTTTCTTGCTTAACAATCTTTGGTTCCTCCTGTTGTCTCTATGTTGCTTGTCACTTGAAGTGTTGGATTTTCCTTCTCTACTTCTACTGCAATGGTTGTCGGAGGTTTCTCCCAATTCTCCCAAGCGGGACAATCATCCTTTACTCCTCTGCGGTCCTTTCCACCATTCATCGGTGCCCAATCCGGAGCCACCATTGATACCCCTCTTGCTACTACTGTATCGGCCCCAACCCAGTTCTCCCAATAGATGGAATCTTCCATGTCTCCGCTATCGCCACTGCTTCTTATGATTCCTCTCATTACAAATCGAGCCTTGACATATTCCCCCGCTCTCTGCAATAATAGTCTCTCTTCCGAAGAAAAAATCGGTCGAAACCACTACCCTCTCGTTCCCTTTTTCTCTTCCTCGTGGTGCACCCTTTGCAGGCGAGCTCATTAGGTCACCAACATGATTTTTGTCGAAGGGTGATAAAAAAAAACAAGCATGGGCTCTCAGGCTCTAGAAGTAAAGGGATAAGGATGCTAAAAGGTCGGTTGAGCCAAAGGTGCAAACACTTTTCAATGAGGCTCAACAATCGTTGCATTTTGAAACCATGCATCCAACCATCATCAAACCGCAAGGGGAGATGCGACCTGAGGATTACACCATCCATGCTATGGGACTTGAGCTGAGCATAGCCCGACCACAAGATAAAGTTGAGCTCATGGAGGAGATACAGTGAGTGGTGACTACTAACGTCCTTAAGTCCAGTCACCAACTGAAGAAGGAAGAAGAGCTCAAAACTGTCAAGGAAAGACTTGAAGTCCTACTGGCAAAGGACAAGGCAAGGGATTCTAAATTTGCGCACTTGTCACAACAAGCATAGAAAGAGCAGGACAAACTTTGGGAGGAACTTGCAAAGTTCCAAGCCCAAGATTCCAACTTAGTCGTCAGGCTGGAACAGAAAAACCAAGAATTACAGGACTGATTGGCACGAGTGGAGGAGATGCAACAAAAGAATGAGGAATTTCAGTGTCAACGCGCTCAATTGGAGCAATTAATGTAGCAAAAGGAAACAGATTTCTAGGGCTAACAGGCTCAATTTGAGAAGGAAATCCAAGAGGTGAAGCTTTCCCTCAAAAGGGAATCAACAAACAGAAGCTAGGCCAAAGAAAAATGGCTTGCCGATTTGAGAACCCTACAGGAACAACTCTCCGTCATAGACAAGAGGATTACGGAATTGATAGAGGATGTTGGTTCAAAAGATGCGGAGATTAGTCTTTTGAAGAATCTTCCTCAACCCCTACTGCCTAGTTGGACCTCCTTCAAGTAGCTCAGCAACTATATATCTCATACTGGGAAAAGGTCAAGGCCTTCTATCTGACTCTTCAGCTGACACTTCAGTTCATGGTGGAGGCAACAAGTTTAAGCAGGGAGATTCGTGAAACGATTGAGCAATTCCCACAATACATTGCAGAAAAGGTTCCCAAGGCAGATAAATTGTTGGATAAGCTATACACAGTGCCGAATGAGGACTTAGTGTGTGTGGGGATTAAAGACTAGAAGTCAGCTGCCAAAATAGCAAAAGAGTTCATCCGCTGCCACACAACCATCCTCCATGCTAGCAAGTGCGCTGCCACACTAGGCCAAACTATGAACAACATGTGGGTGAAATTCTCCCAACTAACTCAGATGGGCCTACCCTCCCCGTTTCTCTCTAATGATTCAGTGGCCACATCAAAGCAGATTGCAACAAATATTGAAGAGAAGTAGTAGGACTATCTGCTTTTCAAAGCTTCAATCAACCCCCTACTGTTGAGGATATTGAGGGTTTCACTCATCAAATAGTGCGGTTGCTTTTTCAACTCGATTCTGGGGCCAGTATATCCATGAAGCTTTCATTCAAAGAAGTGATTGATCTGTACAAAGCACAAGAGAATCTGCGCGACATATCGACACCATCTGAGGTCGATTGGCTACCTCTGCAGTCCGCTCTCTCAAAGCTCTGATTACATCGCTCGATGGATAAGGATCTGGTCTTCGAACCAGAAATTTTTGGGTTCCTCATTCTGCAAGAGAAATACTCTTGGTAGTAGCCAAAAGCTATGGATATAAAATCCCTTGAGCTCCCTTCAGGTTGATTTACTATTTTTCTAGGTTCGGCCTGAGCCCCATACATTTGAATATTCCCCTGCCCCTTTTTGAAGAACTTCGCCCGCTGGCTCCATGTGTCTATTGTGCGCTCCTCGCAAGGATTTATTCCTTCACTCCTCTTTTGAGCCCCACCATGCTTCCACATTTTAGCAGTGTGGGAATTTGAAGCCTACTTCCCCTTGCTTCTCAACCAGGCTCCACCCTCGTGCCACGTAGCATTGTTCCATGTACATTTTTTGGCAGACTTCACCACGTGTCTTCTCCATGGGGATTTCATCGAAGGGAAGGAAGGAGCGAGCAACGAGCCCCGCCATATTGCCACGTGTTCTAATTGACTTCGTGGGTGAGCGACATATGTCTACACGAAGTTTTGCTGTTATTTTGGGACCATTGCCATCATTTGCAAAGGATGCATCTAGCTCAAGGGTGACTATGTTCTATGGCTCGGTATCTTTTTATGTTGCAACGGCCTTAGGAAATCATTGCTCTAGGCATCATTACTCATGATGAAGGAATCTATTTTGTGACTGGCTTTCAAGCGGTGGGACTATTTTCTATATATACTGCTTCTTCCTTCCGAAAATCAGTTTGAAACATACAAAAAGAATTGTGAAAGACACCAGGCCTTTTGTATTGTTTTTAGATTATTGTATAAGACTCACAAACTGTGCCATTGTCCGGCCTTTCTGTTTTCTTAGCTATATGACAAAACATTATACTGTGCCATTATTGTACTAAGTAGTTTATTTGCATAACTTCTATGATTTCAATCTAAGTTTGTTGATTTAGATCATGTCTTTGACTCTTCTTTTTAGTAAATGTGTATGGGAGTTATTTTATGTTATTGGATAAATTATTCAGGTTTTCATCTTTGATTTTTGTTATTCTAGGACTTAGCAGATTGCTGAATGAGCCCTTAAATCTCATCCAAAGGATAGATTTATTGTGCCTACATCTACGTAGATCTTGGCATATCGCCTTAGTTAGATCTTTAATTTTTATATTTGCTTCATTTTCCCATTCCAAAACCCCAATTACAGAAGAATCTGACTTCTTTAAAAACCCGGAGGTCACTCAGTTTAGCGCAATTGGTCCCCCCATTAACTGAGTTTCCCATAAGGCTATTACCTTGTCAATTTTTGGCATCACCACAACCAATAGAAAATAAATAAATAAATAAATAAATAACCTAGATTATATTAACTAGATTAATAGATAAGTAATAGTAAATAAGAGAATTAAATGAGAAAATAAGATAGTAAACTCTCTCTACAAATGATGGAATAATATCATTGATGCCACAAAAAAATATATATCTTGTATAATGCACAAATTAAATGTCCTTGATTATATGAATTCATGATATTCTATATGTTCTTAGGATTTTATGTAACCCATTTACATCCATTAGGATTTATTATGCCAGAGGCGTATTACAATGACATCCACCAAAAAGCAATGTGTGAGGAAAAACTCTTCAACTAGAAATTGGCGTTCAAATGACATGCAAATCCATATCCACTCTTAAATTTTATCTTCTTATCTTTTGAAAAAAAAAATGCAGTCATTATTGTTAACTTCCTAAAATGAATTTAAAAAACAGTTTTCTTTTTTATGAAAGCTGTCAGTTTTGTTCAAGATTTTGCTTTTTAAAATTTTTAAATATTTTTAATAAAACTTAAATATTATTTTAAATATATTTTAATATTATTTTTGGGCAGATAAATATGAAGCGTAATCTGAAAACAAAAAAAATGGTTACAATTTAAAATAGCATTCAATTAGGGTTAGAATTAGAGTTTTGATTAGAGAAAAAATGATGAAAATAGGTGCCTCGAGATAAAGGCCTATTTTATGCATATTAATATTTAATATATGTATGCTAGTATTGGTTCACATAAAAGTGATCCAATGTAGTAAATTAAGTTGTGGCCAATGGCTAAGTAATTTGAGAAATTGTTTCTTTCGTAAAACTATTTAACTTTTCTCCTTTGGTAGTTAAAAAAGGGTTAGAGCAATGCTTACAAACATCCTTGAAGGGATTTTATAAAAAGATGGTGAGAATAAAACATATTAAGAATATTTATATGCTGATTATTGTAGCCCTTAAGACCATGTGTCTTTCAGGCATTCTGTCTATGCTTCATATGTCTTGCTTATGCTTCTACTTTCTGCATACATGTCGATTTGCATGGAAATTGACTTTACACTTGCCGAATGCAATTGCTAACCCCCTATCCCCATGCAGCTGCTTAAGCATGTTTTCTGCTTAAATTTAACCAGTTTAAGCAGCTGGAGTGTTCCCATGCCAAAAGAAATTATTACATGAAAAGGATAATTTGGAATCTTTTTAAGCAACTACCACTTATGAATTAAAATAAGCTGGAAAAAAATGGGGGGTTGGAAATAAGCAGCAACTGCATAATGTCACAAATGCCACATGGCTCCACAAATTTCTTTCTCTCTTTTTTAATATTTGTTTTCATTTTTAATAACTAAAGATAGATGAGGAGAAGCAAGTGACGATGCCTCTGGCAGTAGCAATGGACATGTGCATCTTGCCCCTCTTCTCTTCGTAGTGGTGCTCTTCATCGTCATACAAGTTATCACATATCTGCACATATTTACATATCGCTGCCACTAAACATAAAATTAAGCACAAGCTGTTAGTTAAATTGAAAAGGAAAAAGTGGGGAAATGGGAACGCTATTGTACTATCATGAAAAGAGAGAATGTATAATTTGCTTATTCCAAGCCACATCTTGTTTAGACTAGTTTTATGTTGTTGTGTTGCATGCAAATCATTGGAATGCTTGCTCTTGTGTTGTTTTTCAATTGGAATTTGTTGTGCAAGCATTAGAATCACACTTGGATCAATTATCATGCTTTTGCAGAGTCTACAACATTCCTGGATCATCAAATGTGTTATTCTTACACTCATAATGGCTACGTATTTCATTTTTCCATCATGAAATGTTGTCTGATTACCTAAAATCCCATAGCGTAAATTATTTTTCCATAATGGCCGTTATGACTTGTTCGAACATTCTACTTCAGAAAACTAAGATTTGCGTTGAGCTTAAGATGTTGAACAGATCTCAATAAATTTGGGACAAATTTTAAGTGTATTTGGGATATCACACTTACTTCCCTGGGCTTTTAGATAATATCTATGTTATAGAGAAACTGCAAGTACCATATCTGACAAAATTCCTTTACCCTTCAAGCTTGATGAATGCGTTTTCAGATTTTGTGAAAACTTGGCCTTACACCTGCAAGTCGTATTTGTACACAGGTTGTGGAATTGACTTTACCCTCATTTTCTTTGCTTTCTCTTGAAAATTCTAAGGCCTCTCAATGAACTCTGCTTTCTTGGTATTTGTATTCAGCATCGTGTAATGCATGAAGTACAAAACCTCTGCTTTCTTTTACAATTTTTAGTAGTTGCTGGGTATTAATCTATGAACTCTTTTTGTATTTGTTGTTATAAACAATAGTTTTGTAAAACCTCTATATATACAACTGTGTTAATGAATAAAATGTTGAGTGTGTTAAATATTTTCTGTGTGTGTAAAATCTCTCTGCTGTAATATTTTGTTTACTTGTATTTTTTTCTGGGACTGTTTAAATACTTCAGTTGTCAACTTCAAATTTAGGTATTTTGGTGTCATTGAGGGTTGTGGGCTTAATGGTTTTCTTGTGGTCGCTACCTTTTCTTTTGTTCCAAAATGAATCAAATCTTATATTAATCAAAATTTAAAGTTTGTCTTTCTTCTTTTGCAATATGAGAATAATGGATAGAATTGGATTAAAGAGGAGTTAAGTATTTTCCTTTGGGTAATTAAAAGATTTAGAGGCATAATGTCTTTATCACCTTAAAATATTTATAATGCATACTCATGATTTATTAGTTGGTTACCTTGTTGTTCTAAAAAGAAATTAGTGATGGGGGAATTTTAATAAAGATTCCCACTCTTGTTTTCCTTCAGTGATGGAAAGATGTAGTTTATGTTCTTACTAATGTATATTCATGATATTAGAGTTTAGATATTTATGTCTTTATTAGGATTATTTTGGCTATTATTTATTTTTTAGTCATGTTATACATTAAATTTTTATAATGGAATACACAAAGTGTTGTATTCAATTGTGGAGTGATACATTAAGTTCCTTATTATTGATGTAATGACCAAGGTTATTTAGAATGAATTAGGTTGTAAAATTGTTTTGGAGATGATTAATATAATCCATTATTGATGTTCCTACTCTAGATTAGTGGTGGTGAAGGTGGATCAAAATTTTACTTAACACTTGAGAGGTATTTTAATTGTATTATCAAATAGGAGATATAGATGGTTGCTCATATGTTATCAACCATTTAGAAATCCTTACAAAAGTATAAACTATGGACTGTATTGTTAATCGTCGTTGAAGTTGTTTCTTTGGTAGTTGGAAACTTATTTGCAAAGTATCTAATGGTTTATGAGCCTAATCTAAGTTTCCATATTTTACATGAATCCTTACTAAAACTTTATTATAACAAAATAATGTTTAGACTGAATCTATCCACCTATGCATAATTTATGGATGCCCATAGGTTGTGTCGTTTATTTTTAGGCAGAAATAATACTATTAATGTTTGGTGAATTTTGGCTTTACACTTGGTAATCGTGGTTTCCTAATCTGATTTTCTAAAGCTTTTACAATTAAATTCATCTTAATAGCCCATTGAATGAATTATCCCTTTTACTATTATTGCAATCATTTTTAGCAAGCCATTGTTTAGTTTTTGAGTTGTCAATCTATGCTTCATCACTTGAACTGATTTTACACTATTGTTGACCAACCAAATATGAGTTTCCTCAATATGAAGTTGTTAAACTATGATTCCTCTGCGAATTATATACGTAGGCAAGGCCGTTAGAGATGAGCCCCTGAGGAATTAGGTCAGACCCTTATGACTATTCTTTTGAGTTTTTTTGGGGTTGTTATTTCTCTTCCGATGCAAACTATTATTTGATTGGTATAGCTATGTAATTATATCACTTATTATAATGATCATGTTCTAATAACCCGTTGATCTTATGTGTGCACCAAGTCATGTAGACCTTGCAGGTACAGGTATTGGAAGAAAGGTAATTACAATGCAATGGAATACAAGAGGTGTTGGAGTAGGTAAGAGGTGTGTTAAGTTGACCCATAAAAAAATAGACATTATCGTTAAAGTTAAGAACTCCTTTTTATCCTTGTCCTAACTAGTGAGATCATTGGCTATGGTTATAAGTAGTGAATTGTGTAATTATTGTCTTAAAAAAGAAATTGCAAATTAGTAAATTTTGTTGTAGATTTGTTAGGTTGTTTAGTGTGTAAAATGTGGGCATGAAACATTTCAATTTCAAAACACTAACCCATCAAATCAAAATCAACCAAATAAATCAAGAAGGATTCATATTGTTTCATGTAAAATACCAAATGAGAACACGAGTCAAGGACCTACACCTACATTCCAAAATACAAATCAAGGTTCTACACCATCATTTCAAAACACAAGCCAAGGTCCAACATTTCAATTCCAAAGTACAAATCAAGGGCCTACACCACAATTTCAAAATGCCATACCAAAAACAAACATGACTTTTGGGACAAATCTAAATACCAATTTCATTCCAAATAAAACCAACACCAATGCAACCTTTACACATCAATATCAACAAGGTAACTGAGGTCCCATGCCACAAAATGACAATCCAAATCCAAATCTGACGTTTGACCTCAACACCAACGCCATGATGCAAGGTCAAACCAACACAACACCATCTCTTGCAAACACCTTGATGCAACAAATTAAAGCCATGCAACAATAGATAACAAACATGCAATTGGGGACCAACAAGAAAACTTATTCTTTGGAGGAACTATGCCCCTATCCATTCGAAAAAAGTTTATACATGCCACCCTTTCCACGTCACTTCACAGTACCAAGTTTACCAAAGTACAAAGGGAAAGGAGATCCAGTGGAATATATATGAGAATTTAATACCACAAGTATGAAAATTGCATACGAGCCTACTTATTTGATGAGACTATTTCCACGAAGTCTTATAGGGCAAGATCTAGAATGGTTCACACACCTTCCTCCAGGGATTAGGACATGGGGTGATTTGGATGATAGATGCATTAATCACTTTTCCTTTAACATTGAAAGTGATGTGACCCTTGAAAAACTATAAACAACTAAACAAGACAAAGGGGAGTCACTTACCTCATTTTACCAACGATGGTGAAGTATGGCTAGCAAGTGTCCTTGCCACATCCTTGAGAAACAACTAGTCCACATGTTTGTAGAAAACCTTAATGCAAAATTGATGACTAGTCTCCAAATCCAATGTTGCACAACTTTTGAGGATATCATTGAGAAATGTGTCTTTATTAAAAAGGCTCTTGTGGCAAAGGGACTAGTTAAAGTGCACAAAGAAACCCCAAAGGCTAATAATGACAAAAGCAAGTTTTGGTCTCGAAACAAGAATGTCACTAATGATGGAATTATTGATGCTAAAGTGATAAAAAAAGGTCCTACCATTTACCTCAAAGGTCCTTCCACATCAAACACATCAAACATATCAAATTCCAAAACATAAGGTCAATATCAAACATTGAACGCAATCCAAAACAACCAACAATGCAAAGGACTTCCACACACTAAGAGAACATATACCCCATTGGGCGAATCCATTGAATCAATTCTAAAGCAAATTTTGTAATCCAATGTCATTCAACTTCCAGACATCAAGAACTATGAACCCACATTCATCAAACCCAGTTAATAGAATGAAAATGAATATTGTGAATATCACCGTGGAAAAGGACATAAGACATCTTCATGATGGACAGTCGAAAATATCGTTGAGGACCTCATTGAAAAGGAGACATTTCAGTAGACAATTCACAAGGAAAGGAAAAAGTTGATCATACCATATTTAAAACTCCCTTGCAAGATCACGACAAAGGAAAAGCCTCCAATTCAGGAAATAACAATAATGCCAATTATACCCGCATCGCACACGATTGCAACACTATCGTTCACCACATAAGATCCTTTGATGATCATGTTGCTACCATCACCATTAATAACAAAAGTTCAAAGTGTTTTGTCACTACTCACAGAGCCAAGGTAACTCTACAAGGGGTTGCTTCCAATCCACAACTGAAAAGCTAGTACAATCTCCTAGAGTAGTTAGGGAAGACTCCCGCATAGATTTATATTTTGGAACTCCTTTGCATATCCCCTCAACATAGAGCTATCCTTGATAAAGCCTTATAGGAAGAATTTGTACCCTTCGACCTAAATGTCAATGAGTTTCAAGCCATGGTTGGATACCTAGCTATGCCACATTACATCACCTTCTCTAAACAAGACTGAACAAGAATTTTTTTCACAAAAGTCAAATCATAATGATCCCCTACACCTTGAAGTCTACATTAATAAACATAAGATCCAAAGAGTCTTGGTAGACGATGGAGCAGGTCTAAACATTTGCACTCTAAAATTGGTAAAAGCATTAAGTTACCCTGAGAATTGCATGGATCAAACTAAGAAACTTGTTATCAAGGCTTATGATGATGTTGAGCACTCATATGAAAGAGTATTTCACTATCCATAAGAGTTCGTCCAGCTATGCAAAACACAATGTTCCATGTCTTGGATCTAGATTTACACTACAACCTTCTCCTTGTTCACCCATGGATTCATGCCATGAGGTCTATACCATCCACATACCACCAATGCCTCAAGTTTCCACACAATGGCACTGAAATTACTATTCCCAATGATCCTGATCCTTTTCAATATTGCACTAACTTGAGAGGAACTATTGAGCACCAAGTGCCCATAAATTGAGAGGCTTCACCTTCCACCTCATCCCACTACATTGATCCATCTGACCTTGTCAAACCATCCACTCCATTCACTACACCTTCAAAACCCAAAATCTAGATTCAAGACCAAGGATGCGGAGATTACAACATGAAGAGCCTATTTTGCATTGGAAAGTTGCATAGATCACCAAAATCTTATGGCAAACCACATCTTATGCATCGTAAGGTTTTCATCTGCACTCCTCCTTCCACCTTTACTAAATGGGGGGAGTTAGACAAAGAATCTTTGGATGAACACATTTACACATGGTTGTATAAAGAAGAGGAGGACATTCAACCTAAACAGTTACTAGTTAAACAATATCCAAAAGGGTTCCTCTTAGTGAAGCAAGAAGGATATGATGGGAACAATGGCCTTGGTCTAAACAAACATGGGATATTGGAACCTTTACTGCCTCCTAAATTACCAAAGTATATAGGGTTAGGGTATGTTCCACCTGAATCGAGTCCTCCTAGTACTAAGTTAACATTGACTAAGATTGTTGACACTTTAGATGAGATTGAGACATCCAAGGAATGTTACTACGGTGAGACTAATTCCAATGAGTATGAATGGTTCTTGCATGACTAGTGACTATGAGCTAGACCATGTCTTCCAAGATCTTAGCCTATCCTTTTCTCTGACCAATATCATGGACATTAATATCCAGATTGATACCTTTTCGGAACTAGATGACTCTACCTCCATCTTCACCTTATCTTCTTACACATTAACCCTTGACAATATCGATGATGGCTTACCCCTCATGTACTCGTAATTAATAAATTGGGACCAACAAGGGCCACCGAGTTTAGACATGTTCATGAATGATGAATCAATTGTTGAGTTCATGGGACTTCGTGAAGGAATACCAAGTGGGGATCATAAGGTTGGCTTCATCATATAGCTTGATAGTGCGGCATACTTTGGTGAGGTTGTCCTTTCCTCTAGTCACAAAAGTAAAAATGAAAAAAGTCAAAATAAAAAGAATAGGTCTTCAAGTGAAAATTGAAAGGTGTATGTTGACCACAAAAAAGTAAAAATAAAGGATGTATCTGAAGGTGAAAACCTCTCTGAGGTGCCTAAGGATGGAGAATTGGATAGTCTCCCTATAGATTGAGAGAAATTTCCATTGTTCATAGAAGAGAGAAGAAGTGAACATTGGGATGCAAGATGACTCTAGAATCATACAGCTTACAACATCTTTGACCACTAAGGAAAAACCTAAGTTTACAACATTATTTTCAAAGAGACAATTTAATTTTGCATGGTCATATGTTGATATGCCTAGGTTGGACCCCGAGCTTGTTTTACACCACTTGCCATTGATACCAAATTCCAAACCATACAAACAGAAGCTAAGGAAAATGCACCTGTAGATTGCACTCCTGGTCAAGGTTGAACTAAAGAAACTCTTGGATGTTGTATTTATATGCTCTATTGATTATGTAAATTGGATATCTAATCTTGTTCCTATCACAAAACCGAATGGCCAAATCAAAGTATGCACGACAAGGCTTGTCCTAAAGATGATTTCCCCTTACCAAATATTGACATCATAGTGGACCTCACTTCTGGATATGAGATGTTATCACTTATGGATGGATTATTGGGATATAATCAGATAAGGATTGATCTTAAAGATCAACAAAAGACAACCTTCACATGCACTTAGGGAACCTTTTGTTGGAGTGTTATGCCAGTTGGACTTAAGAATGGTGGAGCTACACATAAAAGAGCCATGACTACCCATTTTCATGATTATATGCATGTGCTTATGGATGATTATGTTAATGATATTCTCGCAAAATCTCTAGAAAGAAGTGGTCACCTAGCAGTCTTGGATAAGATTTTTAGAAGACTTGAAAAATACAAACTCAAGTTAAACCCAAAGAAATGTATTTTCGGGGTCCAATTAGGCAAACTTTTAGGATACATTATCTCTCGTAGAGGAATAGAGGTTGATCCTACAAAATTAAAAGCTATCTTGGACATGTTACCACCCACCAACATCAGTCAGCTAAGAACTTTAGAAGGAAGACTGCATTCAATCCGTAGATTTATCACCCAACTATCAGATAAGATTCATCCATTTCAACATTTGTTACAAAAAGGAATTCCCTTCATTTGGACAGAAAATTTCAAGAAGCATTTGATCAAATTAAGCATTATCTATTGACTCCACCATTTCTTATGGCTCCAATTGATGGTAGACATTTGATATTGTATGTAACAAAAACTACATCAACACTGGGGGCATTATTGGCACAAAATGATAATGATGGCAAAGAACAAGCAATCTACTACATCAATCATACCTTGGTTGGATATGAGTTAAACTACAACCCTATTGAATGAGCATGCCTAGCAGTTGTATTCGTAGCCTAGAAATTGAGACATTAGATGCTAAACCATAAGACAAAGTTGATCCTCTAAAGTGCCTCCTCAGTAAAGTAGCTCTGACACAATGACTAGCTAAGTGGGTTATGATTTTAAGTGAGTATGACATTGAATATGTTGATCAAAAGGAAATAAAAGGATAGGTGATAGTTGATCAACTTGCAGATGCATCGATGAAAGCAGATCATCTTCTAATATTTGACTTTTTGAATGAATCAATCTTTGTCATAGAGACACCAACAACATGGAAATTGTACTTCGATGGGTCCTACACAAGTCATGGTTTAGGAGTTGGCATTTTATTCATCACACCTCAAGGGGATTCCATTCCTAAGTCATTTTGAATAGCATTTTTGTGCACCAATAATATAGCCAAGTATGAAGCATTACTAACAAGACTTTGAATGGCAATTAAATAGAAAATTAAGGATCTTCAAGTTTATGGTGATTCCCAGTTAGTGATTAAACAAGTCAATGATGATTATGATACCAAGGATGAGAATTTAATGCCCTACAAGCGCATGGTTGATAGTTTCATATTGTACTTCAAAGTTATTACCTTAGAGAAAATACCGAGAATCTAGAACAAGGAAGCAAATGCAATGGAAACAATTGGATCTCTCTTGGAAATCCCTAAAAATGCATCACAATATGAGTTCTTGGTCGAACAGTTGTTGTTCCCTACGTTCAATGTCCCAAAAACCAAACTTATGTACAAACTTGTTGATCTCAAATCTCCCTAGTACAAGGGCATTTATAACTATCTACATGATCAAATTATCCCTCCCAATTTGTCCCCCAACCAACGTAAAACCTTTATCTGAAAAGCCTCTATATATGCCATCATTGGAGATACCCATTACCGTCACAGCCTAGACAACACCCTCCTCAGATGTCTTGACTCAAATGAAGCACAAATGGCATTACAAGAGGTTCACAATGGCATATGCAGAGCTCACTTTGCTGGTCCTACCTTAGCTAAAAAGCTTATGCAAATGGGATAGTATTCACCTACAATGGAATGAGATACTTATTACTTTGTGGAGAAATGTCGCCAATGTCAAATACATGGAGATCTTGTACATGTATCTTCTCAAGAACTGCATACACTTACATCCCCTTGGCCCTTCTCCCAATGGGGACTTGACCTCATGGGAAAGATTCAACCTACTTCCGCAAATGGACATAAGTTTACCCTTGTTGCTACAAAATACTTTACCAAATGGATCAAAGCCATCCTAATGACCTATATTACTGGTAAGCAGATATCCAAATTCATTCTCAATTACATTAAATGCTACTATGGTATCCCTCAATCTATCATTACAGACAATGGTCACCCTTTCAAGAATTGGGATGTCTATGAACTATGTGAGAAGTTTCATATCCAACACCATTTCACCACTTTCTAAGTTGAGGCATCTAACAAGACTATCCTTAAAATATTAAAAAAGACTGTCGATGGCACTGGTCATGACTAGTATATCCAACTCAATCCTGCACTTTGGGCTTACTGCACTAGTATTCTACTCCCACAGGAGTCACCCCATATTCCCTTATCTTTGTATCTAAGGCCATACTTCCTATTGAGTTTGAGTTACCATCCTTGAGGGTATCTTTGCAAGGGTTGATCGATCAAGAAGAATATTGTGTATCTTGTCTACATGAGCTAGAGTTATTGGATGAAAAGAGACAGAATTCCTTGGTTCATTTACAGGTGTACCAAAATCGTTTTCGCCACAATTATAACAAGAAGGTTCAAGTTAGAAGCTTTGACATTAGTGACCTAGTCTTGAAAGAGAATCTGAAGAATCAGAAAGATCAAGAAAATCCTGGAAAGTTTGAACCCAATTGGTTGGGCCCTTATAACATCACAACAACATATGGATCTGGTGCTTATCAGGTGAACCGTTACTTGAGCCTATCATCAGTATGCACCTTCATATATATTACACCTAATTCTCAGGGTATCCCATCAAAAATAAAAAATAAAATAAAAAAGTCAAAAAATGATCACCCTGATGAAAACCTAGCAAACAGGCATCTTAGTGGCAACAAAAAAAATAAAAAATAAAATATATATAATAGTAAAGAGAAATAATTCATCCAAAAGTGAAAACCACTCTAGTGGTGCTTTGGATAAGTACCATGGTGAAAACTTGGAAAACATGCACCATGCGTAGTCAGTCTATGCTCCTCCATCTACTATCACTATACCTAGTTTTCCGCCTTTCATCCATCCATTCACACATATCACACATCCATAATAAAGCTTTTTCATCCTTCCCATGACCTAAGAACCATTGACATTTACGTCCTTCACTTTCATGACCATCCTTTGCATTCATCTGTTGCTTCCCCTCGCACATAATAAGTTGGTCCTATACCTAACTGGGCGAAATTCCTTGACTTATGTCTTCATAGGGATCCTACACATGGTATCAACCTTTTAAAACATCAAAATCCACAAAAAATCATAAAACATAAAAATCCAAAAAAAATCATAACACATCAAAATCCAAAAAAAAAAAAAACATCAAAATCCAAAAAAAATAGAAATCATCAAAACTTCCAAAAATAGAGTCTGAGTCTATGTCAGTCCAAGTCCAGTCGAACTGCATTGTCTATGTGCATTGCTACGTAGGCACGGTCATCACTTGATGAACCCCTGAGACATAAGGTTTTTCCTTAGAGTTTTTTCAGGTGATCAATTTTGGTCAATGCCAATCATTGGTTCTATCTCAAAATGTTGCATTATGTCTTTTGCCTCATTCGGTCTTATCATTTGTCCTACATCAAGATACATTCTCCTTGAGGTTAGACATCCTCATTGGTCAACCTTATCATTCGCCTTAAGCAGGATATGTCTTTCTTGAAACTAGGCGTTCATCAAAATGGTCAATCAATCAACTTTATTAGATGTGTTATTTGCCTTAAACATGATATGTCTATCCTGAAATTAGGCATCATCACATCAGTCAATTATGTCAATCAAACCTTATCAAATCAACTCAAGTTAGTCACTTGGTCAATCAATCTTGTCATCTTGGTCAATTAATCTTGCCTTATATAGGATGTGTCTTTCCTGAAACCAAGCATAATCAATCAAATAAATTAATCAACCTTGTCAACCTATCAATCAATCAGTCAAACCCATCAATCCTATCAGCAAACATTATCTCTCTTGCAAATGATCTAAATGGTTGTTGGCTTTGTTGGTCTGAGTTTATCTTATCTTTTTTATTTTTCTTTGGTCATGTTACTTTGCACCTCGAAGATGTCCCATGAAGGATTTAGAGGGGAGATGATGGATCATGATCCCTTTTCTCTAATTGTTGTTTGTGGTTTGTCTTGACAAAAAGACAGGGGCAATTGGGTCCTTAGTATGAGTCATGGCATTCCTTGTCTTTTTGACTGTTTGTCTTTTGCAAGTGGTAACATTGCACACCTTGTTCTATGTCATACCATGGTGTTTATGGTACATTTGCTATAATTTTTACACCCAATGATGATAAACATGCAAGTTGACATCTATAAAGCAAAAACATCCATCCCTTTTCATTTGACTAATTCCATGCTAATATTCGTCTTCTATGTACTAACATCCATCTTCTTCACACTAACATCTTCCATCCGCAATCATCTTGACGGCCCGCAAGCTGAATTCTTCTCCTGTCAGTGCATCAAAGTGGCTTTTCGGAGTAATTTCTCAATTCTTTTGAAAATTTGAAAAAAACATTGAGGGGCATAGGTCTATCCCACCTTCACTGAGGCATGCTAGGACATGATTTGAAAAATATTTTCTTATTTATTCTTTGACACAACGCTCAAATCACATTATGTCAAAGAGGGGAAAAATGTAGACACTGAAAAATGTCTTGGTCTACGAGCATCATTTTTCTATTGTCTTGGTCTTCTCCCCTACATAATTAAATAATTTTAATTATTTAATTATTTTCTTTGATCACATTCAGCTTTTAATTAAATAATGTTAATTATTTAATTAATTCATTTTCTTGGTCTTTGCTCTCCTTTGATCAATTAAAAAAATTAAATATTTATTTAATTGTGTCGCTAACACCTTTTCTCTCTATAATTAAATAAATTATCATTTATTTAATTATTTGCTTGTCATTATTCGTTTATAGTTAAATAATTATTTTTTATTATTTGTCTATTCACTAATCCTTTTAGTCCTTCCTTGGTTAAATAATTATTTAAATTATTAACTCCCTCTCTCCACTTTCCCTCTATTAAATAATTAATCTAACTAAATTATTTAATTCCCTTTTTCCATTTGCTTCTATATTTAATTTAAATGGTTGTATAATCATTTAAATTAAATATTCATTTTCCCTTCATCCATAAATAAATAGTCTAAAATGATTATTTATTCCTCCATCATATTTTACCAAATTTAAAATCTGGTCAAAGATGCTCTTCTCATTTATTATTTAATTCCTCCACTTTCTCATTTCAAATCTTGACTGTTGATTCTCTCTGGTCTTCTTTCAATCTTGGCCATCTATCCTTAACCGTCTCTATCCCACTACTTTTTGGTGCATGAATCCTTCACCGTTGATCTCGTCATCTTTCTAGAAGATCAATCTTGTCCATCCGTTCAAAATCTTTTCTATAAAAGGTCTTATCTTCCATTTTTTCCTTACAACCACATTTTCTCCAAAGTTCTTGCTATCTTCTCATTGCCATTTGCAGGTATTCCAACACTTCAAAATCTGAGGGAAAAGCTTTGCAACTTGAGAAAGAATGGAGGAGAAGCAAGGGAGATGAAGCAACTTTGATAGTGGAGCTTGTCTTATGTTTTCATTCTTGTTTACTCTCTTTTATCATTTGTACTCTCTTGTTTAGATTTGAGATTTTGGCTTAGATCTTAGGTAGAGTGGTTGCTACTTGGTCTCAGCTATTTTGCATTTTTGAATCTTACACTTGTAGCTTTGTTAGCGATAGTTCAGAGGAATCTTGAGTGTTATCTTTTAAAGCAATAATAACCTTTGATGTATATGGTTGGGGTCTTTTCTATCTACTTGGGATGAATAGACAGAGAGGCATACCAAACTCATATTGATTAAAATCCATGTTCGCCTTTATGTTTGAATCAGTTTGATGAGATTCCATGAGAATGTTGAGACCTTGTGACAGGCACACAAAAGTTTCAAGACCTTGGGGGATGATCTATATAAGGTGAAATTGAATGATTGGTATGAATTTAGTGATTTTGAACTTCTTAAAAGATGGTTGAACTTGTACAATGATATGATTATATGGATTTTTTTTATGGTTTAATCGATAAGGGATGATATTGGATATAACCAAAATAGACCAAAGTCAATCTAGATCATCTAATGATAAAAATTGATAGGATTGAGATTTTTTTACTTGAAAGTTAAGCTTATGAGTCCAAGCACAAAAGGATAAAGTGTGGAGTCTACCAACTCAAGAGTATTCAAATCTCCTAAGATAGTTTATCCACTAGTGATATGGGCTAACTTAAATCCCTCCTTGAAATAGGAAATTTTTCAAGCAAGGAGACAAGATAGAAACAAAAGATAAAAGGTCTAGATTAAACTCTAACAATATTGGTTCTTGGATGTAAGGTGAATGGATGATAAGCAATATGTATATTTTTGGTAAAGAAAAGTTCAAAATATTATTGTACAAATCTTATCAAGGATGATAGTCCTAAATTCCAAAATATGAGATGGGATGTTGATGGATAGCTGATGGGGGTTTGACACAAAATTTTGTTGATGGACTAGGTGATGTCTAGGATATTTAAAGTATCTAGGTCTTCCTAGACATAAGCCTAAAAAATTGAATTTGCAATAGTTTGAATCTCAAGACTCAATCAAAGGCATCAAAGTGTCGATTAGATGTGTAGATAGATAACTTAGAAGTGTACAATGACTCAAAATTATAGGACAATAGCTCAAAGGCATAGGAAAATGACTCACAAGCACAAGAAAAATCACTCAAAAGCATAGGAAAATATAATTATGTTAGAAAAATGAATAGAATAATAGATCAAAGGTGTTTCTTTGCTAGTTAGATGTGCACAGTTATAAGTCAAAAGTAAATCTATGTGTCTTAAGAAAATAGTAAATGGTTTTTGGATAGCTTGTTTTTGGTAATAGATCAAACAATAAACACAATGGCTAATGACTTTTTGAATTGTGAAGGTTGAATGGATTTTACTAGTTTTACACAAGAATACATGCCAAGAACATTAACATCCCTAGAATTATTCAAGTAGGAGTGTCTCCCTAGTGTAGGCCCAACTATAAAATACCTCAAGGTGTGGATAGGTAGGGATCTAGTGGCACAAAATCACTCACCTTTTAACTTTCTTTGGAGACCTTTAACACCTTTCCCAAAGAGTTTTTATCTTTACTCAAAGAGGTACATGTTTACTAACTTCATGCTTGATACTGAGCCTTGCACCACACTAGAAAGATGACCAAAGGACTTATACTTTCTAAATACAAGGATTTCGATGGAATCTATGAATTGAGGGCATGTCTATAAATGTTTGAGCCTAGGAGGATCTCTCCTAGTCTCTTCACCTCTAAATCTCAATAGACTAGGGATCTTGGGGCTCAGCCAAACATGACAATGGGTCACTTTTTAAGTTTTAATCTCCCCCTTTATGTACTTCCCTAAAAAATATGGTTGAGGTATCCCTTAGGGTGGTGAAATTCCCAAGAAATCCTAAAGGGAAAGATCAATGTTAGTATTTTTTATACCCAATCTTGCATGAAGCACATAGGGAAAGCATAGAAAAACTAGTTCAACCTTGGATTAAATACAACACAGAAGTAGACTAGAGGATGTTTTTGATCTCCAAAACCTTTGACAAGTGTCCTACACCAAATGATGTCAAAATTCTAAAAATTGTGTCTTTCAACCAATGATAGAAAAGATACACCAATTGAGTTAGTTTCCCAAGGCCACAAAGGTTCGCTAAAAAACCAATTCCAACACTCAAAAACAAAAGTGCATTTATACTGATCAGAAGCACAATGATACGAATTAAAAGTGCAATGATAATAATCAGATGTGATAATTATTAGATATGAATTTACACCTATAAGATGCATCAATTCATTAATCAAATGTACAAATCCTTCTATAAAAAGAGTCAACATGTGTTTGAATTCAAAGGACCTACAAACAAAAGGTAAAAATCATGGAAAATGATAAGTAATCAAAAGTGTTGTTCTTCATGTAGCATTGTAAATTGTCACCCTTGACAATTTCACACTAGGGGTGATCCCACAATAGTGGTTGACACATTTTGGGACATCTCGATTTTTGTAAAAATCACATATTTTTAAAAAATATAATGATTTTGTTGACCCCTTTGACATTGGGAGATTGGCATTGATGTCAACATAGGCATAATGCTATTACACCGGTCTTTGAATAGGGATTGACATCATATGTTTATAAGGTGATAACAAAGCTATATTTATTTATTTATTCATCATTCTTATTATCTTTAAAGGTAATGTGTTTTCCTTGATTATCATTGGCATATGAAATTGGATAAGTGTTGTTTTGTTTACATGGTCGACACCTTTGTATTGAGTGGACATTATACTCCTAATGAGTATCAAGCATATGAGGCTTCATGATAAGACATGTTTTTTTTACAAGGTGGATATGTAAATGATCAACAAGGCATTATGTTATTTATCTCTTTATAGTGATTATTCACCTTGGAATTTATATTGGCAAAGGTTATGAAAAATAAAGTGGAAATAAAGGTGTCGAAATGACTTGCAAACCGAACTCTTAAGGTTTTTATTATTGGCACATGTTTCATATTGTTGAAAGGGAATTTCTCAGGCTCAAGGGAATGTTTGGCATAATGATTTCATTTCTTCATGTGGCTCAGGCAGTTTAGGGTTTCACCAAGCAATGATAGTTTCAAGGGATCTTTGAAGACAAAGAGTTGTCTCGAGCTAGGGCACGGGCAAGCTAGGATTATGGCGGCGGTGTTGATAGTTTTGTGAAGGCTGCAAAAGATGTGTTTCTTAGTCTCTACCGACAGGAATGTAACCTACAAGTTTCGTCGGTCTTTCTCCTCCAATCTTAAGAGGCTTTTGTGTTTAAATCTTGGTTTTTTAGTTTGGTTGGGTTCTGCAAAATGCAATTTGTTTGTTATGGGTTAAGTCTACTTTTATCACAAATCTCTCTTTATTAAGAGTGTTTGAGAAAAGATCTTTGCAGAATGTGGTTTGTTCGTTAAAGGGTCTTTGACACTCGGGTTTAACTTTGTATTAAGAAAAGACTATTTGCATCGGGTTTAAAGTTTCAATTACCTTAACTCGAATATGGATTTTTTTTGTATACCCTTGTTCTATGATGATGTTATCATGTACAAGTGTCTTTTAGCCCTAGTACGAGTATGGGTTTCAGTTGGTTTAACATACATGCAGTTGATCATGATCACATTCTTTATTCAGTTTAGCATGCCATAGAATGATTGCTATTGTTTATTAAAAAGCAACATGTTTATTATTCTGTTGTTAAAGGCAGATTAAGAGGTAGTCACTAATTCATTTGACTGCAAAATCCAACAAATTTTTTTGATGAAAGATGTATAATTTGATGTATTGTCGGGTACTTGTGATATTTAATGTGTAATTTTTAATTTTTTTAAATTTTATCCTTGACGTTCGTCAAAATTTTGACAAACCTGAGTTTTCATCAAAATTTGGATGAATATTTTTCGTCGAAATTTCGACGAACGTGCAAAATCAAATTGTGGCCGACATAAATAAAAGTGAGTTCGCCCATTTATTGCGACAGTGTTTTGCTATTCTTGTGAATTTGCTCTACTTGTGAATTTTCTATACTTGCGACAGTTTGTGGAGAACTAAGGACAATTTTCTTCAGAAAAAGTAGAAAAAATTGAAGAAGATATCGCTAGGTTGACGGTAGTCATTGTCTCAACATCTCATCAGATTTCATTTTTAGACTTGTGCATTTTCAGAATTTCATTTCCAGATTTTGTTGTGCAAGTATAATATTCTGATTTTAGGAGTCTAATAGTTGGAAATCATAGTAAAATCAGAATTTAATAAGTTCTGGAATTAGCATTTTAAAGTATTTTTTGGGGTCATTAACTTCAGACTATCTTCACTTTTTCAGGGGTGGTTGCATGCTGAATTTTTTTGTTGTAAAATATCAAAATTATTAGATTTGGTTACCTGTCTATGATTGAAAATTACTGGAGTGTGAGTTTGATATTTTTTGAAGATCTAAATATTCAAGCTTGGTAAAGAAAAATCATGTCAGATAATATTAGTCCAGAAAAAATGAAAAGACACTTGATAGATTGTGGGCTAGATTGAAAAGAAAGGGTGATGGGAAATGTTATTGTCCTTGCAATAATTGCAAGGGCTTAAAGATGAGAAGACTTTTAATCACAACATCTAAGAAACATTGTAGGCGGAATGGTCACGTTGAAGGGGGGCATGATTATCATCCATTGGTAAGTTGTTCATTATATGTGTTTATATTGATTGAATTTGTCAATGTTTATATCGTTTTAACATTTTTTATATATAAAAAAATTACTTGATCATGATCATGGTTTATTTGTGTCTATCATTATTATAAAGGTGGGGCGCCCTAGGGCACATGATATGGATTATCAGGGCCCGGAGAATGTGTTTTTGCAAGCGAAGGAACATGGAGTTGTGAATATTGAAGATGAATTTAATGATCCTATGGAAGAAGATGATCATGCACCAGAAAACACAGTTGAAGATGATGGTACAACTACATTGATCCATGACACATTTAGTGGCACAGCTAATCATGATGATCGAGATGACTTTGATAATGTTCATGATTTACTTGTACTTGAGAAGGCATACAAGCCCCTTTATGAAGGCTCCCAAACAACTCCTCTTTGTTGTATTGTTGTTGGTGAACTTGAAGGTTATGAATGGTTTATCCAACATAGCAATCTCACGGATGTTAAGGTATGTCATATATGTCATATTTTTTCATCTATTTTAATTGTTGTTAGTTCATCACTAGTAAATAAAGGATGAAATATGTACCATTAATATTCTTTATATTAACAAATTATTTTTTGTTGTAGATTGATTGGTGAATTTTTGTTACCACCATTAAATATTTTACTTTGCTCATACCAAGATTTATCTGCCATTATGAAAGATATTGGAATGGAGTATCAAGCAATAGATGCATGTACCAATGATCATATTATATATCATAAACAACATGAATTTGCAACAGAATGCCCGAAATTTTATATCAATAGATATCGAACATATCAACTAAAAAAAAAGGTGCCTCGCAAGGTTCTTCGTTATATTCCCATTATTCCACGTATGCAACGATTATTTAGGTACGAAAGCTTAGCGCAAATTATGGATTACCATGCATGGAATAGAAGTGGAGATGACATTCTTTGAATGCCTGTGGATGGTTCTACATTTAGGGACATGGAGGAAAAATGGCCACACTTTAAAGAAGAACCTCGTAATATCAGGCTTTCATTGGCAGCGGACGGTGTCAATCCATTTGGAGAGTTGAGATCTATTTACTCGGTGTGGCCTATTTTTGTTATCAACAATAACATTCCTCCATGGATGTCAATAAAGAGGGAGCACATAATGTTGGAAATGATTGTTCCAGGTATTTGTTTACATCAATTTTCTTTAACGTAGTAGCATCTCATTTGTCTTATTTGTTGCATAATGACTTATATTTTTTTCATTTAATAGTCATGTACATTAATTTATATATATTGCAGTAAAATGGTTATAATAATTATGTAATGTTTATGTTCATTCAACTAGGTAAGTACCAAGTTAAAGATATAAATGTATATATCGAGTCTCTTATCGATGAGTTACTAAAGTTATGGAATGGCGTCACTATGTATGACGTCTATAGACTAATAGGACAAAGACAATTTCAATTCCATGCAATGCTTGTATGGACAATTCATGATTCCCTAGGGCTAACACATTTTTGTGGTATGTTATAACGTTTGACTGCACTTTAACGATATTTAATTTTATGAAGTAGATATCATGTATGTTTTTTAAATGATATATTCATTATATATAATTATAAAAATTGACATATTTAATCCAATTATATATGATCTTGCAGGTCTTCAAACAAAGGGAAAATTTTCATGTCCTCTTTGTGGTCCAAAGATGAAATCTCGTCGTTCAACAAGTTTAGGAAAGCAGGTGTTTGATGAGTATAGGCACTTCCTCCACAAAAATCATAAGTTTCAAACTATTGAAAAGCATATTTTCAATGGGAAAGAAGAGACTACATCAAAACCACAAAGAATGACACCTCGCCTATAGAAGTTGGAATATAATAGAATTAATCGTCAAGGTTATACATCAAATTAAATTGTTTATCTATCATATATGATATGTTTGGAATTTATATTTTTATATTGTGTTGTGTTTACTCATGTTGTAATTGACAATGATTGTCATTGTTAAACGTATATGCTTCATGAAGGTCATCAAGGCATTAATGGTTGGCTTCCACAGGGACTGAAAAGTTATCCCAAACAATTTAGTAGGTTGCCCTACTATGAGCAGCCACAAATTGTGCATTTGTTTAATACAATGCATATCGAAAAGAATATAACAAAAACGTTATCGAAAATATTGGATGGAAGGCATGAAAAAGAAAAAATTGTCAAAATTTGTAGTGACATTCAGGAAGCCAATCATGCAATGAAAAATGTCATTCAATTAAATAGCGATGGAGACCAAATTAATATAAGTGCCCTTCCTTGGTTATTAACGGAGCAACAAAGCAATGTTATAAAAGAAGTCATACGAAAAATTTGATTTCCCACAAGACTTGCTGCAAACATAAACAATATCATAACAAAGAAAGGTGAATTTGGGTCAGGGATGAAAACGCATGATTGGCATACCTTCATTAAGGTAATTAATTTGGTATATTATATATATATATTTGTATACTGCATGTACTTTTCAGTGTATTATGTTTACTAATTTTGGAAAAATAATGAAAATATCATTTTATAATTGTTGTAGTACATTCTACCTCTATCTCTCCCAGACAACTTCGACAACAATGTCAAGCAAGTTATATATGATCTTGGAAAATACATGAGGTAAGTAGCAATATTTTTTCAATTCATTGTATAGATCTTATAATTGCCATTTTTTTTACTTGTTATGTAATATATTATATATTTTTGTTAGATCTTGTTAATATATTTGCGCCTTGAATCACTTGTAGATGGTTGTCATCTAAAGAAATCCATAAAGAAGATATAAATTATTGGTAGAGAAAAATTCTTCATCTAATGTGTGAAATACAAAAGTGTCTACCTTCGACATTTTTCAATGCACAAGAACACTACCTCATACACCAAGTTGAGGAGATTGAATTGTGTGGACTTGTACACACAAGGGCAATGTGGATGGTTGAGAGACACTTGAAATTTTTGAAGGCTTTGGTTAGACAAAGAGCACATTGTGAGGATTCTATGGTGGAGGGATATATGGTATACCAGACCATGGTTTACATTACTGAATATCTTCCTAAGTTTGCAACAAAGATCCATGTAGATCGCATTTGGGAACCCAACTCCATTAACAAATTCAAAGGGGAGTACCTGATGGGGAAAGGTAGATTGAGGAAAGTGGGAGGTAATTATAAGATGGGCATGGAGATTAATTAGAATACATTTTACATTTGGTTTTTATGTATATTGTACTTATTTAATTATTAATCTTCAATATACATCAATTATAAATTAAGGTCGTATACCGTGGTAATTAACTAATTATACGTCGTTTGTGAATTTCTTTTTTTTTTGATAAGTTGGTCAAGGGTGAGATGCACTACTTTTATACGTCACAAACAATCTTGATTGGATGACAGTATGGATTGAATGATGTCAACAATTTTGTCGCACATTAACATGGGAAGGTGTGGCTTCATTGGTTAAAGAAGCTCATCGTAATGGAGATTCCAATGTTACACCAAGGGAAATTGATTTAGCATATGGTTTAAGAGATAAACAGGTACATATAAATATATTAATCACCCATATTATTTAATTATTTTCAATTATATTGATGTATATATATGTTGAGATTTTTTCTTTGCATACATTCGGCCAAGAATAAATATGTTTATCAATGGCGATATTGCAGGTGAAACACCACAAGGCTATGTGGTGCAATGGTCATAAATTTTGAGTCAAAAATTTGGATGACATGAAGAAAACTTGTGATTCTGGGATAACTACAGTCTTTCAGGTGACTAATGTTTCATCTAGAAGCGACATACATCCAGAAGTCTCAGAAAATTGATACTATGGGATTTTGGATGATATACTTGAGTGTGATTTTAAGTCCTTCAAATTAGTTTTGTTCGTCGTCCTATGGTACACGCTACGATTGAATGAAAATGATCTCGAGATAAATGTTATTGAACATGATAATGGATTTACCATGGTTAATACAAGGTCGATCGAGCAAGCTGGAAATGAGCCCTATGTTCTTCCAAGCCAATGTGAGCAGGTATTTTACTCAAAGGTTCCAAGTAAACCGGGTTGGTCATTTGTTGTTAGACATGATCCAAGAGGAAGGCCGGTAAAGTATAATGTGGTGGAAGAAGAAGATACCGAAGAACTAGAAGATGATCAGGATCAACAGTTAGTTGATGATGTGCCTGACGAAGATGTCGAAGAGGAGGAACTAGATCATCATGATGTAGGAATTGATGTTCATGAAGATGATATCCATGTGGATGATGACATTATCGAAACTGATATCAATGATGATGATGATGATACGACCAATCCTTACAATGTCGAATCTGGATCGGATGATACAGACAAAGAGTTGGATGAAGAAGAAGATCAATGGCATTGAAATGTATGAGTTATGCGATTGTATTATCTATTTGATATTAATTTCTTGATAGAATTATATTTGACTTATGTGGTTACATAATTAATTCCTGATGTTTTTAATTTTTATGCCATTACATAGTTAATTCATGATGTACTTTTTAATGTTTAATTTTAATTCATGATGTTACAACTATTGCATCTCTCCTAGAAATTTCCATATGATCATAATGAATAGTGTTTTGAGAAATTTCATGAAAGATGACACATTGATCGTAGTAGTGAAATAATTGCAAAGTCGTTTAGATTTTTTAGACCAATCACCCTTCGCAATGTCATTTTTAGGATCATCTCCAATTTGATTACTAGGACACATAAGGTAGGATTTTATTAGCTTATCTTGGAGGAACATTGTGGCTTTGTGTAATGTGAACAAATTTTGGATGGGGTAGTGATGCAGGAGCACCTACACCTCATCTTTTATGCTTAATCATGTGATGATAATTAGGGAGGTTAATAGGTTAGTTTAGGCATTTCAAGAATGTTTTATTGTGAATAAGGTCACTCAAGACCATTAGTCATGTTCTAGGTGAAGTTTTGAGTTATGAGTTTGAGTCTTGCACTAAAGAGTTTTGTAGCCTTTTTAAGGAAAATTGGAGAATTTACATGTAAAAGGGTGCAAGGTTACTCTCATGTCAATAATAAGGCTATTATCAATCCACTAGCATGGTCTTAGAGGTGTCCTAGTAGTTTCAATACATTTGAAAGGTCAAAAAATTAAAACATTTCAATAGTGATGTTAACAACCTTGAAATTAGTGTGTTTTATGTTTCATGTGATCATAAAAGATTAAAAAGTCAGTTGTAGAGGTAGTTGTTTGATGGTTGAGGTGTAAAGGCCTTTAAAAGGCATAAAGTGATCATTGTAAAGGTTTTTGATGGTTGAGGATTTAAAATGCAAGCTCTTGACATTCAAAAATCTATGTTTCTCTTCAAAATTTCTATATTTTTCCTGTTTTGCAGCACTGTATAGTCACATATAGCCATATTTTGATGTGAAATCAATTCCATGTCATGAAGATATGTGTTAGCTTTGATTTGAATCTGATTTTAGGGTAAAAAACAAGGCCAAATGATTTGAACCTTCTTCTCTTCAGGTGCATCCAAACCTAGGTGGGTCTACCTTTGTGAACTGAGCAGACTTAAGTGATGTGATTTTGTTTACAACAATCTATTTGCAATGGAAATCTTACAATGAACATATATAATCCTAATAAAGTGTATGTGTAATATTGGAATATGTTTAGTTAACAGATGTAAAAAATAAAATGGATAAACTAAAAGATGAAATGCATAAGACCATTGACTTGTTGGGTGTATGGAGTCTACTAAAGATCTAGAAAAGTATAATCTATGGTGGAAATAATTTAAAAATTTTGGCACACAGATGTAGTTTATAACTTGTATAAACGTGCAAGTAAATGATTGAAAAACTCTACTTGAGATAGAATGACAATCCCAGTTATGTGATTCTTCTTATTGATCCAATTAATACTCTTCAATTACTATGATTGACTAGATGGGTTTAATCTTTACTTGAAAGAACCAAATAATCACATCACACAAATATAGCAAATGTGTATCGGTAAACTGACTATATGTTTGATATATCAATTTAAACAACAGAAAAGCATCAAAATGGAGACAACCAAATAACTGTATAATTCCACAAACAGTTGCTACCAAGATTAAGCCACAAGTTCAAACATATTCATTAAATTCATCGAAATTCATACATGCATCTGAGTCTTTTAAAGGAAAGTTTCATTGCAAACTATCTACTGTATCTTTCTCCTATCCGCCTATATCTATTTTACATTATGAAATAGATATAAATATATCAAAATTGTGAAAGGACACGTCCTTTCAGAAATGTCTTTTGCTTAACAGTAATAACAAACTAGAAATTATGCTCTATTAAGCCATAAATGGAAAAATGTAATTACTAAGTTCTTCTTAATAATCTAGATGATATTTCTAAACTACTGTGACTGACTTGAAGGATTTAATCTTTACTTGAAAGAACTAGAAAATCACACCACATAGATGCAACAAACATGAATAGATAAACTGAACATATACTTGATATATCAATTTAAATAGCATAAAATTATCAACCCTGGAGACAACTTAATAATGTTTTCAATTAAACCAACAAACAACTGATACTAGAAATGCGCCACAAAATCAAATAACTTCCATTGATTCCTTCAAAGTTTCAAAAATGCATCCAAGTCTCTTGTAATGTGAACATCATTGAAAACTATCTATCATATATTTCTCCTATTCATCCTATGTCCTTTTGATATCAAAAAATGGATACTTATACATCAAATGCTTGAAAGGACACATCCTTTCAGAAATGTCTTTTTTTTAACAATAATAAATTAAAACAAGTGATTAAGCTTTGTTTAGCCACAAGTGAATCTTTTATAAGTGATCCAAGTAGTCTCGACGCTCATACGTATCTGCATCTCCTAACGCATTATGAATTGTGATCTCCATTTTCACCATCTTCTCGTTCTATTCGCATGCTTCATCCAATGTTGTATCTTTCTCAGTATCCTTCTTCAGGATCTCCTACAATATTGATTCACATTCACCATTCCACTTGGTCGCTTCCTTCAATCTTCCTCCATCATCAAACAATGCAGTGAATCCTTGTTTTCCAGCATCGATTAGTCCTTGTGCATCCCCCTATAATTCTTCAATAAAATCTTTGTGTTTTCTTATAAGATGATTTTTAGTCTCGATTGCCACGCTATCAGGAGCATCCCTTTGGTTTATTTCCTGGAGCTTCTCTTGGATCTTGCCATCTATCCTTTTGTGTTCTTGTATTGCAGTAAAATTGTGTAAATGTGTCCCCTGAGCTTACTCAACCAAGTCATTAGGCTGGCTTGTCTCTTTTTAATTACTGCTACAAGTGCATCATATTTCCCTTGAGAATAAGCAATTGATCCTTCCCACTGATCTTTTGTCTATGAACTTTCACCATGATTTAACAGCTTAGTTGATCCCATTGTGACTCCCAACATATCTTTCAAGTGGTCATTTTCTCTCAACATTCTCTCATTGTTCATCTTGTACATTTATTTTTCTTTGATCAACATTTGTATATGGGCCTTGTTTAGTTTTGCTATATTTATCCCAATTTTTGTTGTTGCCACAAGATCAACCTCTCCAATATTCAGATTCATAACATGCCCAAATGCTTTCTCAGTATCAATAACAACTGATTTTCTATGAGGTGGATACAAGGCCCAAATCATTAATGACCCTTCATATGGATTATATTTAGACCCTACATATACTTTTGTCACCCCCTCAGGGTTGAGCTTATCTGTGGCATTATTATTCTTCAGAAAAATTTCAAAGTGAGATCCAACCCTGGAAAGATCATAACACCATCATCTTCTAACATTTTCTTTCCTTTCTCTGGGGTCATACCCACCATCTCTCTTTCCACACTCAATTTCAGATCATTTAATAACTGCTCCTCATTACTTGGTGTGATATTGTCAACTATTTCTCTTATTGATTTTCCTTTTTGTTTATACAAGAAAGCCCTAAACTCTAGAGAATTACAAATTCACTATCTACCACAAATTATTTGTATTCCATTTGTCTTGTGTCTGTGTCTAGGCTTTCTTCAGTACCCAATTCTCTAGCAGGGCATTTGTAGTCCTGGGTCCTCAATCTAGAAATCTTCTTGGGTGGGCTTTGTGGCATATCATCTCCAGATGCCTCCTCTCCAGAAGATAGCAATTTTTTATCCTGCAGTCCTTGGTTATATTCTTCAACCACTCTTTTTTGCTTCTTCTACTTCTAAGTTCATGATCATATCATCAAACTGATAGGGTACATGATTATACCCTCCAAAGTTTATCTTTTGTTTAGCAGAATTAATGTATCCTTCCAGGCCAAAGTTCTTTCTTGGTGGTCCTTTTTTCATGTTGTATTGCAATAACTTGTCAAGAATCAAATCATATCCTTCCTTTTCCAACACAGTAAAATCACCAAAGCATAGTGCACTAGGCATAAAAGCTTGCTTTCCAAAAGAGCTCAAGTTCATAACACTAGAAAAGTCCCTATGTTTGACAATTTCTAAATAGGAAATCCTGTCTGGAACTGTTTTGGGTAGAATAGATGGGGTATCCTCAAATCCTTACACTCTAATCATATTAGCATCCTCCAAACAGTACCAATCCCCCCAGTTGTGATTAATTGGCCCATTAAAATCCTTAGGTTTAAGAAACCTCTTTATTTCTTTAGACAAAGAATAGGCACATGGATGATTGTAGAATTTATACAACGGTTTTACAAAATATTCCTCAAAATGCACAAAATAGGAATTAGCAAACCTGTTATCCTAGATAGAAATCCATAACTAAACAAGCAATAACTTTCCTTCCTTGTCGAACTGTGAAACCCTCAGTTCCTCAGGCCACATCCCTAACTCTTGTCTAAAATATAACACTATGTGCATTAATAGTGAATAAAACTTAAGATGTAAAATAGGGGCTCCATTCTTTATTGCCATCAATCCTGAATCAAGACCTTTGAAAATATATGAGGCATAGTCAAAAGGCTTGGAGTTGTGACATTGAATAACTACTGAAATCGCCATGGGCACAATTGACATGTATTCAGGGACTTCCATTCCCAACACTTGACCTACCGAAAAATAGGTGTCTCATATAGGGCACAAATAAGTCAACATGGAATGGGGTTCCATCACTATCTTCTAGCGGAACTGGTTTTCCACCCTGTTTAGTTTTGTGTAATGGTAGCCTCCAACCCTTATAAATTGTGTCCATCCTACAAAATTCCTTCTCTAATTCTTCACATACATTTTTTTCATTACATACCCCTTCCAATTTGAAAACCTCACCTATTGCATCTTTTGATCATGCACAAATGGTTTCCCGAATGGGTCACAGATGGCTTTAAGCTATGAATTATAATGGGTAGCTAACAACTTCAACAATTCTACATTAATGAACACATTAGGGCAAACAAGCTTCCCCAAGTTAAAATTCCATGGATTACATACTGGTTCAAAATGATTCCTTCGATGATAATGAAAACTTAACAGCTCATAACCTCTTATTAGGGTCCAAATATCACCTATGTGCTTACATTTATCATCCAATTTATCTACTTCTACCCTAAGTTGTGCAGAACGTCTAGATTTGGGTCTAGAGCCAGGTAATTGATCAATAAGATCTTGATTTAATTTTCTCTCAGTGCCCTCTAGCTCAACTTCAGACTCAATTTTCTATTGTTTTCATTTAGGGCGACTACTTTCCCCATGTTTCCTACCCTTTAATTTTCCTGAGCTGGTAGCTTCCATTTTATCTTTTCAAAATTACAAAATTTAGAGTACAAAGAACTTACTGTATTTCGCTTGAAATCTTTGAACTAAAGAAATATCTTGGCCCTTCGTTTTTCCCCTTTGCTTCCTCCGCTACCAATTCTACAACAACATATTCGATCAATTCCCTTCAATTCATGAAATTACTTATGCTTCATGGTGCCATTAATGTCTTAGCTTTGAACACGAGCGTAGCTAATCTTCGAATTTACCCATTGTCACATCAAATGTTCTATCGGAAAGAAAATTCAAACTTTGGGTGATCCTTTTACTCAAGCTTGACTAACATTCATTAAACATTCTTTTGGTTGGGGAGATATTACGCCAATATCACATAATCTATCCATCTGATTCATATAAATGTCGCCAGGAGACACCCCGATGACTATCTTGATTTGTTTGTGTCTTCATCGACAAGACATGGTGTATCGCTAAGACATTCAGTAATTTTCCCAATGTTATAAGTCTCCTCGATGATTATTCCTTCGATCTTAAGTATGTCACCAAGACTCCTGCCGATGTAATCTTATCGACGTGACATAGTGGGTCGGGAGGACATTTTGAACTCATTCTGATAGTGTTTGTCTTGGAGATAGTATGTTTCTTTGTTTTTTCAACAAGACAAGATGAGTGTTTCGCCGATGATATTTCATCAGCGAGAAAAATGCACTCGAGCTGACTCAGGGATCTTACTCCGACGGCGTTGGTTTGACTGATACAACTCCTTGTGCTTTGATCGGTGAGACAAGACAGGTTTCTTGCTAATGGAACTTCATTAGTGAGACCTATATGTTCGGTATGACCTTTTCATTTCACCCCAATGGAACTTTTCTTGTCGACGAATCTCTTTATCGGTGAGACCATGGACCATCTCATCCCAGTGTGTATCTTCTTATGTAATCTGATCGGTGTGACATTTTTGTTCTTTCACCGATATGCTGAAAATGAGAATATAATGATTTATGAATCGGAGAGACCTGCACAAATTCTTGTCGATATGGGTTATTTGAATACTATATTTTGGAGATTTTTCATGATATCAAATGGTCAAGAATGATGTGATCATATGTGACTATGAAGGATTATACTCAAGATAAGGTTTTCTTTAGGGAATCAATGAGTGCAAAATCACTGTAAAATTTTCAAATTTTTACAGTTCCAACAGAGGCATAAAAATTTCTGCCCCAAGGTTTCATGGGAATATGACAAGTTTAAAGGCTAGTTGCTTTGTAAAATAGGCCTAATCAGCCTAATCAGCACAACCTAGAAAGGGTGATTTTGGTGATTTGGTCAAAAGGACTTGTACTTTCCCTTGAAGTATGTTTAATAACTCCAAAATGGCTATCTAAAACCATCAAGGGTTTCTCTAGTGTTTTGGGAAAGTTTTGAGTTGTTGGGAAAAAACTAGGTTTGCACTATTATAAGGATTCAAGGAGTCAAAGTGTGAAATCTGACTTTTATTGATTGTCAGGCTTTGAGAGTTGTTTGGATTGTTTAAATTGGTCATTCTAAACTTGTTGGAAGCCTCTTAAAGGTAGGTTGTAAAATTTATGATTAAATATATCTCTTAGAATCCTTTTTGTCCCAATTTGAAAATAATTCTATATTATAGAATACATTTTTAAAAAATTTAAGATGAAAATAGCAAGGAAAAATCAAACAAATATCTTTATGAAAGAAGTATATTGGCGTGAAATTAAATATGATTTGTATTCCAATGTAAAAACTACAAAGAATGGAAACAATTCTTTCAACACATAAACTATTACATAGTAGTCAATTAAAATGAAAAAGATTACTCTATATTAGTTAGGATACACAACTAAGAAAATGATCTAAATAGTCTAATAATTTGACCATTAGCATATAGCAATTTCTATAGAGTTTTAGATCTTTTCCATTTCAAAAACACAAAACAATATTAGGTAGATAATCAAACATCTTTCATTTCTACAGTGACTTATTTATCCTAGAGGAACTAAGTATATAGTATACAAAGAAAACCAACAAACCCAAAACTATCCCTATTTTGAAGGAGTTTAGTTTTCTCCCCTTCCTGATCTCCCTAATATTGTCTAATTATTTTAAAGATACCAAAGGTCATAACACAACTTTATTCAACCCACTAAATAGCTTGGTTAATGAAACTTGACAAAAGCAACAAAACAATTGCTACATTTGGCATTTCATGTGGAATGAAGAGTGGTGACAATAATCTACTTATAGTTTAATAAAACACTATTTTTATAAGAAGGCTTGACATTAGAAAGATAAGTGTTACTTATAGTTTAATAAAACACTATTATAGTTTTACCAACATATACTATTGTATGCTTGCATGGCTTCTTAGTTAATATATGGGGAGAGAGAGAGAGAGAGAGATAGAGAGATATGGGAAGAGAAAGAGAGATGGAGATATCTAGGAAGAGAAAGGAAGAGAGGTGGAGATAGAGAGTCTATGGATAGGGGGGATAGGGAGGGAGATATGGTGAGAGATAGAGAGGGGAGATAGAGAGAGGGAGGGAGAGAAAGGGATATAGAAAGGTAGAGGAGGAGAGGAGAAGAGGGGGAGAGAGGGAGAGATAGATTGAAGAGGAAGAGAGAGAAGAGAGGGAGATAGATAGGTAGAAAAGGGAGAGAAAGAAGAGGGGGAGAGGGAGAGATATATGTAGAAAGGGAGAGAGAGAAGAAGATAGGGGAGAGAGGGAGAGACATATATAGAGGAGAGGAGAGACATAGAAAGGGGTGATAGAGAGATAGAGGATGGTGAAAGAGATAGAGAGATCATGATAGAGGTAGAGAAAGATATGGATAGAAATAGATAGAGAGAGGAGTGAGAGGGAGATAAAAAGATAAATAGAGATAGAGATATAGAGTAGGAGAGATGGAGGGAGAGATGGAGTGAATGAGAGAGAAATTGGGGAGAGGGAGAGATAGCTCAATAGATAGAGGGGAAGAGGGAGTGACATAGATAGTGGGAGATATAGAGAGAGAGAGCGACAGGGAGATATATCAATCACCCTCCCTATATCTCTATCTATTCATCCTTATCTCTTTATCTCTCTACCTCTCTCTATCTCTTTGTCTCCCTTTCTATTTGTATGTTTCTCATTATCTCCCTCTCTCTATATTTTTCTTCCCTATATTTATCTTTGTCTCCTTAAGTGTGCAATGGGTACATTGAAGAGGTCTTAAAGGAGAATTATCATATCTTTAATCAAATGGCATGCTACCTTGAGCATAACTCCCCAAGGACACATGTCATCCTTGGATTGTTGACATGAAACAACCAATCAAAATTTAGTTTCTCTTTTCCCTCTCTCTTTTCCTTTGTATCTCTTATATTTCTCTCTCTCATGCTCTCTCTCTCTCTCTCTCCCTATCTATCTAAGTTCATCTTTCTCTCATTCTCTATCTTTTTAGTTTCTATCTCTCTTTGTATTAGCTAATAGGCTACATATATTGTGAGATTTGAGCTTGAAACAAATCTCATGCCTGGAAACCAATATTGTGTCGTTGGAAAACAAGTTTCAACTGCTATTTAATGGTAAAATCCTCTAAAATATCGGGTAAAAGCCTATATATATTATTATATAATAATAAATATAATTATATTATATATAATTTAATCTAATATTACTATTATATTAAATATATATTATATTAATTATATTTTGTATTATATAAAAATATACTTATTATTAATTATTAATTATAATAATTTTATATGTATTTAATAATTTTGTTAAAGAATATAATATATATAATAATAATTGAATAATTATATTATTTATTATGTAAAATATAGCTAATATATACTTAACTATATTGTAGAATATTAAAACCTAGCTAAATGGTGCCATCATTTTCAATTTAATTAACATACTGTAAAACCTAATGAAACCAGGTTGTAGCTCGTCAAATTGGAGAAGTGAAAGGTCAATACCAGTGTTGAGGAAGAGTTTGGAGGAGTGAAAACAAGGTCAATACCAACGCCGAGGAAGATTTTGGAGTTAAAACAAGGTCAATACCAGCGTCGACGAAGAGTTTGGAGGAGTGAAAACAAGGTCAATACCAGTGCCAAGGAAGAGTTTGGAGGAGTGAAAACAAGGTCAATACCAGCACCGAGGATGAGGTTGAGGGCACTCAGGGAAAATCGACGACCAAGGGACAATGAGTATTGTAAATTTGGAACCCTTATTCTCTTTAACCTGTAATTTTCATGCCTAGTTTCCAAAGATCTTCTCGTACATTGGCACCCCCATTCTTGTAAAATTGTATAGATAAGATAGAAAAAATAAAATAGCTTATTCTTTCACATTTTTATCGACCAGCCTAAGGTCTTGGAAAAACTCCCATAATCTACCCATATCTTGGTTGAGGTCTAGGATTTCATCACACATAGCCTTCATCACATGAGTCTAAAGCAATTGTAGACTTAGCCCTCTCTACAAGCTTAGTGAATTTGACCACTTTATCTTTATTTTTCCTCCAATCTTTATGTTTGTCCCTCCCCTTTCAATCATCTTGCACAACTTGAACTTATAGTTTCCTTTTCTTATTGATCCTTCATGTGCTCATGTCAATCTATCTAGTTGACCACCTAGTTACCCCCAACATCCTCCACATTAAGCTTAATACATCCCACCTCCTCCAAAAAGATTGGCATTGTCATCATTCTCATCTAGAACTCATAATTAAGTCCAACTAACTTTCAAGGCTCAATTTTTTGGTGGGAACATGTTATTCTTTGTTGTATGACCTACCTCAAATCTTATGTCCACAAAGTTTCTAAAAACATAAAACAATAAGAAAAAAATTGAAGGTACAACTAAAAAGGGATTATTTCCTTTTGTCCTCCTCCACCTCTTATATTTCAACATAGCATGGAATTACGCTTACATAGCATAAACTAAAACAAATGGAAGTTTATAGGGGCAAAGGATCCCAAGTATATGCTAGGCTAAGCTAGATCTAATGAATGGAAATAGAGGCATACAATTCTTCTTTAATACCTCCACCACAAACATATGCAAGCAAAGGTCTCATCCCTTGGTAGTGATAACCTTCTCCACACACAACCCTTAAAAATTACGAATAGAGGAATATAATCTTTGAAGAACTCAAAGTTGATTCTCTCCTACCTGATGCAATTAGTCATTTTATCCTTACAAACATTTATAGTGATTACTAGAGGCACATAGACCAATTCTTGATAATAGAATAATTTGATCATACTTTTCCAATGATGGCATTATGAGAAAACCTTAGGTTAAATGAATAATTCCTAGCTAAGTTCTTTAAATAATGTCCAACCGTATAAGAGAAGACCACTACTATGTGTACTTGGATACCATGGAGAAAGGATCTTTGGGCTCTTTCATCAATCAAGGTATTGTTAAATTTTAACACCTAAAAGTGAGAATGAAGAATCTTTCCTAAGATGGTGGCCAATTATGCTTCTCAACGCCTAGATTACAAAATCTTTTTCAATATCATTGCCATCACAATTAAACCTATTGCTTGAGATATAGTCATACAGGTAAACAAATTGGCTTTCTTGATAGTAGATACATTCTAGACAATTCAATCCTTGCATCAGAGATTGTTGAATGGGCCCAACAAACTACTCATGATGCCCTTACTATTAAGTTAAAACTTTGACAAGGCATATGATTGCATCAAATGTCCTTTCATTTATAAAAGGCTCAAATGGATTTATTTTTAACCCTAAATTATTATCATGCATTCATCTCTTTTTTAATGAGTGATTGCACAATAGTGTGTCCCACTTGTGGGATGAGGCAAAAAAAAATCCAAAATTTTCAAAATTACAAAATACCAGTTGAATGAAGAACCTTCATTTGAAGGTGATGTCGTCATGATCTTTGAATGAAGAACCTTCATTCAAAAATGATGCCATGTCAAGACTTTCAAATGAAGGTATTTTTTATTTTAAATATTTCATGTCCAAAATGCTTTATAAAAGGAACCTTTGCATGAAGGACCTTCAAATGAAGACCTTAATTCAAAGGTCCTTCATTAGAAGATCCTTGATATGAAGGTTCCTTTAATGCCATCCCATTATAGCTCTTAGAGTTGTTAGAGATATTTTTGTTTTGAAGAAGAGATTGGACCATCAAATAGTGTCACCATGACTCTACCAAGATATCCATCAAATTGATAAACCCTGACTTAACAACCACAAATTCACAAGAAAATTGTCCCTATCAGCCCTAGGGCATCAATTCAATGCCAAGTTTCTTTCTTTAACAGACCCCTAAATGCAATGAACCTCTATCATACCATGTTTCACACCATTCCACCAAGTTAAAATTCCAAGATAGTGGGTGGATTGGTGGATGTCATTTCTATTTAGCCCTCAAACCCTTACACAGGCAAAACAAGGTAGTCCTTGTATTTGATTATTTTCTCCAACAAAATAGTGATTTAGCACTTTAAAAAAATGAAAATGAAAGGGAACACATATATTTATCTACACCAATGATCTCAAAGAATTTCAAGCTTGTACGGATCCATACAACACAAAAGAACTTCAAAAAAATAGTAAAAACACAAAAAATTGCTTCAAGAACGTGGTATTTGATATGCAATTTTGGTATCAACTCCTCCAACAATTGCAACAATTGCAATGGGATGGGAATACAATATGATAGAAGTGGGATAAGAAATGCATCGTTTGAAGCATCAAACCAATATGCAAAGATGAAAGAAAGTGCTAACCCCTTAAACTGAAAAAGTTTCTTTTAACTTTAAGTTTGTTGGGTAGCCAATTCTTTTAGGTTATCAAATCCTACCATCATACATAATCAAAATTTTGTTGTTTCAAATGACTATGAGCACTAACTTTCACTATTTGAAGATGTTGAAACCTTGTCATAGAGAACTATAACATTGATGCAATCACTCATCCTACCTTAAAACATACCAAAAGTCTCCTAGCAATTAGACATAGGAAGATTTAAGATGACTTAAACAATTTTTATTTCCAAACCATAAACTTATGATGACTTAACCAGGCCTAGTACACACTCCCTCCCTGTTAACCACTTAGACATATGGAAATTAAATGTAAATTTGCTACTATTTTTAGTCATGTAGGTGTCCAATAAACCACTTGGTGGTGTTTCCCTTCAAGTTTATTTACTTGAATGAAGAGAAAAAGTCCTTTGATTACAATTAGAGAATACATTTGAGGCCTTGGTTGTGTAATTGGTGGACCATAGTCACATTTAACACTTGTTACAAAGTTTGGGAGTTAAAACGTTAAGTAGATTTGATTTGTGATGGACACATTTGGACAGTAGTAACAATAACTTGCAATCTATCAAGACTTGATTACCTTATAACTTGTCAAATTCTAGCAATGAAATGATAGATTAATCATAATGTCACCTTGGGATCACATCACCATGAAAGAACTTCATCCAACATCCTTATGAGTGTAGGTACCACCAAATAGGTATTTGTCAGAACTGTCTTCCTCAAGCGAGGTAAATTCAGGAAGAGAAGAGGAAAGTGAGACATGTAGTAGGTCTAAAAGAGGGAGATCAACTAGAGGTCAAAAGATTAGAAGAAAATTATGTAAATGCATGGAATTTTTTCTTGCTGAAGGGGGGTCATGTTCTTATGATGATGAGAGAATAGGCGACATCGAGGTGCCCTTGAGGTACAAACATCTACAGAAACAATGGGTACCCAAGGAACTTCCTCCAATAAATATTGATTTTTGTGTCAACGAGAGGATATATCGCATAACACCATCGTCATTACATGGTTTGGGCCTCTTTTGCATGGACGGCATAAAGGTCTATTACAAAAAAGTTATTGAATTGATGGAGTATGTCGGACCTTGTTACAGTTACAAAGATTGGATGCACCTGGTTCAATATACATGAAGTATGTGTGGGTATGCACTGTCAACAAATTATATACAGCTAAAATATAAAGATCAAAATAAAGGAGTGGCTATGTACATTGATGCAAGGTCAAAAGCACGAGGGAATATTGTAGGGTTTATAAATAGTACATGACATGGGTCAACAAATAAGCAACCCAATTGCATATTTGAGGCGCACGAGGGAAATTGTGTATTCGTATGTGCAATAAAATCAATAACTGCAGGGGAAGAGTTGCTAATCGATTACAATTTTAATCGCTTAGATACAAAGTTACTATGGGGGTGGTATGTACTATATACCATTTTACCCAACCTCAATTAATGACTTCAATATACCATTTTATTATTATGTTTTTTTTCGTAAGTCTATTGGTTTCATTTCGGTAATGTTTTTCTATATTTATTTTTTTGTCACAGCGGGACATTGATCATACGGGGAAGGCTCCAGCCTAGAGCATAGATCGCGATGCATCTTCAAGCGCTTCTACCTGACAGGTTTAGCTCATTGTAATTGTACAAATTAGATATGAGCAAAATATTTTATTATTATGTTTTTTTCATGAGTTTATTGGGTTAATTTCAATAATGTTTTTAATATTCTTGTTGCAGTTGGCTAATTGTGGAAAGGCACCAGTAGTAGAGGAGAGCATCCATAGGGAGGTGCAGTCACTATTATGTGATGATGACATCACATATTCAACAAACCCTCTCGATATGATAAGGAAGACCCAAAAAAATGCAATGAAGAAATCCTTCATTTGTTAGTCATAGTGCCTCAAAGAGATGAGATAAGAGAGAGGGTTAAAATATTGACTAAGAGAGCACAAAACTTGCAAGTAAGTTGTCATAAGGTCTTTAATTATAACATAAGTTCATTCATGGTTTTATATTTTGTACTCTTTTATGTCATGAACTAAAATATGTGTTGCTTTTACAAGATTTTTTGCGTCCTCATGATGTTGTTGGCCATGATCAGGATACTGCAAGTGCTACCCGAGGAGTAGGGGTTGGTACAAGTGTCCATACTGATCTTCCTGTGCATACATCACATCATTCGACCCCATCATTTGTGCCTATATTATCGACTAAAACATCGGCAACACATAGCATACAGACATCTGGTAGTGCACCCTCTAGCAATGAACACATGCCAGAACATGCATCAGGACATGTACCTAGGGATGTTGAGGCCACTAGTACGGTGATTTTTTAGCAACATTTCCTGGATCTTCCTGTATTACTAGTACAAGAACATTGCTGGTCACATTTTTGGTGACCGAGGATTTCGTTCCCATAAAGATAGAGAAGGTCCCAAGTACTTTAAAATGTTTTAATTATTATTATATATAATCCAATTGAAATTTACTTATTGATCACTCTTTTTAGACTAATGATCCCATGATCATTTTGCAGGAAATGATGTTTTTTATAAACATCGAAGTGATATTACATTGGAGCTCTTCGGGCCCACCATATGTACATGGTGGAATTCCCAAAATCAAGATTTAAAAGATGAGCTTATTAACCGTTTAGTTGTGATGTTCGGTGATAAAACATTCAACCAAACCAAGGTCCTTAAGAAAGTTGGTACCTATCTAAAGTATGTGAGGGACCAATATAGGTCACATTTAGAGAAGAACAAAAAGTACGAGCGTCCCCCCATGATTCTGGAGAGGGAGTGGAAGGACCTGGTGTCGAATGGAAAGGAGAAGGCTGAAAAGAAAAAAGGAAAGACACCACCGGGCCAAGGAAGGTATGTGATACTATCAACAATGTAATTATATACTGATTACTCTTTCTTTTTACATAATCTAACGTATTTCAAAATTTTCATAGGCTGCCCGACACATCGAAGGCAACAAAGGAAAGACTAGAAAAACACAGGCAACACAAACTTGGCTCTGGTGGTTATATGAAATCAGTCACACAAATTGTAAGTATCAATAAATGAAATATTGCATCCAAATAATAAATTGCAAACAATTTTGGTTCTATCACACCATAGAAGCAAAATTCATGATCTTATGCAAAAATGCAAGGCTCTAAATTCAACAGAGCACCCACAAAAGAGGACCTAAAGATTGCTTTCCAACAAGGCTATGGAGTTGTGGTTGAACGCCTAAGAGTCTTGATGAGGCAAACACAATCTTCCACTGCATCTGACACGCAGGTAAATAAACTCAATAAAGTTTATTTAAAATTGAATACTTGTGCAATCTATTCAATATTAATTTCCACCGTAAATTAATTATGTGCCTATTCATTTTAAACAGACAAGCAATGATAATATTGCACATGACATTGGAATGCATCTTGGTGAGGGTGGAGCACAACCTGCAAATGAAGGTCATGGTGTGCATCCCAGTACTGGATGTATTCATGTGATATACAAAACACGGTATGGATTAATACAATTAAACATCTTTAATTGCAATTGGTGTATTAATTAATGTAACCTTTCGTGTTTCAACTTTAGAGCATGTAGAGTGTGATCAACATGTTGAGCATGATCATGCTAGAGAATATCAGGAACATGATGTGGCCCCATCAAGTAAAGAGGACCACTCTAATGTTCTTTTAAACATATTTAATTGCAATTGGTGTATTAATTAATGTAACCTTTCATGTTTCAACTCGAGATCAAGATTTAGAGGGTGTTCAACATGTTGAGCATGAGGCTATAAGACAAGATCAGGAACATGATGTGGCCCCATCAAGTAAAGGGAACCACTCTAATGTTCTTTTAATTAATGAAATACTTGTAACAATTATAATAAAACATATTAATTTAACATTTCTTTGTTATAGCAATAGACCCCCCTTGCAGCGGCGTCCACGTCGTGAGTACATGAATAGGTGTGCATTAAGATCACGAGCAGAGGGTAGAACAAATGAAGGGGAGACAGATGATTTAGAAAATGATACTCCACTTCAGCTCTTTTTAGCTTCAAAAAAGAAACAAAAAAAAAGTGATTGTAATCATATTATGACAACCATATTTTTGATAATATGTAAAAACTCAAAGAATGAATGTTATATGTTAATGAATGAATGTTATATGTTATTAATGGATGAATGAATTATTAATGTTATATGATCGGGTATGGGGAATTGAGAGTGATGTGAGGGGGGGGGAGGAGCCAAATGAGCTTCCACTGTCACGTGGCTGGCCCTGTTAAGTAGAGAATATTAAACTATTCTCAAAACAAAGAGAATTTCAATAAGGTAATGCACTTTTCAATATAAGAAATGCATTGTTTGAAGCATTAAACCAATATGCAAAGATGAAAGAAAGTGCTAACTTTTCACTATGGTGGTAGAAAAATGATTCTTTATACCTTGATGCCTTCATTTTCCAAGCCAATTTCTCCTGCTTTGCATAGCTCTGCCATGTTTGTGGATGTGATATGACTCCTACACAAAAAACATGTACTAGTTTACGGCCTTCAATCCAACTACATCCAAGTATCTTTTTAATTCCTCTATCTTTCATCAATCTCTTTACTATTTGAACCTCGTACAGATGTTTTAGATGAAGAACCCATTATTGTGAAATGTGCCTCTAGTTGATTAAAGTGAGTCCATGCTCTGCATCATAATTTGAAGTTGTTTCCATTCCAATATTCTAAGTTTAGTTTGTTTGTATGGCTTTGTATGAATATCACATTATGTTGTGTGTGGATTTGGTTTCAAAGCTTTGTTTCTTTTGTTTTTAGTGGTGACATAACTCTAAAATTTTACTTTTGTGCATAACAGGTTAGTGGAAAATTTGACAGCTCTGAAGGGTTTAGAGGCTCGATTGAGATAGATACACAGATATTTGGATCTTGTTGTTGATGGGAGGTTTCCACTTAACCATGAAATTTTGTACCATCTGTAGGTATGCAAAAATTTCTCTACTTAAATTCATTTAACCTGCTGTAATATAATATCTGACAAAAATCTCCTTTTCATTATACTTAGATGGATTTTCATGCCTTGTTCCAAAGCACATGTTTTAGAACATGCAAGAAGGATGTTGGCAAGGGTTAAGGAATTTGTCTTTACACCTATCAATTGCATAGTTTACTTCATTCATCCAACATATTGCCAATGTGTTTCACAATTGTTGGAATCATATCCTATAATTACAGAACTAGTAAAATTAAATATGTAAGTTTCAAATATGGCATTACATATCTTTCTATGAATTTTTGAAAGAAAATATCAAAATGGAGAAGTATTAACAAAATAATCTACATAATTTCTAACAGATCAGGGAATTTTTTTGCAGAGTTATCTTGAATATATTTCAGACAAAAGTAACTTATAGAGATTGAAGCAGAATATTGATAGTCAACACATCTTAGTAGTATCTCAATTCAAGAGAACTAGGTCCACTATCCATTAGCCAGTAAAACAAATAAAATCAATTCATAAGATTATTCTGTTCTAATAGGGTTTACTAGTTGCTTGTTTCTTTTTGATTGTTAGGAAGTCATCAATATACACCTTTTTTTTTCCGCCTTCTCTTGCCTCGTGGCCAGAGAGTTTCTACATAAGGCATCAAAGTAACCTTCAAGATTGACAATGGAAATGAGTACAAGGTCAGTATAACTTACTGTTAATTGGGTATGATTTTATTTGTTCAAGACCAATTTAGATTCATTTTCTTCTCACACTTCTTTTATTTATATTTATGTTTTTCTAATATCCATTTTCCTTTGCATTCATATTCTTCTATACATATTGTGTTTACAATAATGTCTTCCTTAATATAATCTAGGGGAGAGGACCCAGTAGTTGAGCATGTTCCAATAGTTGTGATAGTAGTGGTTTATATAATGCCCAATATTTTTATCAATATTGGACCAATAGTTGTGACTTTAAAGTTGTTAGTGTTGATGATGACTCGTAGTATTTGCAAATTAGTTGCATTCAACTTAGATTTCTAGAATGTATAGAATGACATGAATTAATAACCTTGAAGTTTTTCTTGAACTATATAGAATTATTGAAGCTTTTACCTATATATAATTTTTCATACTTCCCAATAACTATATAATTCCACATACAGCTAATACCAAAGACTAAGCCACAAATTCATATATGTTCATTAACTTCATCAAACTTCATGCATGCATCTGAGTCTTTTTGATGAAAACATCATTACAAAAAAAAACTATCTACAGTATTCTTTTTTCCTATTCGCCTCTCTCCTTTTGATATAAAAAAATGGATACTTATACATCAAATGTTTGAAAAGACACGTCCTTTCAAAAATGTCTTATACATCAAATATCGCCCAGAGTCACCCCAATAATTATTTCGATCCATTTGTATCTTCATTGGCAAGAGATCATGTATCGCTAGGATATTTTGTAGTTTCCTCGACAAGGTGAGTCTCCCCAATGATTATTCTTTCGATCTCAAGTATGTCGTCAAGAATCCTGCCGATGTAATCTTATCGGCATGACATGGTGGGTCGGGTAGACAGTCAAAACTTACTCCGATGGTATATGTCTTGTCGATATGCTTCCCTCATGCTTCATCGATGATACAAGATGAGTATCTCGCCAATGAAACTTCATCGCTGAGACCACAAGCCAGTCCTCCCGATATATCTTCTTAGGAAATTTTGATCATTGTAACAGTCTTGATCTTTCACCGATATGCCTACATTTGAACGAATAGTTTTTTTTTAAATTGCATTGTTTCGTCGAACTTTCGACGAAAGCAACCGACAAACCTCCAAAAGCTTCTGACGAAACTTTCATCATAATTACTTGCCTATTTCGTCACAATTTCGACGAACTTATGTTGTTATTCTTTTGATCTCAAGTATGTTTCCAAGACTCTTGTTGATGTAATCTTATTGGCGTGACATAGCAGGTCAGGTAGACATTCAGAACTTACTCTGATGGTATATGTCTTGCCGATATGCTTCCCTCGTGCTTCATCAATGATACAAGATGAGTATCTCGCTGATGAAAATTCATCTCTAAGACCACGGGCCAGTCCTCCCAATATATCCTCTCAAGAAATTTTGATCATTGTAACAGTCTTGATCTTTTACCAATATTTGCAATACGTCCGATGAAACTTTTGTCGTAATGACTTGCCTATTTTTTTCGCAATTTTGACAAACTTCTATTGTTGTCCCGACACTTTCGCAAAGGCATGCCAACTTGTGTTATGTCTATTGTTCATCGTTAGATTGATGATTGTTTCGTCTATATTCTGACGAACACCAGATCCCTTTTTCATGGCGGCAACTGATGAAGTTGAGTCGTGATTTTGATGTTTTAAAGCTAGTCAGAAAAGCAACAAAAATTTATTGACAAAAATTATTTTGATGATTCATCGGTATTCCGACAATAGGTTGTCAATATTTCAACAAACTTTCGTCGGAAATTGGAGCCTAATACAGTATTGAGTTTAAAAGATGTTAAAAGACACCACACTGACTCGATAGGTGTAGGTAGTTATGAGGTCTATTTCTAAAGCTTCTTTGATGATTGTAATGAATGACAATTGGAAGCATCTTAAACACCATGGAATGTTTATATAAACAGTGATTTATCATTGTTTGGAGTTTGGTGCTTTTAATAGAGTTATCATGTTGAATGTGTAAATAGAATTTTGTGATTAAAGTTTTGCAAACATGATGCAAAACATATTGTATAACTGATATATTTAATATTTTAGATATTCCAGTGAATGATTCTTTAATATATTAAATGTGTTAGATTGAAAAATGAAATATGATTTGAAGAGAAACAAAGTGATCCTCTATAGTTAATGATTTTATTGAGAAATGTATAGTAAAGTGTAGCCAGTGAGGCATTGAAAAGCCTATCAGTGAGATAGCATTGTCAGTGAGACACATTGCCAGTGAGGCATTGTTTTATTACCAGTGAGGCATTCTTGTAACCAGTGATGTTCTTTGGTCAGTGAGGCCACTTTTTCCAGTGAGGGATTGTAAACAAATTTTTTTCAAATTAAGCCAGTGAGGCATCATTTCTGGAGTGGTTTTTTATCCCTAGAGGTTTTTCCACTCATCAAATCTTTGTCTCATGGTCTCATTGTTTTGATGTGATAATATTTCATGATTGTGATGATATTTGATTTGCTTTAATCTTTCTTATTTTAGTTCTTTAATGATTGCATTTAGTTCATGAATGTATTTATCATTGAAATATTAAGAGCATAAATGATCTAATTCTTTTTAAAGGAAAAAGTTAAAATTTGTCTAAGACACTTATTCACCCCCCCCCCTCTTAGTGTCTTCTTCACTCCAACAAGTGGTATTAGAGCCAAACCCTTTATTTAAAAGGCCTAATCAGCTTAATGGTCTCTGGTATTGGAGTGTTGTGTCTGATATGGCAAAAAGTAGAAGGAATGGGAATAAGAAAGAAAAATCATAGCCTGCAAAAGTAGAAATGCCTAAGGAGAATCAACAGTCTGTAGGAGAAATAATTTCTAATATAGAACTTGGTGAATTTGTGGTAGACATGAATGAATTAGATATAGAAGAGTATGAAATTAATTTTGAGGGAGAATTATGTGCTTCCCTAGATGAGATTAAAAAACTCAGGAAAGAGAACTAAAGTTTAAAAGACTAAATTCAATAAGAAAAAGCCTCCAAGGACAAGACAGAGATAAAAGAGGACAATTGTAAAAGATTAGAATCTGAAATCAGTTCATTGAAAACTGAGATTGAAGATTCTAAATGTTAGTCATCTCCTTGAAAATAGAGGTTGAAGAAGGAAAGAGAATGGTAGAGAAAACTAAATCAGCTTTGGAAGTTAAAACTGTTGAATGCCACAAACTTGAAGGAGAAATAGTCTCTCTTAGAAAATATTTCAAGACTGTTAGGAAGTAGTTAGAAAAGAGTCAAAATTTTGATGACAGTGTCAACAAGTTGAATGAAATGCTAGGGAAGCAAAAACAACATAAAGATCCTACTGGCCTAGGATATGAGATAGGGAAAACTTCTTCAAATGAAAAGGATCCAAAACATGAGACAGTCTTTGTATCTGCAGATGGAAAAGTGTAGAATTTTAAAGTTAGATAAACTCCTAGAAAGAAAGTAGACTTGAGTTATCATTCTGATACTCTCAAGGAAGACAAGAAGAAAACAAAAGATAAAGTTGCTGATGTTGGAAGAAAAAGAATAGATAGATTCTCAAGGACTCCACCTTCCAAGCAATATCAGTCAATGAGGTATAGCAAATTTCGTGGTTGTTGTTATTCATATCATAAGTATGGTCATAGAGCTAGAGATTGTAGTTATTATGGGTAGTCAAATCAAAACTACAATGTTGTTTGTTATAACCGCAATAAGGTTGGTCATATGAAAAGATACTATTGGTTGCTAGGAAGATACAAAAGTTGGAATGATTTTGCTTCTTTTGTTAATCATCAATTCTTGTGCTATAGATGTAATGATTTTGGACATAGAGCATTGTTGTGCAATTTTTCGCACACACGCCCCACTATAATCAGGGACCCTCTTTCGCTTCGGTTTTGTTGTTTTGGCCCTTTCTTTTTGAGGTTTTGTCTTACTTAGGCACGTGCTTAAATGTATATTTTGATTTCCTAAGTGTTTCCCCAGGTTATTCATTGAAAGTCCTAAGTTCTGGATGAATTTCAGGCTTTTGTTCGGATTCGGGATTTTTCGCCCTAGTCGGATTTTCCCGAATCCTACTTGGACTCCGACTGGACCCTTGTTGTTCGAGGATTTTTTATCTTCGCAGATTTCCGTGTGGGCCGGATTTTCCCGGATTCTGCCCTGTTGTTGGATTCTCGAAATTCCTTCTCTGGCTGTCTTATCAACCACATTAATGGCTTCGTGTGTGTTCTGAGAAATGTATTTAACTTGATTCAGAGATCTTTTGTGCCATTATGCTCACTATTTTCCATTGTCTGAGCTGGGAAGTGCTTTCTTGCGAGTATTTGGTTGAGATTTTGGGACATTCGGCTTTGACTTGATTGATTTGGTGGTGATCTCTTGTGCGTTATCGCCTATGTTCGTTGTGGACACCCTTGAGCTTCACGTTTGCTGCTTCTGAGATCAATTCCCGCTTTATAATGGTATGTGTCTAATTGCTCTGCTTTGAATTGAATTATGAATGGCACGTTGATATTGTGAGGGCTTGTGGGATTTGAATTCCTGTGTATTTATTTATTTCGTGCTAGGGTTGTTCAGTATTGCATCCTTTGTCATCTCCCAGGCGAGTTTTGATTTCATGTGTCCATCTGCATTTTAATGAATCTTTCCTGAGAGTAATTAGCAAACCCTAGTGATGACTCAACAGTGGAAACAACTAAATTCTGAGCTTGCATGTGTGCTAATGGTAGATGAATAGGGTTTCAGACCTAGGGCCGTCCCATATCAGGTGATTCCATCTTAAGATTGACCTAGAATGCAAAGAAAATTCATGAAAGGTTTGTCCCAGACTTGCCCTAAGTTAAACTTTTCGAAATCCATAGTCGTGGCTCGGCGTCGCAATCCGGGATAATCCATCCCTTCCAAATTTTATTCACTGTGACCATTCGAGATCGCTGAGATATCATATCGACCACCTTGAGGTTCACCGAAGTGGTATTCCTAGGTTCATGTTAGATCGTCGTGGCACTATCATTTTTACACCAATGAAATATTGTATGCATACCAGTCGGCGAGACCTTTGCTTTCGCCAAGACATACTCGCTTTTGATAAGACAAGTCCTAGTCGCCAAAAGGTCATAGCGGGATTCTGTATCTTTACCGATAGTCATCTTGCTTTGCCAGGACATCCGTCCTTCGGCGAGACCTCCCCACCGAGCACCTTTGGCTTTCTTCAAGCTCTATTATTTTAGTTGATGTAACCCTTCGAGGTCGGTGAGATGTCATGACGATCATTATGTGTCACGTTGAAACCCTTCGTGGGTTTTCATTTGATCACCCAGACACTGTAAGTCTCACGCCAAAGTCTTTCTGTCGACAAGACAAACCTCATCACCAAGAGCTCATAGCGGGCTCCTTTCATCTTGTCGATCTTCTGTAAGTTCACTGACACCTCCCCCTTTTGGCGAGACCTTTCGCCGAACATATCTTGCTCTTGTCGAGTAACCTTCTGTCGGGGAGACATTCATGCTTCATTGAGACCTTACCGCGAGCTCCCTACTCTTTCCAAAATCTTCGCTTTCGCCGAGACTCCTAATGATTGCCAGGATGTTACACCGAAACTGCTAAGTCTTAGTGAAACCTATCCTATTGACTTCCTTCGGCGAGACTCCCGGAAGTCGCCGAGACTTCTAGGCGAAATGATTAACTTTTGTCGAAACCTGCGTTCCGGGAATCCCCATTGGTTTGGAATTCTACAGATTTTGCGGATGTCCGTCAAGTCCAGATTTCTCTGAAATTCGCCGTCTCCCAGATTTCCCGAAGTATCCTCTCTAGCTCGTTCTTCGTGGGAATCCGTCTCTGGTGGATTTTCCTGAAAGTTGATGAAACATAAAGAAACGTGAGATAATTGGATCTATTTAAAATTTATGGTGCATTTGATGATTATTTCATGTCCTATTTGGATCTCCCATGTGAATTTATTGATGGAAAATGATCAAGTTTAATGATTAAGTAGGCGTTTCCAGGTTATTCCGTTGGAATCCGATTGGTCTGGAATTTCCCGAATTCCTCTCTGGCTTAGATTCTGTGGATGGTCTTGAAACCCGAAATGTGTTATGGTCATTCTATGTGAGATGCATTCTTATGGTGTTCTGATGGATTATCCTTGCTCTCCTGTGGTTTTTACTATAATTTTCATGTTGAGTGCAGGCTGAATCAAGCAAAGCAGCAGCTAGTTCCTCATTGTTTGATGCAGAGAGGATTAAGCTGGACATCAAGAGCAAGGTCCCAGAGAGCAAGATCACTTATGTCTAGTCAGAAGTCACTAATACAAACGTTGGCCTCTGGGACTACGAGGAATTTAAAGCGAGAATGGTGGTCGAGGATCCTCCTTTGGTGACTAGAAGGATGATGGAATCAGGCTTGTCCCATGTAGCCAGTTTCCCTTCTACAGTGCAATGCTATGAACTGGTCCTTGAGTGCACCAGGCACTATGATCAGGATACACAGAGGATTATTGGGCCTCAAGGGAGAGTTGTTGCCAATCTCAACCTAGTCTCCATTGCCCAAACATTTGACATGCCAGATAGATCTTATGTGGTTGGATTCACCATTGAGGCAGCTCAGGAGTTCTACGATGACCAGACTGTGAAGTCACAGTAGCTAATCAACTCCTGGATGGAAAAGCCCAAGTCTCACTACTCCAAGTTGCCTAAGCAACTGTTCAGAGCAAAATTCAAGAAGGAGTACTATGATACCATCACGTTTCTTAGTAGGGTGGTTGGATTGAAGAGTGCTGGTACATTTGAGAATTGGATGTGCCATATGATTGTAAGGATGGAACAAGAGAAGATTAACTACCATTGGGCAGGGGTTATCAGCCAGGTAATCCACAAACAATTGTCCAATGTGTTGTAGACGAAGACCTTCACAATGACCTCATATTTGGTCTATGCACTTGCTAGATTCCATCCCTACAAAGGGTTGGATACAAAGGGAATTTTTGGACAAGATATCATCTATGAAGTTTTCCCTCAGTTGTATTTAGGAAGCTTGGACTATAGGAGGGAAAATGATGCATTTACCATGCATATCACCAGAATGCTTCAGGAGGCAGAGCATGTCAGAATTTCAGATCAAGCAAAGGATCTCATCAAGAAATATGGAGCATGGTTCATCCAATTCCCAACTTTCTCCTACATTCGGATTGATGGCTGTCAAAGGGCCCCATACAGGCTTCCAAGGTATCCCACTGACCACATCATATTGTTGGAAGTCACCAGGCATATTTGTGACTTTGATGCCATTGTCAAAAGGGACAAACATAAAGCTGGATTCGGTGGAGACTTCCCCTTGAGGATTGGCACTAGAGAGGTTTGTCCTTCCATTGGTTTTTCCCAAGCTTCAGAGGAAGAAATGAGTGCTCTTGGTTTGTCTTCCCACTCCAAGAGATCCAGATTTGACATCACAAGAGAGGCTCAAAAGAAGGCCAGTAGAGAATATGGCCATAAGGTCAATCTAGAGGACTACTGAGCCAATTGTGGTGATGAATATGAGGTCAGAAAGAAGAAATTCTCTTGGCTTCCAGTGGATGCAGTTCAATTGTATAATGTAAGGGTAGTGCCTGATCAATTAGAGGATGATGGGAACTTAATTCAAGATCATTCCTGTGAGGCAGTAAAAGATAGGCCGATTGGTGATATAGAGTGGTTAGAGGAGGAGCAAACAGAACTAAAGCAACTGATGGATCCAGTTCTCAAGGTTACCAAGATGTGGATCAAGCACACTATGTGGGAGTTGGAAAATAAAGCAGTAAAATGCACATACAACCTGATGGGAGACTTAGATTCCCATTCTACTTTTGAAGAATCCACCGAGCAGGATCCCAAGGGAAAACTGGACTCTCCTGTCAAAATTAAATCTAAAGGTGTTCAAGAGGAAGAAGCCCAGGGAGCAGAAAAATAGAGGAAGCCAAAGGCCAAGAAGACAACAAGGACTAAGAAGCTTGAGCAGAAAGGGACCAAAAAACATAATCCTGAGGCTGATGAACCTGTACCCAAGAAGAGGAGGAGAATTGTAAAATTATCAGAGAAGGTAAGCTCCGAGATTGCAAAAGAGGTAACTTCCCCGCTAGTAGTGAATATAGAAAGTTCAAAGGAGAAAGAAAAGGTATATACGAGGAGATCTAGGACTCCTTCTCCAAAGAACGGTGTGCCTAAGACGGATTTTCCACCAACTGTTCCTCATGACATGCAACAGGATGACATCCCTCCCGCTCATGAAATTCGAAGTGAACCCAGCGAAACTGAAAAGGTTGATGAACATCTAGACACTGAGGGAGAGGAATTCCATGAGGGAGAACTCTACAGTGCAGAGGTAGAAATTGAAAAAGAAATGCAATCTCCCTTGGCTACATATGTAGAGTCACTAGTTAGGAATGAGGTAGTTGAATCTCCTCCAAGGGAGGAAGAAGCAGAAAAGGTTCCCTCACCTACACATGAGGAGGAACATGTTGAAGAAGAAGAGAGGAATAAAGATGAGGCACCTAAGGGTCAACAAGAAGAGGAAAAACAAACCGAAGTGCAATTGGAGCCTATTGTTCCAGAATGGCTGGACAAAGAGATAAAGAAAAAACACCGAACTGGGATGCATTACTAGCCAGGATTGGAAAAGATAAAGGTAAGAAGAAGGCTAGGGTGATCTCATGGGTTGAGAGAGATGAGGCACATAACAAGGTTGTTCATATTGCTACCCCTGTTCTAGATAAAAATAGAGGCGATGTGGCTGGAAATGATTATAATATATAGACTTTTAATCTTGGGCCTACATCAATTGAGTAGGATATTGAGGACTATGAGGTCTCCAATGCAGTTATTGTGGATAGATTGAGAAGGGAAATGAGGACCAAGTAGGAGCTGAAGAGAGAAAATGAAAATCTTGGGAAGTGCTTGGAGGAATTAATGAAGCCACTGCAGTCCATTAATCCCTCTTCCTCTGCTACAAATCCTTTGCCTCAAGAGACCATAACTGAGCTAGAAAAGATGAAAGCTTCCACCCTTTCCACTGTGAATTGGTTGAAAGGGGTGCAAGAAAAGGGTGATGAGGCTATTAGGGAGGTCCTGTCAATTGGGAAAGATGCTATCATGGTGACTGAATGGTTAAACAGGTGTTGGCACAAGATAAGGAGGATATGGACCTCCTTCTGCAGAAAATTGGAACTCTAATGGAATACACCCGGGACAGATTGGTGAGTGATGGGATCCTTCCTTCTTCCAGAGCTGCCAAGCCATGGGAGTGGTTTGAAGCGTTTAAAATTAGGCAGAAGGTGTTGAAAAAGATTTACAAATGAAGGAAGCAGATTGATGACACCCTAACTGGGGTTTACAATGGTTCCATTGCCTTCTTTGAAATCATGACAGGAAGAAGAAAGATCGCACCCAAGTACTTGAGCTTGGAACAGTTGAGGGAATGGTGGCATGATGTGTATGCACCACTTGATGATGGTTATGTTTCCAAGCACCAACTGGATGATGCGGCTACCTACCTCGCAGTTATTGATAAGCATGTGACATATAAGGTAGATTGGGATAGGTCGGTCAAACACTCAAGGGACGAGATTGCATCCATTGAGAGGTGACTTAGGGTTCTTCTAGTACCACTTGTAGCCGACTTAGATGTAGCATTCTTGAAGCTACATGAAGTGTCAGATCGGTGCGGGGATAATAGGGAAGAGGGCTAATGATGGGTTGCAGCGAGATTTTTGCTTCCCTATTATCTTCCCACGCATCGTCCAAGCTACATTGCAGATCTCAAGCCGACTTGGACGGGATGTGCATTTAATGTCGGTTTGACCCATTTCAAAGACTCTCTGGGCCGGGTTGTTGTGCCGAGTTATTGTTGTGAAACCCTTGCTTGGCCGACGGGTTCCTAGGATTTCTATAAATTGGGCATGTCGCCTCATTTGTAAAGGGTTAGAACAGTTAGAAATAGTTAGAAGGTTAGAATTTATAACTAGAACATAGAGCAAAGCTAGTTAGAAGTAGAGTAAGTTAGCAGGTAGTTGCCCTCAAGCAAATATTGTAACAGAAAGCTAGAAATGTTGCTATAGTGAACAATTTGAATACAAGAAATGACATTGTGATTTGGTGCCATACTTGTTTCTTTTTTTTTGCATGGTTCCTGTTATTCCATCTTTAAAATTGCTTTGAGAAGGTTAATGTTTAGGTTAGATTTGGGTTCAATACTATTTGTGATTTAATACTTGAATGTTGTAGCAATCCTTCAGTCCATACTTTTCGCAACCAACTGATTGTTAGTTGCTTTACAAAGTTAGCCTGGACTTTATATTCTGTATGCTTAAGTTTGATTGTGAGGATTTGTTCATTTTAACTGCAATAGGGTTATTTCAATGAATATTTACAATTTGAAAATCTTAACACCTCAGAAGATTGCACCGTTTTCTGTGAGATTGTAGATTTATCTTGGTCAAGTAGAAATTAGTTTTGAAGGATTGGTCCATTTTGAGTATTGGTTACTTTCATTGTTAATCCTAGGAGTAGTATTAGACTTAGAAATCTCTTTGAAACCCTTCTCTTTTTCTATTTCTTTGATTATTGGGTTAAAACTAGGATTGAAGCATCATCAAATTGTTAGATCTGATAAATTGATTCAACATTTTGCTCGTAGTAAGGTCCCATTGAGATTACCAGCATTTTCACATTTCGATACTGAGTTGTTTATGCACTGTCAAGACCTAACATTAGAGACCTTGGGGTTATCTCTTGAGGCTTGCCGATAGAGATTTGCCTTTCAAGAGAGATAGGATATCATATTCTGTTTGGCTGTTATTGTGCAGAAAACATAATCAACAAGAAAAGTTTTGCATAAGTAAATCATTGAAATCACCTAAGCAAGAAGATACTTTGAGCAAGCAAAAGAAGGAGCCTATGAAAATATGGAGAAGAAAACTAAATCAGGATAATAAGGATTTTGAACTTGTGCATATTGCACAAGGAATATCTCATAGTGTGTAAAAGGTAGCATGAAGTAAGGGGGAGCAGGTTAGTGACTTACCTTTTATCCCCTAGAGAAAACAAGGAAATTGAGTAAGATTATGCATAGTGCAGAGTCAGTATTCTTGTAGTTGCTTCTTGAGTTGATTCAAAATTAATTCTCTTTATGTCAAGATTGTTTCACAATGTTCATCCTTATTTATCAACAATGGTGTTGGTACGCCAGAAATTTGCTATAATGCTTCTAGTATCAAAGGATATTCATCAATTGATTAAGTGATCAAAAGTTGTAGGTTGACAGTTATATAAGGAAAAAGCGGTAATACTAAGAAAAATCAATGATGACAATACGTGATAGTGACTTTGAACTTAAGGCCTCTGACAGTATATTAAGCTTTGATTCTTTGTGACAGTAACTTGAATTTGTTCAAAGTTCAGACACAACATTTTCTTGGAAGTGATAGATACATTACTTATACAGTGACTTTGAAAAGTTTATTGAGGATAATGACTTGTGCTAGTATACATCCTGTTGGATGTTGTGATTATGTTTCTGATATGTGGTTGTCATTGATGTCAACACTATTAGCATTAATTTATTAGAAGTTGTCTATGTCGAGGATATTGAGAAAATTGTAATGGAATGAGTTGCAAGTTGTTAGTGGTGAAGTGAAGTTCAGTATGTCGGTAAGTTCTATACATTTATGATCAAAGGTTTTGGACTAAAGGGTTTGTTATTGAGTGTATCTATTTTATCCACGTCGAGTTTCAGAGATCTGCGTGAAGATTTGTTTGAGTTATGAAGATTTACATTCTGACAGTTTTTTTGTTGCTTTAGTTGGTGTTACTGAGTGAAGATGATGCGATTTCAGTTAGTTCAGTTGTTGCGGATGCTTCTCTGGTGATTTATGATGTTTTTGGATGTTTCTAGATCGTGATCTATCTTTGTTGCACGTCTGTATTGAACGTTGTGCTCATGGTTGGTGATTTTCTCTTGCACGTTCATGTTTTTCTTGTTCTTGGCCGACATGGTGTTTGTAGCATGTTGTGGATCTTCGAGGAGTAATTAATTGAATTTTTTTTGTGTTGGAGATGTTGATTTGTGGCCGATCTTGGTTGATTCACATTGATAATCTTTAGTGTTTTGGGCCAACAATTTATATTCATTTTATAATTTTGTTGAAGCCAACATGTAGGGATGAATTTTCTTGTTGCGGATATATATAAGCAATTGGTTATTTGAATTGAAGTATGCAAGTGGATGCCAAGTGTGTGTGTATGTGCGAATAAAGTCCTAATCATTTGAAGGGTAGAGCAAAGTGTGAAGAAGAGTGAAGAAGAGTGAAGAAATGTTCATGTGCTTAACCGGAACTATGATCAGGCATTAGTAGATGCTATTTTATTAGTTCAAATCCCTGCAGATGTAATCTAATTCTTTTTGTAAGACAGTGTTTCTTCCTTTGGGAAGTTAGCCTTGTTGTAATTGATCAGTGAGCTCTAGGCAGTGTGCTTGAATGCATGTGCATTCCCCATATTTCATTTCTTTATACTTTTAACAAGGTATAATCTTGTGGACTGACCTCCACCATGGTTTTTCCCCTAACAGGGTTTCCACGTAAAAAAATCTTGGTGTTATGTGTGTTTCTGATGTGTTATTGGTTTTTTCTTTCATGGTTATTATTTAGATCTAAGAATAAGGTTATTAAATTGAATAATTTTTAATATCTGGGACAACTGATTCACCCCCCTCTCAGTTGTCTACCCTTGTGTTGCCAACAATTGGTATCAAAGCAGGTTCCTTGGAAGAAGTTTAACAGTTTGAGGTGATCTGGGATGGCAACATATAAGAAGGATAGTCCTAGATTTGATGGAACAAATTACTCTTTGTGGAAGACTCGAATGGAGTGCCATCTGAGATGCATTGGTGAACCCTTCTGGAACATTACAAGTAATAGGTATGTTATTCCTCATAATGGTCCTACTACTACTTCTGAGATTAGAGATGTTGAGTATAATATCCAGGTTAAGGAAGCCTTGTTGAGTGCCTTGACTCATTTTGAGATGACAAATTTTATGGATCTGAAGACTGCTTATGAGATCTAGAAAAAGTTGGAAACCTTGTATGAAGGTGGTGTTAATGTGAAGATTGTTAAGTTGCGGAGTCTGAAAGGGAAATATGAAAAGTTGAGAATGAGTGATGATGAGAAAATTAATACTTTCATGAAAATAGTAAATGAACTTGTGTGTGGAATCAGATGTGCTGGTGGATAGATAGATGAATCAGAAATTGTTGCTAAAGTGCTTAGATGCTTTCTTGATTCTTACAAAGTCAAAGCTAGTGCTATTGAAGAGCTCCAAACTATAACAAATGTAACCAGAGATATGTTGGTTGGTAAGCTTATTTCTTTTGAGTTGAGTGAATTTGGTGATGCCCTTCCTAAGGTTGAATTTGTATTTAAGGCTACTACATCTGGAAGAGATAGACGGATATATGATACGGGTGAGATTTCATCTAGAAATGCATTCAAGTATGAGGATGAAATCAGACAGATTGAAGAAGAAGAAGAAGAAAGAGAGTTGGAAGAGTTGGAAGCACTTATTGTCAAAAGAGTACCGAGAGGAAAAGGTAAGTATGAAGGAAAATTGCCTCTTAATTTTTTTTCTTGTAATAAGATAGGTCATTTCGCATCAAGGTGTCCGGAAAGAGCTCCTAAACCAAGACATAACAAGCCTAGATTTCAAAAGAAGTGTTAATATGTTGTTGATGAAGGTGTGAAAAATGATGAATCTGATAAAGGAAATAGAAAGTGATGATGAATGGGTATTTATTGCTATCAAGGAAAATAATCTTGTATCTACTAAATCTGCTAGTTGTACAAATGTGGAGAAATCCCTAGCTACTCGATTTGAATAGAAAGATGAATGGGTGATTGACAGTGGATGTTCACATCATATGACAGGAGATAAAAAAAAAATTGTGAGCTTGGAAAAGTATGATGGTGGTGTTGTGAGATTTGGTGATAATACAGCTGGTGTGATCCATGGCAAAGGATGCATTTCTCTTGATGGTGAGCATAATAGTGATGATGTCATGTATGTGGAAGGCTTGAAGCATAATATTTTGTTGGTCAGATGGTTGATAAGGGATGCAATTTTCAGTTCAAGGATGGAAAGTGTAGAATATTGAGTTCCAGAAATGAAATTGCATTAGGTACAAAAACAAAAGGTAATATCTTTCACTTGAGTGTTCCTAGTAAAAGTTGTTTGATTTCTCAAGTTGATGAAATTTGGTTATGGCATAGGAGAATGTGTCATGTTAACTTTGATAATATTTTCAAGATAAGTTCTACTAAGGCTATGAGAGATCTACCTAAGTTGGTGAAACCTACTAATGCCATATGCAAGGAATGTCAGTTAGGAAAGCAAACTAGAATTTCATTTCAAAGCAAACAACATTGTTCAAATGAATTGTTGGAGCTTGTGCATACCAATTTGTATGGTCCCTCTAAGGTCATAAGTTTACAAGGTTACAGGTATTTCATGCTGCTTATTGATAATTATTCTAGAATGGTGTGGGTTGCTTTCTTAAGGGAGAAATCTGAAGCACTGGAAAATTTCAAGATCTTTAAGGCTATAGTTGAGATAGAGACAGGTCTGAAGATTAAATGTCTAAGATCAGATAGAGGTGGTGAATTCACTTTTTTTTAATTTAATTCCTTTTGTGAAGAACATGGAATAAAGAGACAATTATCTGCACCGTGGACCCCTCAGCAAAATGGAGTTGTGGAAAGGAAGAACAAAAAAATTGAAGATGTTGCTAGAACTATGATGCTGGAAGGAAATGTCCCTCATATCTATTGGAGAGAAGTTTTGAGTACTATTGTGTACACACTCAACTGAGTACAAATCAAAGGTGATATTGGTAAGACCCCTTTTGAGTTATGGACTGGTCAAAAGCCTACTGTTAAATATTTCAAGATATTTGGAAGCAAATGTTATATCAAGAGAGATGAAGATATAGGAAATTTTGATGCTAGGAGTGATGAAGGTATCTTTCTTGGTTATTCTACTAAAATCAAGGCCTACCGGTGTTACAATAAAAGATTGAGGAAAATGGTTGAAAGTGCAAATGTCAAGGTTCATGAAGACTTTGGTACACCATCCAGAACCTGTGGATATGATTCTAATGATCAAGATGACAATACAAACAAAGGAAAGCAAGTTCATACTACAAATCAAGTTCAAATCATTCTGGTGAATCAAGAAGATCAAGAGGAAGGAGAAAATAGTGAAAGAGAAGAAGAGAGAACAAAAGAGCCTAAAGTTGAAGAACATCCTAAGAAGACTCTGAGGTATGTAATATTGAATCATTTAGAAGATAATATTTTAGGTGATAAGAACAAAGGTGTCCAGACTAGGAGAAATATTGTTGAAGAATACTACTTGATTTCAAAGACTAAGCCTACCAATGTGAATGAAGCTTGTAAAGATGAACATTGGGTTGAAGCAATGAAAGAGGAGCTAAAGTAGATTGAAAAGAATGATACATGGATTCTTGTTCCCATACCTAAGGGTAAGAATGTCATTGGAACTAAATGGGTCTTTAGAAACAAACTAAATGATCAAGGTGAAGTGGTTAGAAACAAAGCAAGACTAGTATGCAAAGGATATTCACAGATGGAAGGAATTGATTTTGAAGATACTTTTTCCCCAGTTGCTAGAATTGAAGCTGTAAGATTATTTCTTTCCTATGTTGCTTACAAGAACTACAAGGTTTATCAGATGGATGTCAAGTCAGCTTTTCTAAATGGCAAATTGGAAGAAGAGGTGTATGTTGAGCAACTTGGTGGATTTCAATTAACTGATAAGGGAGATATAGTGTGTCGGTTGAAGAAAGCATTGTATGGAATCAAGCAAGCCCCTAGAGCTTGGTATGCCAGATTGGACAAGTATTTATTGAAGCTTGGTTTTAACAAAGATAATGCTGATAGTAATTTGTATTTCAGGAATGATGATAAAGATTTGATTATTGAATTATTTGTTGATGATGTCATTTTTAGAGGAGATGATGGTTTGTGCATGAAGTTTTCTAATGAGATGCAGAATGAATTTGAGATGTCAATGATTGGTGAGATGAAATTCTCTTTGGGACTACAAATTACTCAGTTAGATAAAGGGGTTTTTATATCTCAGTCCAAATATGTGAAGGAATTGTTGAAGAAGTTCAGTATGGAAGATTCAAAGCCATTTGGTACACCCATGGTGACCGGATGTAAGTTGACAGTAGAAGATGATTCTCCAAAAGCAAATCAGACTAGATACAAATCAATGATTGGTGGATTGTTGTATTTAACTCAAACTAGGCCTGATATCATGAATGTTGTATGTATTGTTGCAAGATTTCAATTTGATCCAAAGGAATCTCATGTGACTGTTGTGTAAAGAATTTTCAGATATTTGAAGGGAACAGTTGACTTTGGCCTATGGTATCCTAAAGATGATGATATTACTTTGAGTTCCTTTACTAATGTTGATTGGGAAGGAGATGTAAATGACAAGAAAAGTACTAGTGGTGGAGCATTTTTCTTGGGTAAGAAGTTGATTTCATGGTTAAGTAAGAAGTTGAATGCCATTTCCTTATCTAGTGCAGAGGCCGAATATATTGTTGTTGCTAACAATTGTACTCAAGTCATGTGGATGAAGTAGATGTTGAAGGATATCAGAGTTGTGTATATTGAGCCTATTGCTATATTCTGTGATAATTCAAGTGCTATTAACATTTCCAAGAATCCGGTGTTACATTCAAAGACAAAGCATATATCTATTAAGTTTCACTTTTTGAGAGAAAAGGTGAGTGAAAAGGAAGTAAGATTGGAGTATGTGCCTACTAAGGAGTAGATTGTAGACATCTTTACCAAGTCGTTGCCTAAGGATACTTTTGAGTATCTCAGAGGGAAGTTAGGGGTGATTACCCCTCCTAATCAGAACTAAGGATGCATTGCATTGCATTAGTCTGTGCATTTCATAGTCATATCTTGATCCGAATTGATGTTGTGGTGGCTGCTACTCAGGGGGAGTAGTCAAATGTTCATATGCTCAAATATGTGGTTCAAAGTTTGTGTGGAGCTTAGAGATCTTTGTCATTGATGTCAAAGGGGGAGAAGATCATGTGAAAAAATTTCTGGGGGAAAAGAAGAACCTTGTGGGAAAGAAGATCATGTGGAAGAGTTGAGGAGAAAATGAGTCAGAACCTAAGGGGGAGTAAGTGTCAAGAGTTAGTTGCGTTGATGGTGTTTTTCACATCATGTGTTGCCATCAATGCCAAAGGGGGAGATTGTTGGATATTGTGGTTGTGTTGCTTATATGTGGTTGTCATTGATGTCAACACTTTATCATTAATTCATTAGAAGTTGTATATGTCGAGGATATTGAGAAAATTGTAATGGAATGAGTTGCAGGTTGTCAATGGTGAAGTGAAGTTTAGTATGTCGATAAGTTATGTACAATGATGATCATAGGTTGTGGACTAAAGGGTTTGTTTCTGAGTGTATCTAGTTTATCCACGTTGAGTTTTAGAGATCCGCATGAAGATTGTTTGAGTTATGAAGATTTACATTCTGATAGTTTTTTTGTTGCTTCAGTTGGTGTTACTGATTGAAGATGATATGATTTCAGTTAGTTCAGTTGTTGTGGATGCTTCTCTGGTGATTCATGGTGTTTTTGGATGTTTCTATATCATACTCTATCTTTGTTGCATGTCTGCATTGATCGTTTTGCTCGTGGTTGGCAATTTTCTCTTGTGTATTCATGTTTTTCTTGTTCTTGGCCGACATGGTGTTTGTAGTGTGTTGTGGATCTTTGAGGAGTAATTAATTGAAGTGTTTTCATGTTGGAGATGTTGATTTGTGTCTTCACTAAGTTGTGGCTGATCTTGGTTGATTCGCATTAATAATTATTAGTTTATTGGGCCGACAGTTTATATTCATTTTATTATTTTGTTGAAGCTGACATGTAGGGATGAAATTTCTTGTTGCAGATATATATAAGCGATTGTTTATTCGAATTGAAGTATGTGAGTGGATGTTGAGTGTGTGTGTATGTGTGAATAAATTCCTAATAATTTGAAGGCAAAGCAGAGTGTGAAGAAAAGTGAAGAAGAGTGAAGAAATGTTCATGTGCTTAACTGGAATTGTGATCAGGCATTAGCAAATGCTATTTTGTCAGCTCAAATCCCTGCAGATGTAATCCAATTATTTCTATAAGAAAATGTGTCTTCCTTTGGGTGGTTAGCCTTGTTGTAATTGAGCAGTGAGCTCTAAGAAGTGTGCTTGAATGCATGTCCATTCCCCATATTTCATTTCTTTATACTTTTAACAGGGTATAATCTTGTGGACTGACCTCCACCGTGGTTTTTCCCCTAACAGGGTTTCCACGTAAAAAATCTTGTTGTTATGTGTGTTTTTGATGTGTTATTAATTTGTGCTTTCATGGTTATTATTCAGATCTGAGAATAAGGTTATTAAATTGAATAAGTTTTAATATCCGGGACAACTGTTTCACCCCCCCCCCTCTCAGTTGCTTGCCATATTGTTGCCAACACATCCTTACAGTACTCTTCAAATACTCTCTATACTTTGCTTGGTAATAATGGCAGATGAATCTTTGATTTGCTAGTGATGAGCATGAATATAATAATCTTCTTGATATTTCTTAATGGCAGTGTTTGAGATGGGCTTGAGACATATTTTTATGATTTGTGAAAGTTATGTTGCCATTGAAAGAAAAATTTGTTTAACAGGTATGTGATCTTAGTTGTTTCCTTACTTTGAGTGATAGTAATGGTAATGGTTGTGCTCTTGATCAAAACAGGTTTTCACAAATCACTATCATGGTCTTAGTTTTTGAGTGATTTCATTTCAAAGACATTCCTTATCTTGGTCTTACATGTTACATTTACATTTGATCAAGTGGACAGGAACTTACTTATTTTCTTGGTATAAACAGTGGTATGCTTCAATGTTACATATGTCAATAGGTATGATTGATACAGGTAGACAACATTCTTCTTCATTGTTGATTGGTACAAGTATGCAGCATTCTTCTTCATTTATATTGTTGGTCTTGATATGGGAATATGAGATAAATTTAGTGATCATTCCACTTAATAAGAGTGATTCATATGAGTGATTTTTGACAGTACAGTGATATTTGGTTGAGGTTTTATAAGATAGTTTGGTATGCATTGCTCATCAGTATGCTTTGGTGATTATCATTTTTTCAAGACTAATGATCACCATTTTCATAATACAAAATGGATCATGCTTTGATTGTAGTGGTAGGAAAGTGGTGATAACCTATGCTATGACAGTGGTAAGTTTCAACACAACAGTAATGTGTTATTTGTTATTGGAGTTTTTTTTTGTTTCTGCAATGGTCTTTCCTGACAGATTCCACAGTGACAGTTGCTTGTTGGATAGAAGTAATGATTCTTGGTAGTGTTGTTTTTTCTTGTAAGTGTCTTAACATAAATCAAGCATTTAGGGACATTTGATGACCGTGTTTCATACTTGGGGGAGACACAGCATGTACAGTGAGGGTTTGACAATTGCACAATATGCATTAAGCACTTGATGATAGTGGAACGGAAATAGAGAACGTATAATGATAGTGAGGTGAGGGTGTCAACATCTCGTTTCTTTATTTCACAATATTTGTTTAGCAGAGTTGTTTGTCCACAATTATCATTGTTGCAATCTTCAAGGCAGTAAAGTGGACTTTAGAATGTGAACTCCAAGATAGTGGTTAAACAATTTTTCACATTCTTGACCAGTAGTTATTATCCTAGATAGTGCCTAAACACAAACTTTGCTTGGTGAAGAAGTGCATATTTAGCATACCACGTAAAGTACAGTTTGCTTGACAGTCCAATTTAGATTGTGTACTCTGACATTAAAAATGTGTTGATCTACAAATCTAAGCTGTCATGATCCGGTTAGTAAGGTATTCTCAAGTGGTCTTCTTGAACTACATATATGTTGGTGGTTTCCTATGCTTCATGTTTTTTTCTCATGGTTCAGGTGGTGTTGTTCTTTCTTGAGATGGTGAATATGTTTGAGCTGGTTACTTTAATCTTTGATAGTGACAGTGCTTTGAAAATGTGAAAATGGTGTTTCTCATGTTGTTGTCTCTTGTATATGTTTTCTCTCATGTTTCTTTATTATATTCTTTGCAAGGTTCATGCTATGCTTTGACAGGTGGTCATGATTGGATAATGACACTCAAAATGCAGACCAAAAAGGATAGTGATATTTGACAATGTTGTTTCTAAGTGTTTGTACTACATTAGTGGTTTGCTTCTTAAGAGGGAGCTTGTTGCTTCTATCTTACAAGTTGTTATTGATGTCAAGCTATAATATTACATAGTGTTGTTGCTTAACTGTTATTGTTTAACTTGTTGTTGATCAAGTTTGTAAGATGGTTGATTGGTAAGCTTATTACAGCAGTGATGTTACAATGGTTTGTCTTTGAAGCACGACAATTTGTGTTCACTCATCATTTGACTAAAATGTTGAGTCCTTTGAGGACAATGGAAGGTTGTAGTAGTTTTGTTTTCAAGGGGAGATTTCCTGCATATTCTTTCCCCTACTTCAAGTTTCCTGCATCTTTTTTGTTGTTATTTGTTTGATGAATCTATGATGCATCACTCAATTCTTCTCCTTCATTGTGTGGTTGCTACTATTTTTCTTGCACCATAAGCAACTAATTTTGATGAAATTTGGCGATCTATCATAAATTTTGTTTTGACATCTAGTGCTCTTGATGTTGCATTACTTGGCATGACAATATTTGGTTTATTGGCTTCTTTATTCTGATCTGACAATCTTGCTCTTCACTGTGACAGCAGTGTGGTCAATTGAGTTCTTAATATTTGGTCTATTCACAGGTTGTGCTACTCATATTTATTGTTTCTACCCCTTTGACCTTTGGCATTGTTTTCAAAAGGGGGAGAAGTCATTCACAGGTTTAGAATCCTTTTCAAAAATTTCATTTAGATTCTTCAGATTCTCTTGGTATTGGTTGATTGGTGGTATTGGTTGATAAGCAGCAGTGCATAATTTGTTTTTTGGTTGTTTGTACATATTTGGTTCAGGTTCCTTGAGTTCATGATATTTATTCTTCTGAGGTGCATTGCATCCAATGTTGCAAAGCTTGATGATAACTTTCAACTACTCTATGTGGTTGGTTGATCTGAACAATTTGTATTACTTTCAGCTTTTCTTGGTGATTGATATGGCTGAGTTGTTGATGTTTCTACAGGTGATATTCATTCAGATCTTTGGCAAGTTTGACATCAATTCAAAAGGTGGAGTTTGTTGACCCCTTTGACATTGGGAGATTGGCATTGATGTCAACATGGGCATAATGTTATTACACCGGTCTTTGAATAGGGATTGACATCATATGTTTATAAGGTGATAACAAAGTTATATTTATTTATTTATTCATCATTCTTATTATCTTCAAAGGTAATGTGTTTGCCTTGATTATCATTGGCATATGGAATTGGATGTGTTGTTTTGGTTTTACATGGTCGGCACCTTTGTATTGAGTGGACATCATACTCCTAATGAGTATCGAGCATATGAGGCTTCATGATAAGACATGTTTGTTTTACAAGGTGGATATGTAAATGATCAACAAGGCATTATGTTATTTATCACTTTATAGTAATTATTCACCTTGGCATTTATATTGGCAAAGGTTATGAAAAATAAATTGGAAATAAAGGTGTCGAAATGACTTGCAAACTGGACTTTTAAGGTTTTTATTATTGGAACATGTTTCATATTGTTGAAAGGAAATTTCTCGGGCTCAAGGGAATGTTTGGCATAATGATTGCATTTCTTCATGTGGCTCGAGCAGTTTATAGTTTCACCAAGCAATGATAGTTTCAAGGGATCTTTGAAGACAAAGAGCTCTCTCGAGCTAGGGCACGGGCAAGCTAGGATTATGGCAGTGGTGTTGACAATTTTGTGAAGGTTGTAAAAGACATGTTTCTCTGTCTCTATCAGCAGGAATGTAACCTATAGGTGTCATCGGTCTTTGTCCTCCAATCTTAAGAGGCTTTTGTGTTTAAATCTTGGTGTTTTAGTCTGGTCAGGTTTTGCAAAATGCAATTTGTTTGTTATGGGTTAAGTCTACTTTTATCACAAATCTCTCTTTTCTAAGGGTGTTTGAGAAAAAAAATTTGCAGATCGTGGTTTGTTCGTTAAAGGGTCTTTGACACTCAGGTTTAACTGTGTATTAAGAAAAGACTATTTGCATCTGGTTTAAAGTTTTAGTTACCTTAACCTAAATATGGGTAGTTTTTTGTATACCCCTATTCTATGATAATGTTATCATGTACAAGCGTCTTTTAGCCCTAGTACGAGTATGGGTTTCAGTTGGTTTAACATATATGCAGTTGATCGTGATCACATTCTTTATTCAGTTTGGCATGCCACAGAATGATTGCTATTGTTTATTAAAAAGCAACATGTTTATTATTTTGTTACTTGTTAAACGTAGATTAAGAGGCAGTTTAAAAGATGTTAAAAGACACTACACTGACTCGACAGGTGTAGGTAGTTATGAGGTCAATTTCTAAGGCTGCTTTGATGATTGTAATGAATGACAATTGGCAACAACTTGAACACCATGGAATGTTTATATAAATAGTGATTTATCACTGTTTGGAGTTTGGTGCTTTTAACAGAGTTATCATGTTGAATGTGTAAACAAAATTCTATGATTGAAGTTTTGCAAACATGTTGCAAAACAGATTGTATAACTGATATATTTAATATTTTAGAGATTCGAGTGAATGAATCTTTAAGATATTAAAAGTGTTAGATTGAAAAATGAAATATGATTTGAAGAGAAACAGAGTGATCCTCTGTAGTTAATGATTTTATTGAGAAATGTATAGTAAAGTGTAGCCAGTGAGGCATTGAAAAGCCTATCAGTGAGATAGCATTGTCAGTGAGACATATTGCCAGTGAGGCATTGTTTTATTACCAGTGAGGCATTCTTGTAATCAGTGAGGTTCTTTGGTCAGTGAGGCCACTTTTTCCACTGAGGCATTATAAACAAAAAGTTTTTAGATTAAGCCAGTGAGGCATCATTTCTGGAGTGGTTTTTATCCCTAGAGGGTTTTCCACTCGTCAAATCTTTGTCTCATGGTCTCATTTTTTTGATGTGATAATGTTTCATGATTGTGATGATCTTTGATTTGCTTTAATATTTCTTATTTCAGTTCTTTAATGATTGCATTCAATTCATGAATTTATTTATCATTGAAATAGTAAGAGCATAAATTATCTGATTATTTTTAAAGGAAAAAGTTAAAATTTGTCTAAGACATTGATTTAGCCCCCCTCTCAGTGTCTTATTCACTTCAATATATTTAAGCCTTGAAAAGATCCATTTAAAGGATTCCAATTGAAGAGGGTTTTATCAAACCCCCTTGGATAGAACCCCGCTAGTTTTAAACCATACCTATAATAGAGTATCCTTTACACCTATCAAAATACTAATAAAACACCACTTTTGATTTACTTTTTGGGGGATCAAATGAATTCATTTAAAATTTATTTTTTGTAAGTATGTATTCCTTATTATAAGCTTCCCAAAAAGTATAATTTTAAATATATTTAATTTGAATATTATATTTATTTTTTATTTCATGTGAATGTAGGTTTTTCATCAAAAATCAAGCTCTATGTTCTACACTTGGAAAAATAGTAGATTACCAAAAAAAATTCTAAAAAATATCTATGCACTTGATATTGATTTCCTTGATCCAACAAAAAAAAGAATTCCGATACATACAAAAAAAGTTATGTGTTAGCAAATAAATCTGTCTAAATTTAACTAGTTTGACTTCAAAACTTAATTAAAAATATTCAATAAAACATTATGAAACCAATTACATGCAATAGATATCGTAGTTATAAATTTAAATTCAAAAAAAATAGAATTTTATCCTTCATAGAAAAAAAGTTGTGTTAGCAAGTACATATCACTCTCTGAAAATAGTGTTTATTGTTAAAATCTAGTTTTCGAAAGAGATGGAAAAAAAATGCAATTTGATTCCAATTTTTTTTTTAAATATATTTAGAATCTACAGACAAAATGTCACAAATCACTAGTTTGCATAATCTTCAAATTTCTCATGGTTTAGCAGCTATAGGTGTCCAAAAGTGAAGATTTAGTTTAAAAAAATCAATTCAATGTCAAGTTTGGCTAAAAAGTGTAAACCACTATTGTGGGATCACCTAGCCTAGATTTATGTCATGCCCAAAAATTTTGCTAGCAAACCCAACAATTTTTTTTTCTTTATTATCGCTTTCCTTTTTAATACATTAATTAAGATATGCATATCACTAAGTACTTTGAGGGGGGAAATATATCTATGGTACACAATTGAATACTAAGTTTTTTTGCAATGATCCCACCGCTTAACCATAACGTACTACCATGAATACTAATATTTCTCTTCAATAATGTTGGTACTAATTTTAGGACTATTAGTAAGAATTTTTTTATCATAACTACATAACAACCAACTTCCAAAAATTACACACGATTAAAAAATATTACTATATTCATGCTTAATCATCCTACTTATGATTATTATATATCAAACTCATTCAAATCACTAATACCCAGATTATTATTAGCATTGGTGTCTCTCCCATAATCGTTACTACAAATGAAGGTTATTATCATTAATGGTAATGTTAATGATAATATTGCTTTTAGTATAGTTATTAATATTAAGTTTTACCCATCAATCTTTTTAGCAACCTTCACCTCCTCCGTAGAGCATGACTGTGTGTTGGGCAGGGGGTGGCTATGGGATATTCATTCGCTGTCCATCAAGCCTTGGTCTTGTTCATTCAATCCCCTTATGGAACCGTTGAATACCAGACCAGTTTGGGTCCGACTGTCGAATCTCCCTCTTCAGTTTTGGGAGGATTCTTGTTATGAGGCTATTGGCAATACCATTGGTCATTTTCTGATGGTGGACTCTACAACTCAGGAGATGGGACATACTATGGTAGCTCGTTTATTAGTTGATTTGGACATCTCCAAACCTCTCCATGGTGATGTAGTCTTATTGGTGGAGGACAGACCATGGAAGCAACTCTTGGACTATGAGGGTCTCCCCTTTCGGTGTAGGAGATGCTTCTATGTGGTTCATTTGGCCTCTAACTGCCCACAATCCCGCCGCAAAGGTGCTACTACTTGGTGGAAGGATGCTCTCCTGGATCACCTCACGGTGGGTTCTCCTCCTTTGGATGTTTCTTCTGCAGAGGTTGACCCTATTGCTTCTCCTTAGGAACCTTTGTCTGCTCCTCCTCTGGCTAACCTTCCCGTGGAGCCTCTGTTGGCTCAATCTGCTGACGTTGTTTTGTCTGAGCCTGTGCGAACTTCGTTGCTTACTTCTGATGGTCTTTCTCTTGATCTTGTTTCCTCCACTGCACTGTTGTTGTCACCCCTACAATGTGGTGACTCCTTGCCCTTGGTGGCTTCGATTGATCTGCTTCTCTCGCCTCGCTCAGTGGACTTGGATTCTGAGTCTTCCTAGTCTTTTGTGCTAAGAAAAAAGAATGTACTCCCTCAATCTGTCGCATCTTCGCGGCCTAGGGTTAAGGGAGTCAGATTTGTCCCCTTGGATTCTAGGATTGTCTAGTCCTTGTCTGTGCTTCGACAGCTGTCTATCAGCTGTTTCTATGAGGTATGTCCTCTTTTCCTAGTTCATTGCTAGTTTGAACTAGTTTCTTTTTTTGGCCCTAAGGGCTTTCTGTGTAAAGGGTACAACACCCTGTAAATGTTGCTTATCTTATCAAAAACATATATATTTGTTTTTTTTTTTTTTTACTAATGTAACTATGAAATGTTAATGTTGTCCCTTAACTCTTGTAACCATATTATCTTTGTTTATTTTATTATTTATAATTTGATATTATTACTAACTTCATAATATTTATAAATCTACCTACTTTGGATTTCTTTTTGTTTTAACTATTTAATATTATTATTGCTTACTAAGATTAATATCAATACGATAGCACCCTCATGTTGACATTATTATTAAGTATTCATACTCACTAATACAACATTGATATTAATTACAATGTTAACCATTCCCTTAGTGCTAATAGCCTTGGGATTGTTATTAATATTATCTTGCAATGTTAATAATATTCTGGAGGAATTGGTTCATTTTAATATTAATGTTGTTAATAAAAAACTCTTGAGGTATAATGGAGATACATATCAAATGTAATTTCCCCTTCCTAGAGACATTGTTTCCTTAAAATTCCATCCAGGGATATAACTATCACCACCAAAAGTAATTATATTTATATGCATAATTTTATAAAGGAGTAATCTGCCATGATTAGAGGGTGTGGAAGTTTTAGATTAACTTCACAGAATAGTAAAGGAGAGGTAGAATGTTAGGCACCGTTAAATTCGATAAGACTTTTATTCGTCATGATGTTTGTTTTTGTTGTAGAATTTAAGTCTCACCTATAGTGCATTGAAAAGCAACAAAGGTGAAAGCAACGAACTTACTCTTGCAAATCGACTCTATGCTATTCGTGAGCCTAGGCTACGCATTAAGCACTAGCTAACTCGCCTTCAACCCAGAATAGATGTTGTACTCCATGTTTGACAGGATAAAAATGATGTATTGAGCACAAGGCAGCCCAACGGAGTATTTATTGTGATAAATTTTATGTTATGCATTTGATCGTTGATGGTGCAAGAGCACCTTTGATAATTTTTTGTCAAGCAAAGTTGATAAAGGAGTTGACTTTAGGATTTTTGGGAAAATGCATTAAATAAGGTCTTTAAGACCATTTAATGTTGTAAAGAGTCATTTTAGGTGGTTCTTGGGTGTTTAGAAGGTCAATAGTGTTGAAATTGCAAAATATTGAAAAGTTGCTAATTTTGTGCAAAAATGCAAAATTGAAAAGTTGTAAAATTTGAATTCTTAGAGAAGTCCAACGGTCACAAAACTTGAAAAGGTAGTTGTGGTGGGTTAGTTGGTTATTTTAGAGGGAAAAAGTATATATGTGATGAAAGGCATCGATGTAAGTCTGATTTTGAAGTTTTGAAGCAAGATAAATAAAGAAACCCCTATTTTATTGTAGATTTTCTATAATTTCATGCTATCTCAGACCTGTATGGCCCCGTACAGTATGTAATTGTTTAGAAACTCATTTGAATTCATTTTTGGCTTGAATCAAATTTGTTTTGCAGGAGGTTTGAGGGTCTATCATTCAATTTGGTGGTAGATTGAGTTGATTTTCTAAAAATGCATGTGTAGAACAATTTTAAGGGTTTTGCTGAGTTAAAATTCAAAATGGACCCATTCCACCTTCTGTGAAGATTGTGCCTTGGTGGAATGGATAGAAATAGGTAGGAATATTTTTTTAAATGTTGTGAGAGTGTAGGGGAGATTGAGAGTTGTGTTGGGCATGAAGCCCTGGAGTGAAAATTTGAGTTTTCCAAGAGGAATAGTGAGGTTTTGACATGGTAAAGTGTGAATTATGTTTGGGAAGCATTGTTTGATGATGGATTGAGTATGTACAGGCCTAATAGGACCTGATTGAAGTGGTTGGAGAGTTTTATGAGGATTGGAAGTGATACTTTCATTAAAACCCTAGGTTTTGTGCTAAAAAGGAGGGTTATTGTTTTAAGCATCTTTGAAGAAGTTAATTTGTAAAAAAATCATGAAATCCTAAGTTTAGTGGCCTATAGATTGCTTCCCTAAAGATTTTGGTGGTTTTGGAAAAGTTTTGAGGCAAGGTTCTTTGGAAAATAGGCCTAATTTGAGGTCTAGTTGGCGTTAGAAACTTGTTTTGAAGAAAATGTTGAAAAGAAACCTATTGTGGTTTGTTGATATGTTTTTGTACACCCAAATAGGTCCCTAAAATAGTGTAGGTCCTGGTCTAAGAGGATCTCTTCAAGAAGTTGTACCCGATTTACTCAAAGTGCAATGTTACAAGGAATTGTGAGAGTTTGATGTGATAGTGAGAATTTGAGAACTTGGTGACTTGAGAAGTTGCGATATTGTTTGGAAGTGTGATGTGTGGTTGTAGGACCTCCCTTGGTTGCTATCAGCTAAGGAAATCAATTCCTTGACAAGGACAAATACAAGGGTAGTTGTTGGAGGGGGGAATGGACATGATCGAGGTGTCACTGTGCTTTTAATGCATATTTGGGGTGAACCAAAACAACTCTCTCGAATCTAGATGACCGGAATCATGTTAAAAAGTAACTTACATATAGGTAAGGTAGGTTAGGACTTGCACACAAAACTAGAGAGGCTAACAAACCTTATTGAATAGTTTCCTCTCTTTTTTTGATTGATTAATGGGAACAGAATGGACTAGAGTTGCTAGGACCAATGAAAATTTATTAGGCTTTTGAATGCCCTCTATCCGCCAGGGGTAATTCATCCTGCAACAACATTTACTTCCGCCAACTGGTCGTTACAACCAGATAGCAATAAATCTATAGTTATTAATTAAACACTCCCCGCCAACTATCATTTTTATCCTTAAAGGTTGCGATGTTGCACTCCTATGAAACTAGGATTTCTTTTCCATTGTTTTTTTCTTCACACATGATTCAATGCACATTGGTTGCGAGCCTCCCGGTCTTGTTTAATAGTGAGCAACAAGACACATAATAAGGAACAACAGTTTGGGCATACATATACCCTATTGAATTCCACACATTTGTATCCATGACGGTTGTGGTGATCGAAAGAGGCTCCTGCAATTACAATTAAGTGAAGGACATTGATTATAACATGCTTTGAAGGATGCCTCGACCCTACTCAAATACTAAGATGAGCACAAGAAAGGAGGATGTTGGAATAGGTTGGAGGGGTGGAGAGGTAGCGACTTTCCCACAAAGTCGTGTTCTCTTGCCCCTCTCTTATACCATACTTCATGTTTATTTTTATTGTTTATCTCTGTTGACTGTAAAACTCCCATGTTTCAGTATAGTTATCTTTCAATTCCTATGGTTTATAAAATTACTATCACATACTATGGCTATATCAGTTACGCATAAAACAATATACTTGAATTTAAATCTAGATATATATGCATTTGTATCTGTATTTAAGATTATACATTCTAAGAAGAATCCAAATGGCATGCATCCACTTTTATAAACAATATATATGTGCATTTCAGATATATGTAATATGTGAGTGTATTTATATTAATAGCATATATATGTAAATATTTTAATCCATATTAGACCATAACTTATCTTGAATATAAAATGTGTTTGTTAAGTTTTCTTTCATGGACAACAGGTTTTAATCCCACTAATATTTGGTTGCATGTGCTTTAATAATTTGTTCACATACAATCCAAGGATTCATTTGAAACCAACCTTATCTGATTTTCATCATTCAAATGGTAGGTTTCCATGATGATTCAATTGTATAAAGATTTTAAATAAACTTTAATGAACTTAGATAACCTATCCTTTGATGGGATGCATTTAGAGCAATCTACATGATTTTTACTTCCCACACAATTTTATCACACTTTACCCAAACTCTTTCTCTACCAACTTGAATGCATAAAAACATAATTCTTCCTTCAAGTCTTAAATTGAACATCTCTTTGAATGCAAGTATATAAGGCAATTCTTTTTGCCATTCCACAAGATATTAAACTTTCATTATTCTACTAAAACTTAGAAACAAACGAACAAGCCAAATAAACTAAGACCTCTCTTTTCATTCTTTCATTTTACAAGAAAATACTAACCCTCACACAATAAGTATGTCATGTCCCCGAAATCATAAATACACATTCCATTGTGATTATCAAAATAATTATGATTATTTTATATACTCTATAAATATATATAAATATTAACAATTTAAATATTATATTATAATGGATATTAAGATATATGATAATTACATATTATCGATATAGTACTTTTATAATTACAATTATCATTAGATAATATTGTAATTATAAATATATATAAATATTAACAATTTAAATATTATATTATAATGGATATTAAGATATATGAAATAAAATGAAACACAAAATGATATTATAATTATCAGATATAAAATGACAATCATCATGATAATAATGGATAAAAAGAAACAAAGTCTTGCAATTTAAAAGAATCGTAATCTCATGGCACAAGAAATTCTTATGAGTAGAAATAATAAATAGTAGCTGAAAGGTTTTGAATCACCACTGCTTCAGTCCAAAATGGAAGGAGTCGATACAATACTTCAAACATCGAAAGTAATATCAAGGATGGATTAAACACATTACGTGATGAAGACTCTTATTCAGGGACTTGTGGAATATAATAGAAATTAAACTCTGTCAGCATTATATTTCATTAACCATCAAATCCAAGAGAGAACTGATGGGTGGTAGCGAAACAGAATAAAAACTTTAGTAGCATAACATTGCAAGTGTAATAGGAGTCACAAGATAACATTCTCTGAATTACCAGTCCACACATATCATTATTATCTCTAATATCAGAAACTGCTATTCAAGACACTAAATATTGTAAGCATCGAGCCTTGTGTTTCAAGTTGAAAATTCTTAGTTGATGATCGTATTTAGTACATGATGGAAGATTAAATTCTTCGAATTTCTAAATAAGGCATTACATAAGGATAATCAAATGCCTTTACAAGCAAGAGTATAACTAAAGAACAACAATTAGTTTTACAAACATCACTAGTATGGGATGACTAACTAAGGGACATGCCTTTTTCGATGAACATACTTCTCTTCTTCTCCTTCATAATCACATTTTATAAATTCCTATCTACAATTGTTGAACAACCTTTAAAAAAATATTTAAAAAAGAAACTACGAGCCATCATCTTATGAAGAGATGTGCCCCTTGAAGAAAGAGTGACTCACACAGAGACATGCATCTTGGTGAATCGGAGTTATTAAAGGGGGAAGATCGTCCCAACAATAGGGGATGAAGTTGGAAGATTGGATACACTTATGTCTACAGATTGTGGCACTCCAAGAGAGCCAATTGGTGGACTGCAGTAATAGATAGGTGATGGAACCTTGATGGAGGAATAAAGGAGAATAGAAAATAAGAGTGATGGGAGGAAAATATGCCATTATTTTACCTATTATTTGCTCTAACCTTTGTCATCTTTCCTAGTATTTCCTGCTGTTCCTGTCACTTTTCGTAAATGAACTGAAAATATTTTAAAGAATACAAGGAAAGATAAAAATACGTGAATATATCAAATCCCTTGGTTGTTTATTAATCATTTTCATGATTTTGATAATAGGGAATGCTTGAACGGGTGACACATGGGCATGAAGGCATCGGTGGATGGAAGACTAGGCCGGTTGGAGTCATTTTGTCACTTTAGCCATATTTGTGCCAAGATTAACAAATCTATTTTGAGTTGTTATGTTGTTTTAAGATATTGTCAAAAGACTTTAAGATATTTTTTATTATCTTTTGATGGTTGTTGGTTGTTATATATATATATATATATATATATATATATATATATATATACGTGTGTATGTCGAAGACTCATATAGATAGACATAATAGAAATCATATAATAGCGTTAAAATTGCATTCTTAATCTATTGTTGCAATTCAAATGAATGATACTTAGTGTGGAATAATTTTGTGTTTGTGAGCTTCATCACTCAATAGCCGACGAAGGTAGGGCCCACTTCCTCGGTTGTTGGTGATCTTTCCATTAGATATCCGAGTGTGGTAATGTATGTGTGATTTCATAATTATTTGATTGGTTTCATATTGATTATTGTATTAAGAATCCGATTCTTATCAGCATAGTTAATCTTTATGAATGTGTTTAATCTCTATTGGTTTTTTCAACACTTATCAGTGTGTATAATCTACCTATCAAATATTATTAGTATTGTTAAGAATAGCTAGAAGCCAATTAGTAAGATCACTATGATTTGAGGAGTTGAATAGTTAATTAATGTTGAGAGCATATCTACCATTCAGTAGCATAACTTTGATTATGTTTATTTTATTTCAAGAAAGATTTTCATTTTGTTGTATAGAGATTTTTTATTCGATTTTGTTGTGTACCTATAATTTGTTTTATGTTGCAAAGTCATTTCTTCACAGGTTCCTGTCACACGTGCCAGGAAGTCCGCAAACCATAATTTTGTTCAAATACAAATTACATATTTAGTTTGCATCCATCAACCCTTAGTTTATTGATTGCAGCCCTTCGACATACTACCACAACACGGGTCAAAAGCCTATGTTCCAGGATTGACACTTTAAGATGAACTGAGGAAGCCATTTCTAAGAATTGATTCAGATCCATTACAAGAATAATTTGAAACCACAGTTTTGTCCAATCATTTTGGCGTTGTTGTTGGGGAATGGTGTTAAAGACCTGTATTTCTAGTAAACTAAGCTAGGAGCATTGCGCTAAGGAGAAATTCCACGTGACAGTCGACCTCATTTGGGTAACTACCCTTAATTTTCTTTGTCATAAGTCATTTAAGTGCATGAATCGTAGTAGGGATTGTAAAGGGAGATTTGTTAAAAATGACAAAGGGAGTATTAAACAATCAAAAAAATCAAAAAATAATTCAAAATCATTAGTTGAGGGAGGCAGCTCACAACAAGGGAAATTGAAAACTAAATTACAGCCCTTAGAGTTACCCGAACCCCATCTTGAGAAGTGTGTTATAGAGTCTACTATCGTTGAGACACTTGCAGATACCCATCCAAGTTCTTCTGAAATATTGTGAAAAAAGGTTGAAAAGTTCTTTCGGGAAACTTACGGGCCAAAATCTGGTCCATTCTCAGAAGAATCCCAAGAGCCATTTAGAACCTACTTTACCCCTTGGGCATTAGACGTCATCTATCCCAACAACAATGATAATAGGGCGTTGGCCAACAATAATCCAGTTACTTTTGAGTTTCTTATCACATATCCCAAGCAAGATGCTCCTATGAAGAATATTCCTCATTCAGTTTTACCTATTTTTCGTGGCCTTTTTGTTTGGGACCCTGACATGTTTTTGTTTGAATTTGATGTGTTGTGCAATAGTTATGATTATCAAAGTGACGCACAGAAACTCAAACTGTTCCCCGCCACATTGAAAGATGCAGCCCTACGTTGGTTTATGAACCTCAAGAACATTAGGACATGGGATGTCATGAGGGATTTATTCTTGAACAAGTACCAAGAATACTATAAAACCAAGGAAGTTTGGGATGAACTCTTCCATATGACACAGAAGGAAGATGAGTCTGTGGAAGACTATCGTGAACACTTCATGTTCAGTCTTCAACTATCTCATCAACAAGGGCTAAATGATGATACCATTAAAATGTTGTTTCTTAGAGGCATAAGAGACAATGTCATGGAAGCATTAAATTTAATAGGTAAAGGGAATATTTCTAAAATGGAACTTGATGATATCTATGATATTTGTAGGAACTATTCTAGGTCTCAGCATTTGGGGAGGAACTATCCAGGTAGGTTGTATTATGCGGGAGCTTCAACAGGTATCACCAAGCATGAGATAGGTAATTTACTTAAAAACCTTAAGACTGATTTTTTAAGTCATATGGGTAAACAGATAGACACTTTATATACACAAAGAAAGCAGGAGGAGGCTGAAAAATCCTTAGCTATCTTTTGCCATGTTTGTTGAAAGAAGCACAGTGGTGAGGAGTGTCCATATAATAGAACAAAGATCTTCTTTAGAGGAAGCCAATAGTGACACTACTCTAAAACCTCTTCCTGTAGGGATGACTAAGGTAGAATACATAGATGAACCTGTTTAATTCATGGCCCAAAGAAGATAGTGGCAACCAAGAGCAATGCCCCCATCGGATTACCAAGTTTCATCCCAAAATCATTTTCAACAGAATTCCTTCACAAACTAGTCTGGATGGTATGGAAATGGGAAGCACCCTCCATACTACCTTCACTGGTCACAACAATACCCACCTACTCCACAATCATGGCAAGCATGGTGAGCACCACCACCACCCTATCCACAATATCAGTCATTTTCGTCGTATCCACCACCTCCAACAATAAACCCATATCAACAATCCTATCAAATCTTACCACCTATCCTGATATCTAATCAACCTTCTAGTTTGACCCAACCACCAAAAGCTACACCAATGCCCACACAACTAACACCCAATCCAAACAATAAGGTGACTCAACCAGTATATAATAATGAAGTGACATGATTCTCGACTTATCTTGTCAATGCACTAGAGATTGATGGTGTAAACCTGAGGTCAAGAAAGAGCCTTCAAGGACCGACCATTATTGAGGTTGAAGACCATCCAGTTGAGCCTGAAGAAGAGCAACCAAATCCTCCATTTCTAGATAGGTAGCAAGAGCCGCCAAAGCAATAGGAAACATTTCAATCTAATTTTGATTTAATGGATGAGTTATGCAATGTCAACATTAAGATTCCTTTGTTGCAGGCTATTCGAGATATTCCTGTGTACACTAAGGTGGTTAAAGAACTTTGTGGGAGGAAGCAACAGAAGAAGCAGGACCCCAAGATAGCCCAATTCATTGGACAACTTGTAGACTTGATGCTGGGAAAGATTTCAATCCCTAAGTATGCAGATCTCGGTAGTCCAATGATTAAGGTACATATTCATGACATAACCATTCTAAATACACTTGTGGATCTAGGAGCAACTATAAATGTAATGACTAACGAGACTAAGGAGAGGTTTTCCCTTCAAGGACTAAGATCTACTCCAACGGTCTTGCAAATGGTTGATTGTTCCCTCGTAAAACCAGAAGGTATGATCGAAGACATCATTATTTCTATCGATTCTTGGGAGTATCCAACAGATTTTATGATTTTGCAACCAAAGAGTAAGTTGGGGGGATATCCCCTAATTTTAGGAAGACCTTGGTTAGATGTTGGTAATGCCTTCATTGATTGCAGGTCCAGAAATATGGTGATCTCGAATGGGGAGCAAACAAAGTAGTTGACATTGTACCCTCTAGCGCAGCCATTATCGGAAACAGAGGATCCTTTGTGGATCGATAGTGACGTAGAAGAGCCTCTGCCTATTTTAACAATAGATCAAAGTAGGGGATTTGAAGATGTTTTAGAAGACACTATTATTAATCATTTATTACAAAAGCGTTATTTAATTGATAGTGATCTTGATCCAATGGTTTTTCCTATGGACATGGGTGATAACTACCCATTTAGAAATTTTCCATTAGTGGGTAGTTCACAATCTGTTCAGCACTTTATCACTTTGCACCAATTATTACCACATGATTGTATATACCGTCCATTTTTTATGTCTAGGGATTGTTAGATTTGGTTGTGAAACCACCCAAGATCAAAGTGACTGAAGGAAAGCAAGACAAGAACCTAGAGATGAACAAAACTCAGCATTCTCCTAGCACTAAACTAGACTCACAATTTGAGCTAGTGTTCTCATTAGCATAGGGAGAGGTGAGGGCTTGTTTATATAGAAAAATAGAGGCAAATAAAACCAAGAGGAATAATAACTCCCCTTTACCCATAATAGGTGGGAGGTTTTACCTACTTGGTAAATGCCAAATACATGGTTATGCCAACTCAGGTAAAGATAGAAAATGGTTATGGGGAGGTGGAAAATAAGTCCAAAAGAGGGTGTGACATTCAACTACCCAAATGTGGGTGTGAATGACACATGTGATTGTAGGATGATGACACATGTCCTCCTCCTAACCATTATAATATAACCTAAGCAAGCTTAATAATGTGTAGGAAAAATAATTATTCCCTAACATAAGAGAAAATAAAAAAAACCTACACTAACACCCCCTCTTAAGCGTAGCTTAGGTGGGTGAGGAGACAAAAAGATGCAAATATGGGTCCCGACTACTAGGCCATGTTAGGTACCCATGTACAAAATACTCTCTCACAAATGGAGTAAAGGAGAAAACCCAGTGGGACAAAACTCCTCCCAAAAGAGAGAAAGGAAAACAAGTTTCCCAACACAAGAAGAATCCCATGCAAGGAAGAAGTCCCCTCCAAAATAGAAAGGATAGGAAAGAACATGTAGCCTTCCCCAAAGTATTCAACTGTGTCAATGGCTAAAGCTTGAAACTGAATGTAGAACATGGTCCACGATCCTCGAACAATGTTCCTCCCCTTAGGAAGAAACAAAACCAAAGGTGTATGAAGAATGTCTTCCCATTCCTGAAATGAATATGAAAGAAGAAAGCTCAAAAAGTATGAAGTCTCTGAAAACTGCTCATCTATCTCCATGTCGATGCCAAAAGTTGCCACCATCAAATCAGGCGTTCTAGGCCACACTAATGAAGATGACAATCCAAAACCTAGTATAGATGTGTGTAGAACAAAATCCAAAGACTCAACTACCTCCTATGAAGACAAAGTTGCCTCCTCCAAATGTTGCTCAAAAGTATCCACACTCATGTCAAACTGTGATGAATGATCATGTGGAGGATGAACAAGAGGATCTAAAGGTTCCTCCATAACAACTGAAGAAGAATCAACTTCATCAAAGAGAAGATGGATGTCATGAATAGTGTCTCCCAAGTCTGAAATATGAGACTCTATGAACAAACCTGCAATGTTTGTCAAGTAGTCATCCCAAGAAACTATATCTGGAAGATGATGTCGATCCTGTTGCACTAAATCACAAGTAGCCATGAATGTAACACAAGTATCCTCAAAAGAAACAGTAGATAGAGGAGAAGGAATGTGAGGCTCAATAATTGGATCTGATGTGAGAATACCAAGATTCAAATAGCCAAAATTCTCCTCAAAATTAAATGTCACACAAGCAGTGTGATCAACAACCAAAGGATCAGAACCATCATCAAGTGCAAAGTTTGAAAAGGTATACAACCGAGATTCATGATCAACTATCCCAGTAGCAATTATTTCTTTGCTCTCCAAGTCTCTGATGATAATTGAATCAGGCGTGAATTCCATAGTCTTCCCTGCTCCACCATGAGTGATCTAATAGATGGAAAGAAGATTATTTCTCAAGTGAGGTACACACAAAACATCATTGAAGGTTCCATCCCCAATATCAACAAAACCCTTCCCAATTACACTCATGTAAGTGTTGTTTCCCATCAAAATAGGTGGCATAACACAAGGCTCAAAAGAAGAGAACACGAACTGTGAAGAAGCCATATGATGAGAAGCTCCATAATCTAGGAGCCATTCCCTGATTCACGACTTGTAGAAGCACAAAGAGCTTTACCTTTATTTTTCTTAGACTCAAAAGCAAATCCTGCATGACCTTTATCCTTACTAGATCCCGACTATTTGGAATGTGAAGAAGAAGAAGTAGACTCAAACATTCTAGATGGTAGATCAATTTTCTTCTTAAGAAGATGTTTCAATTCATCAATATCCTTCTTATAACAAGAATGTTCTTCATGTCTAGTCCTCTTGCAATATGAACAATTAGACTTATCCTTCTTAGATGATTCCTCCCTGGAAGAGGATTTTAGTTGTGCTTGATCTGTTTGTGGATTTTTCTTAGATTTCTTTAGTTTCTTGTTAGATTGTCCTGACTCTTTATGTCCCTTAGGCTGACTAGCCAACAAGGCCTAAGTCTATGATGGCTTTATGAGACCCATAGAAAGAAGCTTCTATTGTCCATGCATTAAAATCTTAGAAAAAGATGCAAATGAAGGCATAGAATATGCAGATCCCATAGTCAATCTATGAGTATGAAAGCTAGAAACAAAAGCTACAAATTCAGGACCAAGTTTATTCAATGTATTATAGATTAACTGAATGTCTTTTTTATCAATACCACAAGCTTTACATTGTGCTCTCAGATCATTGACCTTAGTAATATAATCTTGGATGTTGCCAAAATTCTTTGGATCAAAGCTCATCAATTCATTTTCAATCTGATAACCTTTGACTTCATCTGTTGTACCATACAAAGATTTTAACTTTTCCCAAGCATCATGTGAATTTGTACAAGATTCAATTTGAAACATAAGATCAACGGAACAAAACTACGAAGACATTTTAAGAGCTTTTGTATGTTCAAGCATCCATTTTATCTTTTCCTTATCATCTTTAGGTTTAGCTACCTTGTTTTCAACATATGGAGTATACCCAAGTTGCATTAAGGCATTCCATGTATGTTGATGCCATGTTGCATAATTATAAGTTGTTAGCAAGGGAACCTTAGAATGATCCATGTGTGAAGGAAAAGAAGAGCACAAGTGAACAGATCAAAAACACACACACAAAAAGAGAGACCCCACCTTTTTCACTCAATCAAGAATCCCCCCAACAAAAAATGATTTGGCACTTTATAAATCAGTGTGTTTACAATGTTAGAGTTGTTTTCCAGAGTTTTACAAATGTCTAAAATAGACCCAAATACTAAAAGTACAATCAAATATCAGAATGAGAACCTCAAAATAGTACCAATGTGTAGTGCTCAAAAAAATATTCACTTTCAAAAAAAGAATCACCTCGATCTGAGGTCATATGTGAAAGTTGCATCCATTTGAAGCTCAAAAAAATGAAGACTCTCCTTCAAATCAAATGAGAAAACTGAATTTCTGGAAAACTGGAATCACTTGAACAAAAATCAACCACACCACTATAAAGAGCATGAAATTTTACCCCAAATAAAAAAAAATTGCGCTAAAAAACACCTTTGTATGACCAAGAACGAGCCCTCTGAAGTTTAGGTACAAAATTAAAAACTTTAATGCTGAAGGGGTCCAAATTTGAAAATATCCACCTCCGCCAAATTTAGCAAAACTCTACTAAATTTGGAGGCACTTCCAAAAGTAGTTGAACTTCTAGTTAAATATGGAACTCCACCAGATGTAAAGGATATGTCAGATACCTGGAGTTTGGTGCCATTGCCTAAAGGCAGAAAAGTTGTAGGCTGCAAATGGGTATTTAAAAAGAAGATTGGTCTAGACGGCAGTGTGGAAAAATATAAGGCGAGGTTGGTTGCGAAGGGTTATTCCCAGGTAGAGGGAATTGATTATGGGGAGATTTTTTCTCCTGTAGCTAAGTTGGCGTCCATTAGATTTCTTTTTTCACTTGCAGCAGCGTATGACTTAGAGATCGAGCAGATGGATGTGAAGACAACATTTCTTCATGGTGATCTTGAAGAAGAAATATGTATGTCCTAGCCTGAGCATTTTGTTGAGAAAGGTAAAGAGAAACTGGTTTGCAAGTTAAAAAAGTCTTTGTATGGGTTAAAGCAGTCACCTAGAATGTGGTACCAGAAATTTGATACTTTTGCATTGTCTTTGGGATTTGTAAGATCAAAATTTGATCATTGTGTCTATTATAAATCTGAAAGTGATCAAGTGTTTATTATTGCTCTCTATGTTGATGATATGTTGTTCATAGGCAATAGTAAGTTGATGATTTCTGATCTTAAGTCTCAGTTGTCTACTAAGTTTGAAATGAAAAATCCTTGTGTAGCAAGGTATATTCTAGGGATGGAGATAACCAGGGACAGGAATAGTAGAAAGCTTTGGCTCAGTCAGAGTAAGTATATCAAGACTGTTCTAGAGATATTTTGCATGAATGATTGCAAGCAGCTAGTTGTTCCAGTTTTGCATGGAACGAAGCTATCTGTTGAAGACTATCCAAAATCTCCTACTGAGATGGAGGACATGACCAGTGTACCTTATGCTAGTGCGGTTGGCAGTCTTATGTATGCAATGGTCTGTACAAGGCCAAACATTGCCCAAGTAGTGGGAGTTCTTAGTCGGTTTATGGCTAATCCTAGAAGGACACATTGGGATGCTGTAAAGAGAGTTTTCAGATATTTGAAGGGCACTTCAGAGTTTGCTTTGTGTTACCATGGGAACTTGGTGGAATCACAGAGGACTCTCAGTATTCGAGGCTATGTGAATTATGATTGGGCAGGGGACATTGACAGCAGGAGGTCCACCAGTGGATATACTTTCATGTCAAATGGTGGTGCAGTGAGTTGGATGAGTAAGCGGCAGGCTGTAGTCACTTTGTCTACTATAGAGGTTGAATACATGGCAGCTACACATGCTTGTAAAGAAGCAGTTTGGTTAAAATGTTTGTGTTCTAACATTGGTTTTGATGCAGGGCAAATAACTATTTTTTGTGACAGTCAAAGTGCAATTTGTCTGGCAAAGAATCCTACTTTCCATGCCAAGACGAAACATATAGATGTACAGTACCACTTTGTACGAGATATGGTGGAGGATGGAAAGGTCAGTTTGGAAAAAGTTGATACTCTAGAGAATGTTGCAGATGCATTGACGAAGCCAGTGAGCACAGACAAGTTCAGGTGGTGTGCCAGTTCGATGGGCCTTAGTGTCCATGATTTTTAGTAGGTTCGTTGTGCTCTGGAGGTTCCTGTGTGATCTTCATCAAGTGGGAGATTGTTGGAAATATGTGCCTCAATCCCACAGGCTGAAACCTCTGAAAGGGCCAAGTTGGTGTGACATCTTTTGTGTCTGGCTAACTAGCAATTTGAATCTTGTTGAACAGTTCAGGTCGTTGTGACCTTGCTTCAGTCTCACCGAATGATCTTATCGCTATGACATGTTGTGTTTAGTATGACCTCCTACCGAGTGGAGATCTCTCGTCGACAGGCCATTCATATCGTATATTGGGGAGACCCTTGGCCGAAAGGCTTACTTCGGTGTGAAGTCCCAGCGATAGCTAAAGTCTCGCCGACAGCGTTTTCTGTTGAAGCTTTCAGGGAGAGTCTTGGGTGTTTGGTAAGAATTCTTACCAATAGGAATGTCTCACCGATAGTATTATCTCGAGGTAACCCAAAGGTCTCGAGATGAAGTCTCAGTGACTGATGAAGGTCTCGCCGATGAGGATACACTTGGATTCTTCGCGGTGACACAAAGACTTCGGTATGAAGTCTTAGCGATGGACAGAAGTCTTGTCGACTGTTGCTTGGTGCTCGATATGACTTAAGATCTCGGAGTAACATCTCAGCGATAGCGGTATGTCTTGTCGAATGTTGAACATTTCGGTATAACCCTTAATGACTCGGTATGATCTCTCAGTGAAAGATGATTGTCTCACCAAATGGAAAACTCACATCTGTGTGACTTTGAAGTTTCAGTATGATGTTTCACCAATAGCGGTAAGTCTTGGCGATAGCGATACATGTGATGATCGTCGGTATGAGGTCTTGGCGACATGGCGAAGTCTAAGTGATAGCTCTCTGGACTCGATGTAACATCTTGGCGGCATCGATAGTTAAGTCTTGTGGCATCAGGTAGACACGGTTAGTGTCTCACCGACATGCCAACACAAGTTGATAGCTTTGACCGAGAGAAGACCATCCTATGTGGTGAGTCATTGGCCAATCAGAGAAGTCGAATGGGAACCGCTAGCAGTTGGACTGTTGCGGCCGTTACTGAGAGGAAGCTCGACAAACAGGGGCGACATGGTTATAGTCTAGAATAGCAGATGATGTCTGGTTCGATGGTTCAACGAATTGCTGTGTGATTGTATGATCAGTGGATGAATTCTATTCTATGAATACTGTAATGTGAATGTTCTGTAACAAGGTTGTTTATGGTGAATGTTGTTGTAAATTGACATCAGAAAGATAAGTCAGATCTCTGTATGTAATCTTTATTACTGTAATACAAAGTGACTTCTCTTGGTGTGGTGGGTTTTTCTCCCGTAAGGGTTTTCCCACATATATTTGGTGTTCATATGTGTGTCTATTTCTCTGTTTCAGTCTTCTCTTTCTAGTGCATCTTAATTGGACTGTAATTGTAAATTTTAAAAGGTATCTCTGCATTCTTCCCTGAGTTTTTGACGTTAGGAGAGTTGCTTCCGCATCTAGCTTTCCTTACATTGACACATTTTGAGCACGATGGCGAGGTCCGTTTGGGCTGAAAATTCTCTGAAAGATCAGCCACATTCAGGAACCTCTCTAAAAACCTCTGCTTCAATCCTTCACAAATCTCGCACCCGATGTCTGATTTAGACAAAATAAAAGCCAATTTTGACTTTTTCAGCTGCTCTGAACTCAATGGTGAGCTCAGAATATCTTCAGGAAGCTTTGAAATACCTGCAACAAAATGCAATAGAAAAGAACCCCCCTAGAAACTAAGATATCTATCAAGCATTTCTGATTCTCCAGGTCATCATCGGATGCAAGAGAAGATCATACTTTGCTTTCAAGAATGGATTAAGATATCTGCTAACCCAAAACTCACAACCAGCTCTGATACCATGTTAGATTTGGTTGTGAAACCACCCAAGATCAAAGTGACTGAAGGAAAGCAAGACAAGAACCCAAAGATGAAAAAAAACTCAGCACTCTCCTAGCACTAAACTAGACTCACAATTTTAGCTAGTGTTCTCATTAGCATAGGAAGAGGTGAGGACTTGTTTATATAGAAAAATATAGGCAAATAAAACCAAGAGGAATAATAACTCCCCTTTACCCATAATAGGTGGGAGGTTTTACCTACTTGGTAAATACCAAATACATGGTTATGCCAACTCAAGTAAAGACAGAAAATAGTTATGGGGAGGTGGAAAATAAGTCCAAAAGAGGGTGTGACATTCAACTACCCAAATATGGGTATGAATGACACATGTGTTTGTAGGATCATGCCACATGTCCTCCTCCTAACCATTATAATATAACCTAAGCAAGCTTAATAATGTGTAGGAAAAATAGTTATTCCCTAACATAAGAGAAAATAAAAAACCTACACTAACAGGGATATTGATCCATCTTTGTCTAATTCGCAACTACTTGTCATAGATACCCCTCTACAATCCCAAGCTACTAAAGTCTTACCTAGTAAAACACTTAACATCAATCCCAAATTAGATGCTTGTCATTTGAAAGAACTCATTGAGATGTTGTCAGCCCATAAAGAATCCTTTGTTTGGGATTATCAAGATATGAGAGGTATTCACCCCACTACTTGTACACACCACATCTATATAGAGGAAGGGAGTAGACTTGTGTGACAACCCTAGAGAAGGTTGAACCGAGCCTTATGAGAAATAGTTAAGGAAGAACTTTAGAAGTTGCTCAATGTAGGATTTATTTACCCCATATCAAATAGCCAATGGGTGTCCCCACTTGTGGTAGTACCTAAAAAGAATGGAAAATGGTGAATATGTGTTGATTATAGGGCCCTTAACAAGGCCACTAAGAACGGCCATTTCCCACTTCCTTTCATTGACCAAGTCCTAGACACCTTAGCAGGGAAGAAGTTCTTCTCCTTTCTTGATGGCTTTAGCGGGTATAACCAGATCCGTATTGCCCCAGAAGACCAAGAAAAAACTACTTTTACCTACCCCTGGGGAACATTTTCCTACAATGTTTTACCTTTCGGACTGTGTAATGCACCTGCTACTTTCCAACGAGCTATTTTAAGCATTTTTGTTGATTTAATCCATGATTGTGTAGAAGTGTATATAGATGACTTTACTGTTTATGGTAACACATATGAGGAAGATAAGGAAAATTTTGAGAAGGTACTTAAGTGATGTATCAATACTAATCTTTCCTTGAGTCATGAAAAGTGTCACATCCTAATGACTGAAGGTATTGTGTTGGGTCATTATATTTCTAAAAAAGGAATTGAGGTAGATCCGAAAAAGATCAAGATTATTCAAGACTTGCCTATGCCTACTTGTGCAAAGGATGTACGTAGTTTCATAGGACATGATGGTTATTATCGTAGGTTTATTCAAAATTTCAACAAGATTACCTCACCCTTATTTTTGTTGCTAGGAAAGGATGCAGATTTTTCATGGACAATAGAATGTTAGCAAGCTTTAGAAGAAATCAAAGGTAAGCTTATCACAACACCTATGCTACGAGGAGAAAATTGGGAACTTATGTTTCATATACATACCAATGCATTAGATACTTCTATGGGAGCTATCCTCAGACAAAAGGACACCCTCTTCTATGATATTTACTACATTAGTAAGAATTTTAATGGTACAGAGGTAAATTATACTGTTACTGAAAAAGATTTCCTGGCTGTCGTTTATGCAATAAATAAATTTCACCACTACATCACTGGATATAAAAAATTTGTACATACAGATCATTCAACTATCAAATTTTTGATGAACAAACCTATTGTTACCGAATGAGTGATTTGATGGTTACTTCTTTTGTAGGAGTTTGATATTACTATCCTTGATAAACCTAGGAAGAGAATGTGGTGGCCAATTTTCTTTCCAAACTCCAACATGAAGATGAACCAACTCCAGTGGATGACACCTTTCCAGATGAACAACTTTTTGCTATATCAGCAAAAATCCCACGGTACGCTGACATGGAAAATTACCTGGTTACTTGCAGGTTCCCACCTCATTTCTCTCCAAGGGAACGTCGAAAGCTGGTGGGACTCAATGGTGATTACACATGGATTAATGGGATGCTCTTCCACTGAGGCCTTGATAATATCATGTGTCGGTGTGTGCCTGAAGAAGATGTCTTCGACATTCTGCTCGCATGCCATACAGAACCTTGCGGAGGAAATTTTGCTGCCCATAGGACTGCCCAAAAGATTCTCACCACCAGTTATTATTGGCCCAAACTCCACAAGGACAGTAAGCTTTATGTTCAATATTGTGACAAATTCCAATGCATGGGGCAGCCTACCCACTCTAATGAAATGCCTTTACATCCTCAGTTATCTATAGAACCATTTGAAAAGTGGGGGTTAGATTTTGTAGGGCCCATTCATCGTCCCTCTCAGAATAAAGAATATATCTTGGTTTGTATAGATTATGTCACTAAATGGGTAGAGGTAGTAGCCTTAAAGCATGCTAGGGATACTAAGGTTGCTAACTTCTTGTATTCTAAGATTTTTACTAGGTATGGTGTGCCTCATGAAATTGTCATGGACCAAGGATCATAGTTCACCTCTGACCTGATTTTAGCATTGGTACGACAATACAAAATTAAGCATCAAAATTCTTCCCCATACCATCTGCAACCCAATGGATAGGTGGAAGTAACCAATTGAGAACTGGAGAATATTCTTACGAAGATAGTAGCATTGCACAAGAAAGACTGGGCAGAAAGACTACTTCCTGAAGCAGTTTGGGCATATCGTACAACCTGGAAGACAGCCACAGGGATGACACCATATGAGCTTGTTTATGGCAAGAGGGTTGTCTTGCCAATTGAATTTGAAGTGAAGACTCTACGCACTTCCCTTGAGCTTGGGATGAACCTCAGTGAAGCATAGAAGGAGAGACTTTCTCAACTCCATTCACTTGATGAAATGTGTCAAGAGGCTCTTTTCCATACAAATATGGTACAAAATCAAAGAGTGTAGTGGCATGACCACTTCATCCAGTCACAGACATTCCAACCAGGAGACTGGGCATTACTCTATGACTCATGGTTTTAGGATTTCAAGGGGAATTTCCACACTCATTGGCTCGGTTGTGTATGATAATGGTATTGTTCAACTGTGTACTGTGGATTTTGAACGTATGACTCTTCTTGTTAATGGGCACCATCTGAAACTCTACAAATGATCTCTTTCAAAGGAGACCTTCTTTTGCGATGTGGCGAAGGAACTATTGGTTGTTCCTTTCGGCCTCCTTAGAAATTGATTTGTCTTACCAATATATATATATAATAAATAAGAGAAGCAATAAAAGATCCAGCAATGAAAACCCTTTTGGGCGTTGTTGGACGGTTAATGTTCAAAAACAGGTCTCCGGCGAGCATTAACCATTGAATAACCTTAGTGGTGAAAACTGATTTTTTGGCGCCACTAAGTGGTGGTAGATTGGAAATTGGGTAACTAGCAATCTATTGTTGTGACTAAGAAAAAAAAATCATCTTATCACAAGTTGGCACCCCACCTTCCTGTCACTTTCCTTCCAGGAACCATTTTACTTTAGGCTACAAGTGCTTGGGTCCCTCACTCCATTCATTTGGGGTCTCCTTTCGACCTCCTGTTCATAACTATGGCATGTACTTTAATGTCTCCCAGTGATATTCTTTGTCTTCTACCCTTCACACGCACCATTGTTCCTATCCTTTTCTTGTCAGGAACCTCTACTTAGGTGCCTCTGCTGTTTGGTGTTTTCTTGTCCCATGGTTTTCAGCCCTCTCACCGTACATATCATTCCCCATTCCTAGCTAGTTTCCACATTACTCCCATCCTTGGGTCCATTCCTTTTCATTCACATTTCCATCATTCACACCATTATGGTTGTTTGTGGCTTACAACCAACAACCATCAATAGGACTGCTCTACCTTCCTTTCACTTTTGTGACAGGAATTGTTGCAAATATCTTATGACCGAGGTTCTAGTCTTTTCTTCGCCAGGAGATTTTTTCTATTTGTATCTTTTGGGTGGTGTTCCATTCTCCACAGCTAGTACCATGGTCTTTTTACCTCTCTTTGGTGGCCCCAGTGGTCTCTATTCACACACAGTTGATCACCAATTGGATGTCTCCCACTGGTCATCTTCTTTCACCAGCTGGTGATTTGCTTAATTGCACTGATGTCGTCATCACCTCGTTGAGAACTTGGCAACATCCTTACTTTGTACCGCCAGCACCATTTTCTTTGTCCTCTCTCTCTTCCACATGGTCGCGCCTGTTTCCACGTCACTCCACGTCACCTCCTGCAATCATCAGTATTGGTAATTCATGTTTTTTTTCTCTTTGTTATTTTATTTAATATTTTCTATTTGTGCATTGATTGATGACAAGACCCGTGGACGAGTCACGAGCTTAACAGGTGGGGAAATCTCCTATCGTACACCATATGCCATCATGTCACATTTACACTGCGTCTTTTCCAATCTTTCCTAATAGATTATTATCCCTAAATACTCATCATTACCTGCTTAAACGCAAGTCGCCATAATGACCAGGCATGTAAACTGCTTGTTTTGATTTTTGCTAAACCGCCCGCTAAAAATACCCATCTGTCAAAACTTCTCACCGCTAAAGTTATACTAGATATCTATCTACCACCCTGAAACAGTAAAATTTTATGCATTGGCCAATGATTTTTGTCTATACAGCGTCCTAGTAACACCATAGTAGGAGACTAGTGTCACCACCATTTTAAGCCCTCCACCATGGAAGAACTAAGGGCACCAGAGACTGTGGAGGATTACAAAATCTTCAAACAAGCAGGATGGGATATATATTTTAAATGATTAAGAGGGTATGATGAAAAGATTGTGCGGGAGTTCGCAATGACCTGCCACAAAAAGGAGGAAAAAGTATGTGGCTTAACAATCCCTTTCTCAGTAGAGGCCATAGCTGATGTCTCTAGGTTTCCAATCTCAAGAGAGAACTACTTTCCTGATAACTCCAAACACGCCATGGACCTCAAGCCCCTACGCAAGAAGTTCCTGGAATGAGGGGAGTCTGTTGAAATTGTTACTGGTCAGGGCACAAAGTTAATCTCACTTCTGAAGCTTTGGGACAGTGTAGCAAAATTCGTCATCCAGTATATCACTTGAGAAGGGAGGTATATATATGTTTATGCAAAGCAATTTCAACTTATGAATCATTTGAGATGGGGAATGCTTGTGAACCTACCATATTTTCTTTACTCTTTTGTAGACCAAATGCTAAAATCAATCCAAAAGGGGCATGAAAACTCATTATCCCACCATGGCATCATTAAATTATTAATTGTAAGAGAATTGAAAAAACTCTCTCCTCCATGTGACTGGGATTCATTGCTTAGTGAAGACACCCTAGATAACTCTGCAGAGGAGGAGCCTCTTGTCAACCCACCTAGTTCTTCTGAAAATGATGAGTCCGTAGACACAAAATCAGTTAAAGGAAGTAATAATGAAATCCCTTCAGAGGAAAAAAGTGAAGATTTGAGGACAAAAGAAATTTTTGGTGATTCCCCTAAATCTGCAAAGAAGAGGGTTTCTAAAAGGGGTACAAAGTGAACCCTAACCTTAGATAGCAAATCGGCCAAGAGCTCTCGTGTTAGCCCAAGTAAATCTATTACAACTAGCACACCTAGAAGTAAGATGAAAAGGCCTAGCAAAACGCACTCAATCTCCCCTGGCTCTTCAAAGAAACAAGCTTCAACTCCTCCCGGTGACAAAGAGAAATCACCCTTTTAGGAAAAATCATCAATTAAAGAGGGGTCACCTCCATCTATAGGCAAAAATTTGGAAAATTTAGCAAATGTAGCCAATGAAGTTCTAGGTTTCGAATAGTCAAAAGATATGGATGATCTCATAGTCCTAGGTGTTGTGTATCACAGAACCAGAAGGACAGTAAATGTCTCTAGGGAGCTACAGAGAAGCAATAGAAGGAAGACCAAAGAGGCACCTATAACTAGTAATGAAAGTGAAACTAGGAATGAAAATGAAGCTAGGGGTGAACAAGAAAACCAACTCCTTCCATCCTGCCCTTCGGTTTTAGTAGTAGCCGCAGAAGGAAAGATAATGGAACCTTTTGATGAGAATGCACAGGCTATGAATGAGGAATTCTTGTCATAGGAGGAGGAGATTCCTGACAATACCAATATTCCAGACTCTCCAAATTAGTTAATGAATGAAGGTGTTGTTAATTTGACAAAACAAAATACCACTGAATTATCTCTCCAAATGGAAAAGCAGAAGTTGAATGTGCCAAGGGGTGATGAGCAAGAACAAATGGAGACACCCTCAACTAGACATCAGGAAGTAGAACCAGAATTGGGAAAAAGAAGAGAGAAGGAGGTGAATGAGTTGGATGATCAAAAGCAAGAAAATTTTGAAATTCCCCACCATGAGCAAGGAGAACAGGAATCTGAGGCAGAAGAAGAATTTGAGGACGAGCCTCCCCTGCTAACCAATGATGAGATCCGTAGCATACAAAATATGGTGACTAAGTTGATTGAAAAAAATGAATCCCTCCAAAAATAGGTTCAAGATGCAAAGTCACTCAATGCCTCACAAGCAGCAGAGCTCAATCAACTCAAGGCAGCACTCGAGCAAGCCAATGTTACTAACAAATTTGTGGTAACAATTCAGGAACATGAAAACAGTTGCAGAAACTCTATCAGTTGTGTGTCATAGAGATCACTAGCACTCTGTAGAAACTTGCCCCTTCTTTTGGTTTGTATTCTATACCCTTTTTGCATGAGGACATGCAAAGTCTTCAGCTGGGGGGAAATGATGGGGCAAAAATATGCCATTATTTTACCTATTATTTGCAAAACCTTTGTCATCTTTCCTAGTATTTCCTACTGCTCCTGTCACTTTTCGTGAATGAACTGAAAATATTTTATAGAATACAAGGAAAGATAAAAATACGTGAATATATCAAATCCCTTGGTTGTTTATTAATCATTTTCATAATTTTGATAACAGGGAATGCTTGAACGGGTGACACATGGGCATGAAGGCATCATTGGATGGAAGACTAGGCCAGTTGGAGTCATTTTGTCACTTTAGCCATATTTGTGTCGAGATTAACAAATTTGTTTTGACTTGTTATGTTGTTTTAAGATATTGTCAAAAGACTAAGATATTTTTTATTAACTTTTGATGGTTGTTGGTTGTAAGCCACAAACAACCAAATTTTTATTTGCTTTCATCTGCAAGACTGTTATGGGTATAGACAGTTGTGATATATATATACGTGTGTATGTCGAAGAGTCATATAGATATACATAATAGAAATCATATATTGGCGTTAAAATTGCATTCATAATTTGTTGTTACAATTCAAATGAATGATAGTTATTGTGGAATAATTTTGTGTTTGTGAGCTTCATCACTCAATAGCCGGTGAAGGTAGGGCCCACTTCCTCGGTTGTTGGTGATCTTTCCATTAGATATCTGAGTGTGGTAATGTATGTGTGATTTCATAATTATTTGCTTGGTTTCATATTGATTATTGTGTTAAGTATCGAATTCTTATCAGCATAGTTAATCTTTATGAATGTGTTTATTCTCTATTGGTTTTTTCAACACTTATCAATGTGTATAATCTACCTATCAAATATTATTAGTATTGTTAAGAATAGCTAGAAGCCGATTAGTAAGATCATTGTGGGTTGAGGAGTTAAATAGTTAATTAATGTTGAAAGCATATCTATATTCAGTAGCATAACTTTGATTCTGTTTATTTTATTTCAAGAAATATTTTCATTTTGTTGTATAGAGATTTTTTATTTTGTTTTGTTGTGTGCCAGTAATTTGTTTTCTGCTGCAGAGTCATTTCTTCACGGGTTCCTGTCACACATGTGACAGGAAGTTTCCAAATCAGAATTTTGTTCAAATATAGATTACATTAGTTTGCATCCATCAACCCTTAGTTTATTGATTGCATCCCTTCAACATACTACCACAACACGGTTCAAAATCCTATGTTCCCGAATTGACACTTTAGCATGAACTAAAAAAGCCATTTCTAAGAATTAATTTAGATCCATTACAAGAATAATTTGAAACCACAATTTTGTCCAATCAAAGAGTACAATAGAATCTACAATAGGAGACCAGACCACTGAATCAAGTGATGTATTTCACTAGCTTTAATATTTAGCATACTTGAATATTAGAAAGAGAGAATCAATCAGATACTGAAATAACCAATGCAGTAATAATAGAATTGTGCATTTTATGCCTTACATCTCTTCATGACCGATCTATTGAATCAGTGTTGTATCTAACCATTAATGACCTTTGTCATGTCTAAAAACTGAATATGCAAAACCTTATGGAGAACAAGCACAGTTTAATCATCTAGATCATTGCACCCCTAGAAATGGAAAATATTGATTAGTGTATTAACTAAAAGCATGGTTCCTTTAACAAATAAATGATCTTGATACTATTCACATTGCAACAGATCCTATATCTAGAGAGGCACAACAATTTAGGTGAAGTAATTCACTTAGCTATTAATATTTAGCAATCCTTAGTTTCATAATTAGAACAACAACTTCGTGGATCGGTCATAGCAGAAGCTCTGGGATATTTCGTTTCCTCAATCACTTAGGAAAGACAAGTAAAAGTTAACAGTTTGGATTGGGTCTCATTGCATCATGATTATGGGAATAGAAACTAGTTTTTTTAAGTATTAACTATGACTACATTATATTTGATTAGTATTGGATCTTTCATGTAATAGAATGCATTTAGATTTGACTAATGTTAGATATTTTATAGAATACATTAGCATTGACCTCATATATCATGGATAGTATAGAATGTGATAAAATATTGACATATGTATATTAATATTGCCACATTTACTTCTGCACTATGATACACTATCATGGTAGGGTTCATTGGATTATATAATCATGTTAAATACTTTCAAAGCATATTTGATGCAAATACAAATGAATCAGTAATAACTGCATATTTTTTGATTGTATAAAGATTATCTGTTATGTGCTTGTGAACCTATCAGGAAGGGTGAATCATTAGTAAGTTGGTTTGACTAAAAGCTCCACCTAGGTTTTCGCCCCACAGGCTCGAGACAAGGTTTGGGTCATGGAGGGGTGGGGGTCCCACCTTAGCTTTTGCCCCATAGGCCCAAGCAAGGGTTGGGAAATATTCTGCTCCACGAGATTGAAGCAAGGGTTGAGCAATAGAAGGTGGTAGGCCTTAGGCCACTTGGACTCTATGGTTCCTCTCCCTTGATAGGACGAGTGTTTTCCGAGGTGTTTCCATGAGTGGAATATGCAGGTACTAAGCCACTAGGAAAGAAGGATTGTGATGAACAACCTCTTGAGCTTTATTTGAAGGCTTCAGGGCGGACCCACCCATGGCACTGCTCTTCTATCTGCCTAACTAAATTTAAGATTGTGTCTAATTTGGATATCTAGATATTAATGCTAACAGATATGTTGTTAATATGGTGAATACAGGATTCAAAGCTAGGGTTATTAAATTAGGAGAATGTTCATTTGGAAAGAAGAAACCCTAAAACTAATCAACGAGTAAATTCTAGGGAAAGATAGGTAAGGGACATTATAGTGGCATCATAGCATAATCCTTCCATCCTATGAAAACAATAGTTAATGTTAATTTACTAAAGAAGAAACTGTACAAAAAACACCACCCCAAACAACACCATGAATGCATCCATGAATAATGAAATGAGGGGCATCGATGAACATTACTAACATTTAATAATCACTTAGTATTATTGGGGGGTGAATGATCATGATCTGCTAAATTAGGGTGATTGATGCTAATTGATATGCAAGCCCTCAATCAAGATCCTAACTAGGAGAGAGGTATTCACCAATCGTTTATCTATTTGAATTAAGGATTTAAGGCAAATTAAGATGTTTGACCATCCACTAACTCATTTGACTACAAAATATGATGAAACTTTTCGACGAAAGATGTATAATTAGATGTATCATCAGGTACCTATGTATTTAACGTGAAATTTTCAAAAAAAAATTAAATTTATGCCCGACGTTCGTCAAAATTGCGATGCTCCGTGATTTTGGTCTCTATTTCGACATACACTTAAAGTCAACCATCCCCTTCCATCAATTTGTGGGCTGACATATGGTTAGCCTCCTTAATTTGTGGGCCGATGGGTATATGGTTAGCGTTCGATGGGGATCCGACGAATGTTTTTTAATAAATAAAACTGAGTTCGACAATTTATCTATACTTGCGAATTTGTTATACTTGTGACAATTTGTGGAGGTTATAGGCCGAATTTTTTTGGTGCAAAATATCAAAATTATTAGATTTTGTTACCTATTTATGATTAAAAATTATTGGAGTGTGAGTTTGATATTTTTTGAAGATCTAAATACTCAAGCTTGGTAAAGAAAAATCATGTTAGATAATATTAGTGCAGAACAAAATGAAGAGATACTTGCTAGATTGTGGGCTAGATTGAAACGAAAGGGTGATGGGAATTGTTATTGTCCTTACAATAATTACAAGGGCTTAAAGACGAGAAGACTTTTAATCACAATAGTTGAGAAACATTGTAGGCAACATGGTCATGTTGAAGGGGGGCATGATTATCGTCCATTGGTAAGTTGTTCATTATATGTCATTATATTGATTGAATTTGTAAATGTTTATATCATTTTAACATTTTATATATATAAAAAAAATCACTTGATCGTGATCATAGTTTATGTGTGTCGATCATTATTATAAGGGTGGGGCGCCCTAGGGCACATGATATGGATTATCACGGCCCGAAGAATGTGGTTTTTCAAGCGGAGGAACATGGAGTTGTGAATATTGAAGATGAAGTTAATGATCCTATGGAAGAAGATGATCATGTGCTGGAAAACATAGTTGAAGATGATGGTACAAATACATTGATCCATGACACATTTAGTGGCACAGCTAATCATGATGATCGATATGACTTTGATGATGTTCATGATTTACCTGTACTTGAAAAGGCGTACGAGCCCCTTTATGAAGGCTCTCAAACAACTCTTCTCTCTGTTGTATTGTTGCTAGTGAACTTGAAGGTTATGAATGGTTTTTCCAACATAGCAATCTCACGGATGTTAAGGTATGTCATATATGTCATCTTTTTTCATCTATTTTTGTTGTTAGTTCATCACTAGTAAATAAAGGATGAAATGTGTACCATTAATATTCTTTATATTAACAAAAAAAAATTTGTTGTAGATTGATAGGTGAATTTGTGTTACCACCATCAAATATTTTACCTCGCTCATACCGAGATTTATCTTCCAATATGAAAGATATTGGAATGGAGTATCAAGCAATAGATGCATGTCCCAATGATCATATTATATATCATAAACAACATGAATTTGCAACAGAATGCACAGAATGTCATATTAGTAGATATCGAACAAATCAACTAACAAAAAATGTGCCTCGCAAGGTTCTTCGTTATATTCCCATTATTCCACGTATGCAACGATTATTTAGGTGCGAAAACTTAGCACAATTTATGGATTACCATGCATGGAATAGAAGTGGAGATGGCATTCTTTGAATGCCTGCAGATGGTTCTGCATTTAGGGACATGGAGGAAAAATGGCCACACTTTAAAGAAGAACCTCATAATCTCAGGCTTTCATTGGCAGCGGACGGTGTCAATCCATTTGGAAAGCTGAGATCTATTTACTCGATGTGGCTTGTTTTTGTTATCAACAATAACATTCCTCCATGGATGTCAATAAAGAGGGAGCACATAATGTTGGAAATGATTGTTCCAGGTATTTGTTTACATCAATTTTCTTTAACGTAGTAGCATCTCATTTGTCTTATTTGTTGCATAATGACTTATATTTTTTCATTCAATAGTCATGTACATTAATTTATATATATTGCAGTAAAATGGTTATAATAATTATGTAATGTTTATGTTCATTTAACTAGGTAAGTACCAAGTTAAAGATATGAATGTATATATCGAGCCTCTTATTGACGAGTTACTAAAGTTATGGAATGGCGTCACTATGTATGACGTCTCTAGACCAATAGGACAAAGACAATTTCAATTCCATGCAATGCTTGTATGGACAATTCATGATGCCCCAGGGCTAACACATTTTTGTGGTATGTTATAACGTTCGACTGCACTTTAATGATATTTAATTTTATGAAGTAGATATCATGCATGTTTTTAAAATAATCTATTCATTATATATAATTATAAAAATTGACATATTTAATCCAATTATATATGATCTTGCAGGTCTTCAAACAAAGGGAAAATTTCATGTCTAGTTTGTGGTCCAAAGATGAAATCTCATCGTTCAACAAGTTTAGGAAAGCAGGTGTTTGATGAGTATAGGCACTTCCTCCACAGAAATCATAAGTATCAAACTACTGAAAAACATATTTTCAATGGGAAAGAAGAGACTACATCAAAACGACGAAGAATGACACCTCGCCTATGGAAGTTGGAATATAATAGAATTAATCGTCAAGGTTATACATCGGATCAAATTGTTTATCTATCATATATGATATGTTTGGAATTTATATTTTTATATTGTGTTTTGTTTACTCATGTTGTAATTGACAATGATTGTCGTTAATTTGTTTAACTTATATGCTTCATGAAGGTCGTCAAGGCATTAATGGTCGGCTTCCACAGGGACTGAAAATTTATCCTAGACAATTTAGTAGGTTGCCCTACTATGAGTAGCTACAAATTGTGCGCCGGTATTGGCATGGTGTGATGGTTTATAGGTGGCATTGTTGTTCTTGCCACCAAGGTTCAAACCCTTGGGGTGGTATTGTTAAATGGTTGTATCCGGTTCATAGCTCCGGTCAAAAGCGTTTACCCTTTGAATTAAAAAAAAAAAAAGTAGCTACAAATTGTGCATTTTTTTGATACAATGCATATCGGAAAGAATATAACAAGAACGTTATGGAAAATATTGGATGGAGGGCATGACAAAGAAAAATTTGGCAAAATTTGTAGTGACATTCAGGAAGCTAATCATGCAATGAAAAATGTCATTCAATTAAATAGCGATGGAGACCAAATTAATAAAAGTGCCCTTCCTTGGTTATTATCCGAGCAGCAAAGCAATGCTATAAAAGAAGTCATACAAAAAATTTGATTTCCCACAGGATTTGTTGTGAACATAAACAATATCATAACAAAGAAAGGTGAATTTGGGTCAGGGATGAAAACGCATGATTGGCATACCTTCATTAAGGTAATTATTCTGGTATATTTTATATATTTATATACTGCATGTACTTTTCAGTGTATTATGTTTACTAGTTTTGGAAAAATAATGAAAAGATCATTTTATAATTGTTGCAGTATGTTCTACCTCTATCTCTCCTAGACAACGACAACAATGTCAAGCAAGTTATATATGATCTTGGAAAATACATGAGGTAAGTAGTGATATTTGTTCAATTCGTTGTATAGATCTTATATTTGCCATTTGTTTTACTTGTTATGTAATATATTTTATATTTTTGTTAAATCTTGTTAATATATTTGCGCCTTGAATCACTTGTAGATGGTTGTCATCTAAAGAAATCCATAAAGAAGATATAAATTATTGGAAGAGAAAAATTCTTCGTCTAATGTGTGAAATGCAAAAGTGTCTACCTTCAACATTTTTCAATGCACAAGAACACTACCTCATACACCAAGTTGAGGAGATTGAATTGTGTGGACCTGTACACACAAGGTCAATGTGGATGGTTGAGAGGCACTTGAAATTTTTGAAGGCTTTGGTTAGACAAAGAGCACATCCTGAGGGTTCTATGGTGGAGGGATATATGGTATACCAAACCATGGTGTACATTACTGAATATCTTCCTAAGTTCGCAGCAAAGATCCATGTAGATCGCATTTGGGATCCCAACTCCATTAACAAATTTGAAGGGGAGTACTTGATGGGGAAAGGTAGATTGAGGGAAGTGAGAGGTAATTATAAGATGGTCATGGAGATTAATTAGAATACATTTTACATTGCCTTCAATTGCTTGAAAAGAAACAACAAAGAACTAGTCCAAATGAAAGAATCTTCCACACACAAATAGAAAAGTATTGTTATTGTATTACTCTAGAAAATAAGTCTTTCACTATTGGTGCCTTATTTTATCCACTATTTCATCGCAACGTCTTATTTTGATTATTCCCTTGTCAACGTAACTTGAGATATGTTCTCCCAACTAAATGTTATCGCTGTAAGATTTGTCGTCGGGTCGTCCATTTTTTGTTGTTCTGATATCAATGTGTTCCTCTAATGAAATATATCGGTGTACCTCATGCCAAAATCCTGAGTGAGTCTATCTTTTACTTTATTGAATAACCCATCGGTAGAACAAAAAGAATGTGTCCCCGATACGAGCCTTTTATGTTCATCGGAGTAGTATATGAGATCAGAATTGTCACTTGTTAGGCTTCTAATGGCTGGTGATGAGTATTTTTTTGGGATAAATTTCATGAGCTATGTTGATATGCATTTCCTATGGTGCTACATTCTCTATTTGTTCCTTTTTAATCAAAATATACAGCCCAATTTCTTTTGTCGATCGGTATGAATGTAATTTGCCTATGTCGATATTGTACAATGTGCTTCCTCGTTCACGTTGTTAGCTCTAAAAAATGCAAGTAAAAATACCTCAAGAGGTTGCCAAACTCTTGGTACATTTCAAGGTAACATACTAGGCCAAATGGTTTTAGACCTTCTTCTCTTCAGGTGTTGCCAGACCTAGGTGGGTCTACCTATGTGAATGAAGCAAACTTGAACTATGTGATTCCTCCTACAGCAGTCTATTCACAATGGAAATTTGAAAGTGAATAGATGTACTACTAATCTAGCATAAATTGTATAAGTAGTATCAAGAAATATGTTCAATTAACAGATGTAAAACTTTTAAAATGAAATGAAACTAAGTGATGAAATGTGAAGACCAGTGCTCTGTTGGGTATATGGAGTCAAGTAGAAATCAAATACAAGTGACTTATGACTGGAAATAATTCAAGTTGTTTGGCACTTCTATGTTTATAACTTTTATAAACAAGAAGGGATGCAATTATCAAATTCTTCTTTAATAATCCAAAATAATATTCCTAAGTTGTTGTGAATAATCAAGAGGACTTTAATCTTTACTTGAAAGACCCAATTAATTATGCCACACAGATACAGCAAATGCGCACTGATAAATTGAAAATATGCTTGATATATCAATTTAAACAACTAGAGTAATATTAAATATGGAGACAATTTGGCAATATATTCAATTAACTTAACAAACAATTGATACCAACATAGAGCCACTGAATCAGAGATTTTCCATTAACTTCATCAAAAAATTTACACGTGCATCTTGGTCCTTTATGATGTAAACATTGTATCAATCCCTATTCTCCTACTTCTTCTATCTACTCCTATCTTAATATTTTTTTCTTGGTCCTGGTCTCTCTTATTTATAGGAGAGGCAACAAGCTTTGAACCAAAAGACATGACTTTTGATAAAAAAACCTTAACTAACATGTAAAATATAACTGAAACAATTAACAACTAACACATGACAATTATGTTAATCTCCAAGTAAAAGCTCGAGTCACCAAAGACCTGTGCAAAGCTTTTATTTTATGATAATCATCATTGATAGTGATTAATCTTCATCTGAACTGAGGTATTTTTCTTGCCACTTGCTTATGGTTAAATCATTCGGCCACTTGTATTCCTGTGCAGCAATGAAGTTTGACAGGTGGATTTTCCATCTGCTATCGAGCAAGTTTCTAGCATCTACAACAAAATTTGTATAACCATTATCCAATAATGCAATAATTCCATCAAGCAGAGCATGATTTTTTTCCAGATTGATATTACCATCACCCTATATATGTGTCAAACATTGTGGAACCATTTGATCAAATTCATTTCTCCATTCATCCACATCCTTGAGTTGACCATCACCTTTAACGATCAAAGGGCTAAAACTGTGTTTTATTGAATGAAATGAATTCCTTTTGTTTTCTACCTTCTTCTTCATATCAATCAAATGTTTATGCTCATCAATGATTCCTTTTACCATTTCTTGAGTAGGTTTTAACCTTGGGGGTGCATCAGGATCTCTTTATGTGGCTTTACACAGAGTGGTTAAGATATGGTAAGTGGGCTGCCATCTTTTCTGCAATTCCTCTAAGATAGGGGAATTAGTATTTGTCTGTTCCAGAGCTTTTACCAAATGATTGAAGCCCTCGTGAACTCCACTCATTTTCTCTTTTAAAACTTCAACTTTGTGTTTCAATATTTCCTCCAAGGTACTCAAGATGTGTCATTTGATATCATCCATATTATGATTCTTTAGTTTCTCAACCTCTTCTTTCAATTGTTGAATCTATGGATCTTCAACTGAAGCAAGTGGATGATATACAACCATTTCTTTCCCCTTTACATCTATGGCTTGTTGCAATTGTTGTTTCAATCTGACATTTTCAATGAATAACTTATTTATCTCCTCATTTGATAGTTTGAGTCTTTTCTCATACTTTGTCATCTTCTTTTCCATGTTTTCCACTACATCTCTTGTAAACATTGTTGAATGCATTGTCATGGTTGCTACTTCTGTGGGAGTAGTTTCCTTCATAGTTCTGACCAAAGAAAACCCTCTCATTTTCTGCACCACATCTAGAAGCCTAGGCTTCCTTTTGCTTTTTTGTTTCATCCATAGGGCAAGGGTCTAGGTGGTTGGATTATATCTTGTCCCTCATACTCCTTCTAAATCAAATTCTGCAACCAATTTGGGATCATCTTGAGCTTTGATTTGATCCAACAAAAACACTTTGGAGAGCTCCATTCCTAGTATAATGATCATGTTACATTTCAACACTAACTCCCTTGCTTCTTTAGGAGTAATATTGACATTGTCAATATTTAAATATGCCATTTTTTGTGCTTGCACTTCTACATGTTTCGAATCATCAGCTCCAATGAGGTTAATTTTCAGTCTTTCATCAAATTGTTTCATCTTCATTTTTATCCAAAAATCTTTAAAGTCCCTAGTATGGATAAATTCATCATCCTCCATGAATCTCAGGGAAGCAATAATTCTTTCATCATCCTGCATTTCATCAATAGCCTCCTCCGATATTCTCATCTTGGGATCATGAGGCTCAAGGGTTTTTTGTTTCTCTGCAACCTCTTTCATCTCAACCAAAGTTAATACTACCTCTTGTTCTTCATCACTTGACTCATAGTCCACTAGTGACCCAATATTTTGTTTCTTGGCAAGAGGCTCATTTGTTTGAGATGGAGGAGATGGATGAATTGGTGATGAAGGTGGTGTGTGTGATTTAGAGGTTGTAGATGCTGGTGGTTGGGGTGTAGGAAGTGGGGCTGATTTCTCTTCTTGAGCCTTTTTAGATAATTCATCAAATTTACCAAGGACTAATTGCTTTCTTTTCAACAAATCTGGCATCAAATTTACCAAGGACTAATTGCATTCTTTTGAACTTCTTATCTTTTCCTCTCTCTTGATCCTCCCATCTCATCATCATTAACCATATTTTCCTTCTTTCAAACACATCTGCAAAATAGACCAGGTTTCTTATTACATCCTCTTCTAGATCAGATTCATGTGTTATTGCCCTCTTTGTGAGTAGTGTTCTTCTGATATTGTTGATGTGGCCTTTTGGATCACATATTCTCTCTTTCCCTAATCTGAGAGAAAAATTAGATTTTATAAATCTCTGCAATTCCTCCAACATATCTGATCCAATTGACAATTCTTCAAATACCATCAAATCGGTTAGAAATGTGCCTTTTTCTAATTTTTCATCAAATCATGCTCCATCCAGAGCATTTGCCACATGAATTCTAAAAAAAATACTCTGCTAGGCACAAATTTTGGTAAAATATGAGGGGCCTAATCACAACCATATACCTTGATGATAGTGTGTTGTGGCATCAAAAACCAATCAGCATAATTGTGTGTAAAACCTTGATCTCATTTGTATTGCAAGGGTCTCATGACATCCATTAGGGATTGTGGTAATCTTGGTGTAGGAAAACCAAGCTGAGCAATCAGTTTGATGACAAAATCATCCCTAAATACAACATAATCACTTTCATTACATTTATTGTCCCAAATATAACACCAATTTTGTATTGGGAGCATAACTCCATTCTCATGTGTTCTCAATTTCATCCTCTTTGTCCATTTTGTTTCATTTTGAGATAGAATCAAATGACATAATAAGGAGTACTTTCTAAAAGTTATGGGGGCCTTGGCTTCCCTAACCTGTAACAGACCTTCATGAATTTGTTCCTCAATGAATGAAGCAAAATCAAACTCCACATTCGATTCAAGATTCTAGATAATCATGGCCATTCTCATCAAGCCTATCGACATATTCTCCCTGCATCAACTCCAATAATTTGACATAATGCATAGTAGGTATTTTTGAAATAGGTCTGAAAGTCAGACACTGGAAATGGTTCAAGTCTTGAAGAGTGAATGGGAAAGAATTTGTTTTTGTCACCCCTTTTCATGTGTAAGGGGAGTTCATCAGTTCTATAGGTCCTTTTCAACATTCTATATTCTTGCTCTAGGTTCCCCAAGTCAATTTCAATGACAGCCTGCCTATTTAGGTCAAAACACCTAATTATAGCTTCCCTCAAGATATCTACCAGACATTGACCATCTGGAAGTCTGACCATTTTTTATGGGGCATGATATCTATTGGCCAAGGCTCTAATTAGCTCGACATCAACAAAAACATTAGGAACAACTAATTTTCCTATGTCAAAAGTTCATGGGTTTGACACTGGAACCCTTTCATCTCTATTCCTATAAAAATACCAATATAAATTCCACCCAAACTGTGGAATTATTGGGTCCCTACACCCCTGAGCTAAATCCTTAAAGATTTTCTTAGAACATCGACTAAACCAGGTAACAGGGCAAGTAATGGTGACTGCAATGAAATTCTACTAGATTTTTCTTCCTTTTTAGTTCTTGCCTCTGATTTCTTTGGCGCCATTGTTTAAATTTCAGTGAATGATAAGTAGACTTACCCAGAATTTTGCTCGCTTGTAGAATTCTTCTAATGTCGTACTTTGAGCTCACCTGTATTCAGCTTCTGCTTGCACGAGCGCATGAATTCTCAATTTTCCTTGTTAAATTTTGATATCATACCACATTAATTTCATATCTTAAGTTCTTCATCATTCAAATCTTTCATACCGAGCTGAATTTCATACTTCGATGCTGATTGATGTGACTAGCCTTCATTTAATGCTCCAACGGCAGATTACCGCACTACCGCATGACATTTTTCATCCCCCCACAGTATAGAGGTTCCTCCCTATCTCTATTCCTATTTCACCACTCTACTGTGGGCTCCATACAACCCTCCACAGTATGGTGGTGCATTATTACCTTTGTTCTTAGCTTACCACTCTACCACGAGCTTGATTTCAACCCCTCACGATATAGCGGTTCCCTCTATTAGTATTAACCATGACCCCACTCTACCGCAAACAAGACATCAACCTTATGCGGTATAGCAATATACAGTGTATTACTTCCTTTACCCACCATGCTACCGTGAGTTGCTTTATTGGAGGATGCGGTAAGGCGGTAAAAGGAAATTTTGACCTTGTGGATGGTAAAAACATGGTTTTTAAGCAAAAAAATTGATTTCATATGAAATGATCATTCGAATTTCGAATGAAAATTCTAGTTCCAACACACATAGGCCATTCCTACAATATTTTTTATCGGTGAAGCTTGCTAATTGTTGTGTCAATATATTGTATCTTGCCAATATAAACATAAAACATGATCGGGGTGACATACATACTGCTTGGCCGATATGTTATATCTCTTCAATTTGAAATGTGTGAACAATGGGTCTTGGATACACATAGTTCAGAGGTTTCTTACGAAAGATAATAAGATCATTGGTAGTGGGATGTTAGGTTTTTAGGTACATCAATTATAAATTAAGGTAGTATACCATGGTAATTAACTAATTATATGTCGTTTGTGAATTTCAAAATTTTTTTATATAGTTGGTCGAGAGTGGGATGCACTACATTTGGACGTCGTAAACAATCTTGATTGGATGACGGTATGGATTGAACAATGTCAACAATCTGGTCGTGCATTAACATGGGAAGGTGTGGCTTCATTGGTTAAAGAAGGTCATCGTAATGGAGATTCCAATGTTACACCAAGGGAAATTGATTTAGCATATGGTTTAAGAGATAAACAAGTATGTATAAATATATTAATCACCCATATTATTTAATTATTTTCAATTATATTGATGTATATATATGTTGAGTTTTTTTTCTTTGCATACATTTGGCCAAGAATAAATATGTTTATCAACTGACGATGCAATAATTTTTACATGTTTGACATATTGCAGGTGAAACACCACAAGGCTATGTGGTGCAATGGTCGTAAATTTTGAACCAAAAAGTTGGATGACAAGAAGAAAACTTGTGATTCTGGGATAAATGCAGCCTTTCAGGTGACTAATGTTTCGTCTAGAAGCAACATACATCTATAAGTCTTAGAAAATCGATACTATGGGATTTTGGATGATATACTTGAGTGTGACTTTAAGTCCTTCAAATTAGTTTTGTTCGTCGTCCAATGGTACAGGCTACGATTGAACGAAAATGATCCCGAGAGAACTGTTATTGAACATGATAATGGATTTACCATGGTTAATACAAGGTCGATCGAGCAAGCTAGAAATGAGCCCTATGTTCTTCCTAGCCAATGTGAGCAGGTATTTTACTCAGAGGTTCGAGGTAAACCGGGTTGGTCATTTGTTGTTAGACATGATCCAAGAGGAAGGTCAGTAAAGTATAATGTGGTGGAAGAAGAAGATACCAAAGAACTAGAAGATGATGTAGATGATGATCAGGATCAATAGTTAGTTGATGATGTGCCTGACAAAGATATCGAAGAAGAGGAAATAGATCATGATGATGTAGGAGTTAATCTTCATGAAGATGATATCCATGTGGATGATGACATTATCAAAACTGATATCAATGACGATGATGATGATAATATGACCAATCCTTACATTGTCGAATCTAGATTGGATGATACAGACAAAGAGTTGGATGAAGAAGAAGATCAATGACATTGAAATGTATGAGTTATGGGATTATATTATCTATTTGATATTGATTTCTTGATAGAATTATATTTGACTTATATGGTTACATAATTAATTCATGATGTTTTTAATTTTTATGCCATTACATAATTAATTCATGATGTACTTTTTAAAGTTATTAAGTCATGATGTTACAACTATTGTAGCTCTCCTAGAAATTTTCATATGATCAAATCCTAATTACTCTATGACTATTTATGATTAGATATTATTTGATCATATCTTTGGTTATTTCATTCCCAAAAAAATAGTGTTTCCTCATGTTGACCCCACATAGTGACATGTGAATGGGGCCAACGTTGAATTTTTTTCAATTTGTGCTTGTATGGAGTGAAACTTGACATGGTTAGCCTAGACACATGTGTTGACGATATGGGAGGGTTTCGAGACTCAAACATGAGGTCATGAATGTTATGAAAGTGTATGGTAATCCTACTTATAGCGGAAGTTCACATGATAAGCTAACCAATGGCACTATATTGGAGGATAAACCCACCTATGGAATTAATTTAAGAGGTAAGGGATGCCTCTTAGTGGAATTTTTAGTCTTGGATTAATCCATAGTGCTAAAATTAGTTATAGTGTTCTTCCCTTGGTGTTATATTTATCTCTACAATTTCCCATACTTAACCATTTCATCATCCCTTTTCCCAAGCTATTTGTATCATAATATAAACTTGGTCCAATCTCACATTAGCCCCTTAGGTAATTATCCATTTCCTCCAAGTTGAATGGAACCTTTTGTACCACTGCATCTATGTTTTCCTACCCTAATGGATCAAGACTTAACATTGCCTTAACAATCTTCTTTATGTCATAGCATATCTCCGAAGTGCCTTTGGAATGCTTTAGATGTGTCAATATTAACTAGATTGAATATATTAATTTTAAAGTATCTTAACACATTCCATGACAAGAAAATGACTCATTTGGATTAAGGAGTACTTTTCTAAACCATTCCTTCATATTCAACAATCCCTTCTCACACCCACATCATAATTCATATCCATGTTAGTTGTAATGATTGTTTTAAACCAACAATCAATGAATCATAGGATAGAAGAAAACTCGTTATGCACAAGGATAAGAATCAAAGAGACTGAAAGAATCGATTCACTAGATATGCTCCCCATTACTGTAATAGACCAATGTAAAAAAATAAGTCATAACAAGAATAGGACCAAAAAAAACTAGAAAAAGAAACCTTGTAGGCTACATTAATAATACATCGATTGCAAGCATTTCTTCCATGATGTTTAAATGACAAAATATCAGATAGCTCAATCTTTAGTCAAGTAGTATTTCAATCACTAATTCTTAGACATCCATCATGATTAAACATCACATATCATAAGCCTTTTTAACAATCACTAGGACTGTAGATAATATTCAATCATGTCATAGGAAATAAATCATCAAAAATTATAAAGAAAGAGAAAACTAACTATATAAGCTCAGCAAGCCACCATACAAAAATTATATTTTGTAGAAAATAAAATAAACTATATGTTGACATAGCATATATATTTTGTATATAAAATATATGTTGACATAGCATATATATAAACTATATATTTTGAATTTTGGCCCCGCACGCGTAGGAGCACGACATAGCATACTTCACCAAGACCCTAACTAGAGAGTTGCACCAAGAACCACTACATCTAGCCCCTAAGTGGAGAGTTGTGAGACTTCACTAGATGAGTGCTACAAGGCCATTGAGTCGAGAAGGAAGACTAGGAACCATTTAGCAGGAGCAAAGCCAAAGCGAGAGGTGAGGGCACTCAAAAAGGGAAAATCAACCAAGGGACAATGACTAAGTGATTTTTCCCCCACATTTAGAAATCTTGTTGCAAGTATAGTGATTTAGACTCTGTTTGTTCCCATCGAGGTGTTGCATGCTATATTTTATTCAATTTGAACCAATGTCCCATTGACAAACCCAAGTACTACCTAGTACAGGTGTCTAGTTAGTTTGAACAGCCAAGCTTTGAGATGTTCAATCAGTTGGGTGGCCATTTTTGGCCTGTGAACTGCAGTTTTTGTATCTGTCTTAGCATATTTTTTCTACTATAAGATTGAAAGGAATTCTTGACACATAATAGCACACAAAGTTCACTAGGGTTTAAATTTCTAAACTTCGATGAAATAAATTTACATATTGAGGTCCACAAATGATCGAAGGGACTTAAAACAATACATGGTCTGTGAGTGCAATGAAAAATGCCTAGCGCCTGTCCATAAGAGAACGTATAGAAGTACAAGAGATGAAAAAAAGACAAGGAGCCATTAAAAACTTTTGAATATTTCACTGACTCAACCAAACCTCCAAAAGAACAGTACAGATGCCAGCACTAGGGAAAGCCCGAAAGAGAACACTAATGAAAGTGGAATTCTTTTTTTTCAAGTTCCAGAAGAGTATAAATGGTTCAAAGATGTTGTGGGTGTCTGGAAAATGGTGAAGGACTGTTGGATAGGGAGGGACCCAATTAGCCTCTTTAACTGGATTCTTAAGAAAGAAAGAAACTCTAATACATTTTGGGGTTCTTCTGAGTAGGGCCCATCTTTTCTTATTTTATTTGGGGGACCCAAAAAACCATAGGGGTAGAAACCTATGGAGCTTAATCATTAAAGGCAAGGGGTCTATCCATTTAGAAATAGACTGAAAGGATGGTTGCACGAGGGGCTATTTCACATCAAAGGTGGTCCAAAAAAATTCATAGACTAACTAACCAGACACCAGTACTACCTCAAAGGGACTATTGTCTTCAAGGAAGGTGGTCCAAAAAAAATCATAGATAGGTACAAAAAGTAATAGCAACCTTCCACCAACTAATCCAATCAACCTCCAAGAAACAAGACAATGACTCCTCTAGATGTTCCCAAAACCCAAGGCTTCAAAACACAAGGTTGGTGACCCTACAAACCATTCCCATGCTTACCAAGTGATCTTTGATCATCAGACCCTTACAAGGTTTATTGATACATTCACAACTATTGTTACCTCCACATGCATTTGACTAGTAGTGACAACCTTGGTTTTTAATCCTCCAACCCCATACCTTGGAATCACATCACCATGAAAGAACTTCATCCAACATCCTTATGAGTGCAGGTACCACCAAATAGGTATTTTTCAGATCTTTCTTCCTCGAGTGGGAAATTTAGGAGGAGAAGAGGAAATCGAGACATGTAGTAGGTCTAAAAGAGGGAGATCAACTAGAGGTCAAAAGATAAGAAGAAAATTTTGTAAACGAATGGATTTTTTTCTTGCTGAAGGGGGGTAATGTTCTTATGATGATGAGAGCATAGGCAACATCAAGGTTCCCTTGAGGTACAAACATCTATGGAAACAATGGGTACCCAAGGAACTTCCTCCAATAAACACTAATTTTTGTGTCAACGAGAGGATATATCGCATAGCACCATCGTCATTAGATGGTTAAGGCCTATTTTGCATGGACGGCATAAAGATCTGTTACAAAAAAGTTACTAAATTGATGGAGTATGTCAGACCCTGTTACAGTTACAAAGATTGGATGCAGTTGGTTCAATATACACAAAGTATGTGTAGGTATGCACTATCAGCAAATTATATACAACTAAAATATAAGGATCAAAATAAAGGAGTGGCTATGTACATTGACGGAAGGTGAAAAGCATCAGGGAATATTGCAAGGTTTATAAACAGTACATGACCTAGGTCAACAACTAAGCAACCCAATTGCATATTCTAGGCGTGCGAGGGAAATAGTGTATTCGTATGTGTGATAAAATCAATAACTGCAAGGGAAGAGTTGCTAATCGATTACAATTTGAATCTCATAAATACAAACACAGTTACTATGGGGGTGGTACGTACTATATACCATTTTACCCAACCTCCAATTAATGACTCCAATATACCATTTTATTATTATGTTTTTTTCGTAAGTCTATTGGTTTAATTTCGGTAATGTTTTTTTATATTTAATTTTTGTCACAGCAGGACATTGATTGTAGGGGGAAGGCTCCGACCCAGAGCATAGATCGCGATGCATCTTCAAGTCCTTCTACTCGACAGGTTTACCTCATTGCAATTGTACAAATTAGATACGAGCAAAATGTTTTATTATTATTTTTTTTCATAAGTTTATTGGGTTAATTTCGATAATGTTTTTAATATTTTTGTCGCAGTCGGATGATCGAGGAAAGGCACCAGCAGTAGAGGAGAGCATCCATAGGGAGGTGTAGTCACTATTATGCAATGATGACATCGCATATTCCGCAAACCCTCTAGATATGATAAGGAAGACCCAAAAAAAATGCAATGAAGAAATCCTTCAGTTGTTATTCATAGTGCCTCAAACAAATGAGATAAGAGAAAGGGTTAAAATATTGACTAAGAGAGCACGGAACTTGTAAGTAAGTTGTCATGAGATATTTAATTATAACATAAGTTCATTCATGGTTTTATATTTTGTACTCTTTTATGTCATGAACTAAAATATGTGTTGTTTTTATAGGATTTTTTGCGTCCTCATGATGTTGTTGGCCATGATTAGGGTACTGCAAGTGCTCCCCGAGGAGTAGGGGTTGGTACAAGTGTCAATCCTGATCTTCCTGCGCATACATCACATCATTTGACCCCATCATCTTTTCCTATATTGTTGACTGAAATGTCGAAAACACATAGCATGCAGGCATCGGGTAGTGCACCCTCTGGCAGCAAACACATGCTAGAACATGCATCAGGACATGTACCTGGCGATGTAGAGGCCACTAGTACTGGTGATGTTTTAGCAGCATTTCCTAGATCTTTCTATATTACTAGTACAGGAACATTTCCGGTCACATTTGTGGTGACCGAGGATTTTGTTCCCATAAAGATAGAGAAGGTCCCAGGTACTTTAAAATATTTTAATTATTATTATATATAATCCAATTGAAATTTACTTATTGATCACTCTTTTTAGACTAATGATCCCATGATCTTTTTGCAGGAAATTATTTTTTTTCTAATCATCTAAATGATATTACATTGAAGATCTTCGGGCCCACCATACGTACACGGTGGAATGCCCAAGATCAAGATTTAAAAGATGAGTTCATTAACCGTTTAGTTGTATTTTCGGTAATAACACATTCAACCGAACCAAGGTCCTTAAGAAAGTTGGTACCTATCTAAAGTATGTGAGGGACCAATATAGGTCACATTTAGAGAAGAACAAAAAGTACAATCATCCCCCCATGATTCTGGAGAGGGAGTGGAAGCACTTGGTGTCGAATGGAAAGGAGAAGGCTGAAAAGAAAAAAGGAAAGACACCACCGGGCCAAGGAAGGTATGTGATACTATCAACAATGTAATTATATACTAATTACTCTTTCTTTTTACATAATCTAACATATTTCAAACTTGTCATAGGTTGCCCGACACATCGAAGGAAACAAAGGAAAGACTAGAAAAAAATGGGCAGCACAAACTTGGCTCTGGTGGTTATATGAAGTTAGCCACATGAATTGTAAGTATCAATAAATGAAATATTGCATCCAAATAATAAATTGCAAACAATTTTGGTTTTATCACACCATAGAAGCAAAATTCATGATCTTATGCGAAAATGCAGGGTTTTGAATTCAACAGAGTGCCCACAAAAGAGGACCTGAAGATTGCCTTCCAGCAAGGCTATGGAGTCGTGGTTGAACGCCTAAGACTCTTGACTAGGAAAACACAAGCTTCCACTGCATCTAACATGCAGGTAAATAAACTCGATGAATTTTATTTAAAATTGAATACTTGTGCAATCTATTAAATATTAATTTCCACCATAAGTAATTATGTGCCTATTTGTTTTAAATAGGAAAGCAATGATAATATTGCACATGACATTGGAATGTAGCCTGGTGAGGGTGGAGCACAACTTGCAGATGAAGGTCATGGTGTGCATCCCTGTACTAGATGTATTCATGTGCTATACAAAACGCAGTATGGATTAATACAATTAAACATCTTTAGTTGCAATTGGTGTATTGATTAATGTAACCTTTCATGTTTCAACTTTAGAGCGTGATCAACATGTTGAGCATGATCAGGCTAGACAAGATCAAGAACATGATGTGGCCCCATCAGGTAAAGAGGACCACTCTAATGTTCTTTTAAACATATTTAATTTCAATTGATGTATTAATTAATGTAACCTTTCGTGTTTCAACTCTAGAGGATTTAGAAGGTGTTCAGCATGTTGAGCATGAGGCTATAAGACAAGAT